>CM035116.1:77866630-78410950 GCA_020205555.1 Panax stipuleanatus | reverse complement strand
TTATAAGTTCAAACTCTATTCCCCTATAAGGTTCTCATATATATATCTAATTCCTTCCACATAATTCAAGATATATATATATAAACACATATGTATATTCCGTTAATGTTCACTTCTCGTGGTATATTAAATCAACTAGTAATTCACTAACCAATGTTTATCTAAAGATATATTGGTTCTATTCTCTCTCTCTTCAACAACATACATATACTCCAGAAGATGGTGATTATCAAATATATTTAATGTCACCAATCTACTATGATAAATAATTATATAAATTATTTAATACCGAATAGATAAATCTTATCCATCTTCTGCTAATTCATCTCTATAATAAATAATAAATATATATTAATAATATATTTATAAATCACAAAATCACATATTACATAGTTCATATTACCCTATGTAACACAATACTACATACCTCGTATCACACATATATATTCTTATTCGAATCCATCTCATACCTTAAGAATTTTATTTATTAATCCTTAATTAATAATATCTGAAAATTCGGGTTCTTACATCCTCTCCCCCTTATAAGGATTCCGTCCTCGGAATCACCGAAACTTCCTCTACTCGGTGCTATTCCGATTATTACATATTCTCTTGAATAATTTTTATTCATTCTCTTTTCAGAAGTTTTATTATAACTTGCTCACTTGCATTCTACCACATTCTCCTTTCTAAGGAACATTCTACTTACTACATTCATCCTTTAAAGAATAAGAATCTTCCGTGATTTTTCAATAATCGGGAAGTAGTATGGATAACTCAGATTCCAATTTATGCTGAGGGGTCACAAGACCGTGAACTTTTCTCCAGGTTTACTAATGCTTCAACACAATTCTTCACACTGCAAACCAGAGTGTTTATCAATCACAAAGACTGAAAACACCCTCCACGCGTACTCTAGGTGGCCAGCCTATTGTACCACTACGTTGGGCCGCAACGTAGTGTTTTGTAACGACTATATGCGTTACGTTCGGAACCATTGTCCCCGAAAACATGTCCCCTTTATAGGGTTGTTCACCTCAGCTTTTCAACATCTAAATCCGCACCAGAGCAATCCGGTTTGGCATAAATACACAAGAATGCTTGAATTCTATAATCCCTTTCCAACAGTCGCCTAGCCGAATCAAATAGCTTAGACTCTCATCAACAATTCGGACATCAATCAAAATAATTTAGTCAACTTTTCATAATTCGAAAGAAAAACCAAAACCGTTTATGACGTCATGATGCCGCACCAACTTAATAGTACGTTGAGGATTCCGCCATTTATGACTTTATCATATTACATCATACCATAGTGGGCTGACGATCTTTCGATCACAACCAACACTAAGTTCGATTGTATTGATGACTCCATCGTTTCCCATTCTACATCATATCAAATGATGCACATGGTCAAAATACATTTTGAAAGATTGTCAAATCATTTTTGTCTTAGCCGAAACAAATAGCGTAGACATACGAATAACGGTGTTGTTTTTAAAACTCATTAGTTCAGTTACCTGACCCAATGTTTTCTCAAGAAAACCGAAGTGCAAACACTAGCACGAAGTCAATAATTATTGAAAATCTAGCGTAGCTAGAGGATTTAGGAAAATCCAATTTCTCCATCGCTTCAATCTCTTACCACCATCAATGCTCACTATTCCAAAACTCTTATATAATATATCTATTCTCAGTACAGTTCACCAACTTACCACACCATGGAAGTTCAGGAACTTACCACAATCATATGGGTGTAGGAACTTATCCTAGTCAGACCAAAATCGTCCATTCGCTGAGGGGTCCCATCATACGATTATGAGTCACGAACTTGTCATAGGCATGAGTTTTAAGAACTCGCACCTAATCTTAATATTATCTAATTATATCTTAGAAATCTCTATCTATCAAAATAAATATGAGAAAAGAATCACCTTTCCGCCATATGTATAATGATACCGCGACACTAACATTCCAACGATTATCAATGTGACGCACTCAGTGCAAGCACAAACTTCTGCCCATACAAAAGTTTGTACAACTAAGCCATCACATGAGTCCTCAATGGAATTCCAACACTTAACTATATCTTACTCTATCACTTGCTCATTACGAGCTTTCTACATTTCATCACATACAACTCCTCATGAGTTCATCTCGTACTTTATCATAGTACATTCTCTTATAGCATCAAGCTATACATACTTAGTCATTACAGACTATCTATCATTTCACAGTTCAATCTGATCACGTCGTGATCATCACTATACCTTAGGGTTCTTTCCCTATTATCAACCAAACTCCATCTGAGTTCATTCTCATTATCTTTGTCATATACATCTTATAGACATCATCTTAACATTTTCATTACCGGAGTTAGGAAACTCCTGATTCTCATTCTCTAGATATTTCAAGATTCTTCTTTGAATCTTCATTTAGATATATTTTAATCTTATCTTTCACTCTCTCAGGTTATAGTCTAAGGTACACTTACCTAAGGTTTATAACCTACAGCTTTGATACCAACCTGTGACGCCCCCAAATCCACGTTCCTTCGAAACCTCTGATTCGGTGCAGTCACGATACTACTATCGCCAAACTATTACATCTTTTATTCATTACTAAAAGAATATAACTTGCTTTATTATAATTTAGAATATAATTTCTATTTATATCCAAGATCTCGTCTATACATCATATTCGATGTTACTAAAATGCGGAATAATTTAAACTTTTCAATATCCTTTGAATAAAATCTTTTTATTGATTTCATAACTTTGAATCAAATACAATCCTTGAATCAACTATATACTATGATTCATTCTATTAGAACTACCGTATGAAGGTTTACAACTCAACTCGATATCCTCTATGTATTATCTAATACATCTTTATAGTACGACAAGCATTAAACCTCGTAAACAAATATCAAGTACAACTACTAGAACCTAGACATGGTTCGAGTAATAATCTAATCAGTATTCTCCATTGTGATACTATTTATCTTTATCAATCAAGAAGCACGAAGTCTTTATCGTAAGTCCTTAACCTGCAAAAGTGGTTATTTGCAAGAGTGAGCTTGACAGCTCAGCAATTCTAACAGTTTTCATGCATCACATAGCATACAACATTATACTCAGTTCATGCATTTATAAATAATTTATATTTACTACGCATGTTAATTTTCACATAACAAGTATATCATCAAAGATCAACTTTCAATCTCATTTATATCTCATATACAGTTCATATATAAGTTCACATTATCACAGCATAATATAATTCAACTAACAGTTATTGAATTCATATATCAAATAGGAACTGAAAGACTTGCCTGATTCGTAGTTTAACAACTACGACTTAACTGCTTAAGAATCTCTGCACTTTGTGTAATCCTACACAGTTATATTAATCATAGAGATCACACCCATCAGTTATACACTTCCATACATTCTCAATGTAATAATAAAGGTTACATTGTTGTCTAACTTGTTTCTTAGAACCTTGTTTCACTTTCAAAACCCTTGTCATACTTAACTAGTCATGCAAGGCTACTATGTTCATCATATAGTCATAAACCAGTAGGGGTCAGACCATGATTTGCAGTTTAAGTAATAATACAAGTCTACTACAAAATCAAGAACAAACAGACTGCATAAATCCTGAAAACAGGATGGCGCAGCTGCGCAGGTATTGGCCTTAAGAGTGGCGCAGCTGCGCCACTCACTGGTCAAACCAGAAATGACATTTCATGCTGCTTGGACAACCCGAGTTCAATCAATATTATTCAAGTTACTGATATTAATCAATACGTATGCTCTATGGTTATAATTTCAAGTTCGAAACCTAGCATGCTCATCCTAATCCAATTAAGGCCATATGCCGATAAACTTTAAACAAATCAAACCCATGTTATTAATGGTCCATTACTAAAGTCATATCAACACACCACGAGGCTAAACAATACTAAGTATGCATGCTCGTGCGTATATCACACGTGTATATGTTAATCACATAGTTTATGCTTTAGAAATTCATTTTCTATGAATATACGTGCATAGGTGAAATCCATGTTTCATCACATGATGCTTATGTCAACATGTCTATAGGCACAATGAAATCCCAATATACATGCTTGCATGTTCATAACGTAAGTTCACTTAGTACTTGATGATATTAGTTTTCACATTCAAATCTTTCTTTGAAAAGTACACTAATCTTAGTATATGCAAGGCATCTCAACATAAAACTCATGTGCACTCGAAACATATATCCAAACCACATAAATATTCTCACATGGTCAGAATCTAAAAGACGTAAGTCTTGGTCAAGTTTATTTCAAAAAGTCTTTAAGTTTTTCTTAAAAACCTCTTGAATCCTTCACTCATGTAAACTAGTGTACGATTAACACTTAAATTATGTATTTCATGTCAATATAAACCATACGATTGTGTTCACAAAAATCAGAATGCACACATGACACACACATGTCAAAGTTCATATTAAAACTATAAGTTTATTTTAAAACCATGTTTTCCTTCCATATCACATACTAACACGGCCATACATGCATCATGCTACGTTAATATAGTCATATATGCATGTCAATCTAGTTCACTTGTTTGCTTTAAGAGATATCTCATGATAGCACATAACAGAATCTGCAGCAAAACAGAAAACAAGTTCCAGGACCCTGCGCAGCTGCGCAGATCCCAGGCATAAACCCGGCGCAGCTGCGCCGGTGTCCGGCCCAACCAGAGACTGAACTGCTTCGGCAGTTTTAACAACCCAACTCAGAATTTCTTACTTATCATGCTCAATATCAGTAACAATGTATTTCTAACATGTATAACAGCTTATATAACAACTAACCATCATTCTCCAATTCAATTACCATCTAATTTAACATAATCAATAACTTAAGAAATTCAAGAACTCTCCAATTATCAAACTATGGACACTGTAAAAGTTTTACCTTTGTGAATTGAAATTCTAAGCTTGTTGACATCTCCAATTCTTAGTCTCCTTCTCCAATTAGTACACTTACTCTATATCTTACACTTGACAGAAAACTCAGCAACATCAAATGAGAAGGAGGGAGCTTCATTTAAAGAAAACTCACTACACAGACAATAGCTTTGCCTCTTATTACAAACTAATGGAATGAAGGAGAGTCCATTGTGCAAGAAAGAGTTGGTGGTATCCATCATGATACCCATTCCCCATCTCATCATTAGCTACAATTGCTGAGTTTGAGGGAGATAGGCATAGCTCCTAGCCATTCACGTGAGGAGAAATGAGGAGGGACTCTAATATTGGGACAAGCTCATTTTCAGCAATATCAACTTGCAAATTTAAAATACAATGCCTATGTTTTATACATATAGTATATACTTAAGTCACAAGTCCACTTCTAAATACAATGTAACAAATAGGTACATATACACCAACATATAATCCATGTACATTTTACTAATACCGAATGTAAATCTATTGGGTATTATTCATTATCACAACAGTTCATCCCACCGGATATAATTCTTTCGGGTACCATCACAGTGTATTGTCTCCTCTATTAGTAAATTCAATAATTGTTTACCATATATTTATGATATATTATTTTATTGTATACTTAATATACACATTGTCAAATCCACATTTCATGTACCTATTACAACTCAATAACTTTACTATATAGTTTATATTCATATATAGCATAGTCGCATTGCACTTTATACTTCGCATAACATATATTTAACTATCATACGTTATACTTTAATATCACATGGTTGTACATAGAAATTAATAAATTACTTATCTTATCAATTAATTAATAATGATATTAATTAATCCATTTCTCATTAATCGATGGAATTATAATTCCCACGCTAATTGATTAACACTTTATATGATTTATTATCACGTTAAATAAATATAAATCTTTTTATATTTATAAATCATTTACTCATTAATCATATTATCAAATAATTACTTGATAATAGTATATTGTTTATAACAATAATTAATATTATAAGACAATTTATCTCATCACAAATCCGATTATACTTATAATCGATTTCCTTATTATTATACTATCACTAGCCATAATAATTTAACATACTATCATAATAACAATTAACAATTAATTTAGATTAATTGTTTAATTAATAATTCCTCCATCATTAATTAGTCAATTCATTACTGAATCTATTATTGTGCCACACAAGGCATCTCTCACAAGCTCAAACTTAAGCTTATCATTATTCTCATCACTTACTCATTTCTCACCACATTACTACTTATAACATGTTCAATTAAATTAGAACTATTAAATCCAAGGTCCACATATAAATATTTTATAAATCAAATATTCAAATATTATATATAACCTTTACGGAAATATAATAACTCAAGCTATTAAAATGTTAAATTACTTCAATTAATTATACTTATAATAAGTATAACCTTTACGCTTATAATAATTAATATATACTCTATTAATTATTCTAATAATAATATTCACGATCAAATAATAACTTAAGTTATTTAATATATTAAAATAACTTAGTTTCCTTTCATTAATTAAACTCCCTTGAAAAATACATTAGAAATTATGTATTTTGCCATAACATAAATATTATGTTTTCTCCAAATAAGCACATTCGTCATTAGAAAATAATTTACTTATTGTCTCATGATATTATTTTTAATATAATATCAAATAACTATATGTACGACACCTGTACATATATTATATATAGAAAATAGATAATAAGTTTATTTTCTATTATAATAAATCGTTTCCATCAATTTAATTACATATAGCAAATACGTTTTAATATATTTACCATATTAATCAAACACACCTCATACAAAAACATATAAGGTAATATTATTATTCAAAAATAACATTTCCTCCTTTTATTAAAATAATTCAATATTAGAAATTATTTTAATACCCTTTATTAGGAAAATCATATCTCTTTCTTTTTCTTTATACAACACATAATCCTTAATTCACCATTTTATTTGAGTGAATTAACTTATTTATTCAAATTACTATCTCACCACTGCCACACAAGGTTTTATAATATAATATTCCATAATATCACTTAATTAACCAATATTTATTCCGAGTTAATTAATTTCTCATTCAAATCATGCTTTGCTAACTTAACCCATTCATGACCCACATTTTAATTACTAATATACATATTCCCAAGTTCAGATTACACAACTCTCAGAATTTTCTACAGACCGGCGCAGCTGCGCTGGTCATAAGCTTGGAAGTGGCGCAGCTGCGCCACCTCAAGTTCATAGGCAGACAAGTTCTGTTATAGCAGAACCATAATCTCAATTCTTAAATACTTGAACATGCTTTTTAATGTGCTATCTTGCTACATCGGTTAACCAACATATTTTATTACCTCCTTCAAATGATTCAAAGTTTAAATTATTCCGCATTTTAGTAACATCGAATATGATGTATAGACGAGATCTTGGATATAAATAGAAATTATATTCTAAATTATAATAAAGCAAGTTATATTCTTTTAGTAATGAATAAAAGATGTAATAGTTTGGCGATAGTAGTATCGTGACTGCACCGAATCAGAGGTTTCGAAGGAACGTGGATTTGGGGGCGTCACAGAATTCACAAGGCCTATCATGCTCGCTCTTTAAACACATAAGGTATTCATATACTTTGCATTAGACATACTTATGAGTATTCACATTTCATACATGTAACTATTACAGTTATTAGTTGAAAACATGCTTCGTTTACGTTAAATTTTAATCATGACCTCTAACATGGTATGTATACATGCATGACGTTCATGAAGTCAATAGTATTAACACGTTCATAAACTTCAGAATTTAAACTTCAAGTTAACATGTCAAGGTGTACGTTTAAAACTTGTATTCTCATTAGTAAAGCTCACTAATAAGGCCTAACATGCTCATACTATCTAGATTCATATGTTAACATGTTTGACATGCATTTCAAGGTCATATAACATGCTCGAAAAACCAGAACCTAGAATCCTAATATAACATATTAGAGTCCATGTTCAACGCTTGAGTTTTCGTTGGAAAGGTTCACTATTGAGGTTCATATGCTCAAGTTACATTATGAAGCTCAGATACGCAAGTTAACATTCATATCATGTGTTTCTAGGTCATACAAATATGTTATAAAAGTCATAATGATAATATAAATCTAACATGTCAAAGTTCCTCTTTTTATAACTTTTAGTTTTCTTCGAAATACTCAACTAAAACGACTAGCATGGATTACTATAACCTAGTACCCTTATTTTATATGTTATTGTGAGTTATATGCACATCCTAACAGTATAACATGCTCAGTATATCAGAAGATATAATAAAAATCATTAACAAATTCTGCAGTGGCGCGCGGCTGCGCCCAAATTATACTAGGGAGACGCGCGGCCGCGCGGCTCCCGTTCCAGTCCGGAGAGCAGCTAGCCTCGGCAACCATTATCCCAAATCACAAAATTACTTCACGAAAACTTTTCTAAACAGTTGCATTGTGGTTTAAACATGTTTGTAAGTCTATATATCAACTAACTAAGCAATTCATATTTTAATTGTCATCAATTTCCACAATATCAAGAATTCAAGAATTTGCAGAAACAGAAAATGGAAATGAAGAACTTGAGAGTATACCTCTGCAATGTAATTGGGCTTGCTGCCATCTCAAGAACACTGATATATGTATATATATATAACTCTTAACTCAACACTTATGCAAACTCTCAGCAAATGAAAAGAGAGGAGAAGAGCTTGCATTTATAGGACAACTAATTTCCAGACAATGAAATTTTCCACCAAAACAAACCATTGGAATGAAGAAGAATTTGATGGACATTAGGTAGTTGGTGGAGTTGGTGATTCCCACTGTTGAGCCCACTCCCCATATGATCATTGCTAGCTATATTTTTTGAGAATTGGGAGGAGAATTGGAGAAGGCTAGCCTTAGGCCAATGGCCTATGCACGTGAGAAGAGAAATGACACTCTTTGTGGGACAAACAAGGACTCAGCAACATGAAACAATGCAGTAAAATAAAATAACCCAATACATACACATTTTATATACACTTAGGCATATATGTATACTTAGGCTATAATGTAATGTCACAATGTAATTCAATGAATGAGTAACATTTCAATGTAGTAAATATAATTTGCACATATATAATCCATGTACATTTATAATAACAAATATAATCTAATTGGGTATTATCTTTCCACATTACCATAAACTATATTATTTCAATTATTTATAATCATTGAAATAATTATTATTTTAATTCCTCATCAATATTAAAATAGGTAATCCATTTATTTATTTTCCCTCATATTATTAAATACACACTTAGTTCAATTTGATAATCCATAAGTACACCATTAATGTATCCATATATACATGTTGTCACATAACATTATTACAACTCTTATTATTTTCAATTATATTAATCTATTGAAATATTCATCACATAACATTTATTTTTTTTATAATATTATACGAAGTACATCTTTTAATGTAGCCACATACCACATGTTGTAACTTATATAATTTATTTAATCATAACATATGGTTTCAATATGTACAATCACATTGCATCATATAATATAGTTTAATAATTCTTAATATGTGGTTTCTATATATAGCATAGTCACATGAATGTCGCACTACACTATATAATATAGTTGTATCCCATATATTTTATATAATTAATTATTGCATGCTTGTACATAACAATCAATATAATCTTATTATATTAATGACTTACTTATTTGTTTTATAATGGCAATTAATTTATTAATAAAATATTAATCAATTCCTTCCTCATAGATTAATGAAGTTATTAATCTCCATATTAACTAACATTTATATGATTAATTATCACGTTAAATAAATATAAATCTTATTATATTTATAAACCATTTTCTTAGTATCCAATCATTACTTGCAAAAATACTAAATCAATAGATTATTATTATATTTCTCATAATAACAATTAACAATTAATATAGATTAATTATTCACTTAATAATTTATTTACTCTTTAACCGATTATTATTCATAATAACAGTTAATAACATTATTGTACGATTAACTATCACATGTATTGCACTCAACAAATAATCAATTAAATATAACTATTATCATATTCATCAATTACTTACTCGTAAATGTTTTGTTATTTATAATAACATATTATTAATAATTACTCATTAGTAGGCTATTTACTAATCACAATGATTATTTAACAATGTAATATTAATTAATCCTTCACTTATCGATTTCTCTCTTAAATTAATTAAACCATCATCTTTTTCATTCTCATGCCACACAAGGCATTTTACGAGTCGCAATTCTCCATATTTCCTCAATGATTATAAATTCAATTTAATATAATCGAATTACTTTTCTCATAACTCGTACACATTTATGTTCCAATAATATTCATTTTCTTATTATATCAAAAAAAAAGTTATTCATGAAATTCACGGTTCTTACACAGCGCAGCTGCGCCGGTCATTGAGTCCAGTTTTCTGCATCCTGCTTGATTATGTTAAGTATTAATTATTTAAAGTAGCTTAGACGAGAATGCTAATAGGGTGGACATGCTTATATGTGATAGTAGTGTGCATATAAGCCAATCATGTATGATGATAAAGCACGTACTTTGTAAACAATCTTATTTATTTATTAATAAAATATTCATTTATTAAAGGCATTTAATTATCTACATGTTGCTGTTTTTATAATATGTAAATAACCCATAGTTTTAAGCAATGCTTTTAGAATCATGATGATGATCATGCTAATGAGATCTAAATTCTTAGAAAGTTTTAAAACTAAAATAGTTCCCAATCGTGGGATTACTAAAAAGGGGATTAGTAAATCCGGATAGATTGGTACATATGTTGCTTGCTCATTGGATGAGGATGATTGATCTCATGATCATTTGTGTGGAGACACTAAAGCAAGTATGTAGGTGCTTGTTGGAGAATAAGTTCACTGAACGTGATTCGCTATGGAATACCTAATGGAGATTTACTCGCCTGTCAATAGGAATTCCTAATGTGATAGTAGTACAAGTGATCCTTGGACTTGAGATTATCATAGTATCTTGTATGTAACAAATTATACTTTGACTTATTCCTTAAGACCTTTTAAGGCATATATAGGGTATGCTTGGGTATAATGAGTTACATATGGAGATAATGAATGATCAATAAAGAATCTACCACCTCTAGTAAAAGAGGAGATATATCCTATGTGATTCGTTAAATGACAACCCAGGAATCCTTGGCCAAGGTGAAATGAAATAAGAAAGGAGTTTTTAATTTTCATTATTTGGAGTTGTGCATTTTCTAATCGAAATACATATAATTAAATAAAATAAGACTTGACAGTAAATTCATGTCTTATATTTAATTGGGACATTGTATGGTGGAAGGATTGAATTGTACGATAACTATTTACTCACAGGTTCTTTTATGATTAATGTTGAAATCTATATTATCTGAAAAGTCGTTGATCGCTAGGGAGGCTTATCCCTATTGTAGAATAAATATTATTTATTTAAATAGATTATTAGTTTAATTTATTTATTTAAATAAGATTAGAATTGTTCTAATTGATTTATTCACAATTGGTTTAATATGGAGAACTAAAGGGTCACACCATAAAAGGAAGAATAATTATTTAAGAAGGTGATGACATAATCGTAATAATGCATTAAGTGTAATTAATTTAATCTATAGGTGATAGAATAAATTAAATAGCTTCATGTTTATTATTTAATATTTTGGAAATATTAAATATAAATTATAAGAGGAGTATTATTAATATTATTACAATTATTATTATTTTAATTTCTAAAGGAGTTTAGTAATTAATTTAATATTAGTACTCTTATTTATTCCTAATAAGATTAGGAGACAAATTAATTAAATGAATTTAATTAATTATTCCCAATGTGGTGGGAAGCCTAAATTAATTAAAGGAGTTTAATTAATTAAAAGAAATCCCATGTCTAATAGGATTAGAAGGGTTGACCAATATCTATATAAGAGGAGTCTTATAATAGATATCAGTTGATGCAATTCCAATTGGTGGAGAGTACTCCTTTTCTATAGAGGATAGAACACTAAGCCAAACACCCTCATTCTTGATAATTTCTCTTCCTTGGTGGATCACCTCTAGAGGCCAAACACTTGGGTGGCTAACGTTGATCAAAGGAAGGAATCTAACCCAGAAATTCAAGGAGATCACGAAGAACAAGGAGTTGAACTAGTACCTGTGGAAGCTTCGTTTTACAAGGGTATGATTTCATAACTTCTTATTTATCGTTTTAAATTAATAATTTGCATAAAGGATGATCCGGGTAATGGTTTTGTAGAAATTTTTAAACTCTGATATACCATGCTTCCGCTAATTTTTGCAATTTGATTACGTCACAATTTCGTACAAACCCAACAATATGAGTATATGGAGATAACGTAAACATGATTTGGCTATGATTGCATGCAAGGTATATGAAACGACATATAGTTTTGGAAATGAACTTAAAGTTTCATAAACGAACGTTAACAATATGAAGCATGACTATGTTCTGATTTTTGATACATGTTAGCATGACCTAGAAGTGTATTAGGAACGTGATACCATGTACGTATATGCTTCATAATATAATATGCACACGATGGACTCACTAGTGAACATTTTTAACGAAAATATAAGTTTTTAAAAGCGAACTTTGACATGTAAAGATCATATATATATTCTGATTTTTCGGGCATGGTTATATGGCCTTGAAATGCATGTCGGACATATTAACTTATGTATATAGGTTTCGTAATGTAATGAGAACATGCGAACCTTATTAGTGATCTTTACTAATCAAAATATGAGCCTTGATCGTGAACCTTGACATGTTACATTAAGATTTTGATTATGATATTTATGGACATAGGAGATAGTACTCTTAGACTCACTCATGTATCATACATGTATATATACCATGATTAAGTGTCGTGATTCAAGTGAAGCATAATTTCAAACCAAAACGATGCTAATTGCATGTATGCGATATGAATACTCATGAACATGCCTAATACAAGCTATATGAAGTACTTTATGTGTTTAAAGAGCCAGCATGTTAGACTTTCTGATTTTCATGACCTCGAATGGCATTAAATTATTGAAATGTTGACTTAGGACCTATATCATGAAATATTGAACTTAGGAAGGTTTGACAATCATGGGAATGCCCTTTCATGTGTTTATATGCTATATGGTGTTGTATGATGTATGCCGGACAGAAACCATAAGGCAACAGCCCAGCCTTGGCTTGACCAGGGGGAAGCTCAGCTGCGCCGGCCCAAGGCTTAACCATGGCGCAGCTGCGCTAGTCTGGAATCTGAGATGGACAAATTCTGATAATCTGATTTTGACAGTAACTCGTATTGATGTTATAACTTGCTAGATGAAGTGTGTTTGGTACTAATTGTGGTCTCACATGATAATAATGATATACGAAGGTGATTTTTCGAGCAAAGGAACGTTAATAAAGGTTATACTAATATGATACTATATATGGTATAACTGTATAGCTAGGCTAAGACTTAGTTTGTGTGTTGATCGTATATCCAAGATAAGATATAATGTTATAATATATGACTAATGGATATCATATACATACGTAACTATATTACGATAGGGATTCCAAAAGTGTTGATTAATTTACGTGGATAGACTACGCTTAAGGAAAGTTTCCTAACTTACACTCTTTTACGGTGCAAGTATTCTATTCTTGTATATTGCGAGCTAGTTTCCTTACTTACTCGTTTAAATTGAGTTAGCATACTTGAACTCTTATTTCATTAAGTCGTATGAAAGCTATTATTCATGTTAAATTTGGTATTAGTATGGGTACCAGCGGTAACCAAATTGAGGGAAGAGATTTTGCACGAGGCACATAATACAACATATTCTGTTCATCCGGGAGGCACGAAGATGTACCGAGATCTAAGGCAATATTTTTGGTGGCCCAATTTGAAACGGGAAGTCGCAGAGTGCGTCAGTAGATGTTTAACTTGCCAACGCGTTAAAGTAGAGCATCAACAGCCGAGTGGTTTACTACAACCGTTAGAAATACTAGAGTGGAAATGGGAGCATATTACCATGGACTTCGTGGTAGGACTTCCAGTTACACAGAAAGGTTATGATGCTATTTGAGTTATCATGGATCGACTAACGAAGACCGTACATTTTCTACCAATCAAGATCCGCTACAGTTTGAATCAGTTAGCGAGCCTATACATAAAAGAAACTGTCTCACGACATGGAGTGCCGGTGTCAATTGTCTTTGATCGAGATCAGCGCTTCACGTCCAATTTTTGGAAGAGTTTGCAAGAGAGAATGGGAACGCAGTTGAGATTGAGTATGGCTTATCATCCTCAGACGGACGGACAGAGTGAGCGAACAATACAAACTCTGGAGGACATGCTTAGGACTTGCGTGATGGATTTTAAGGGAAATTGGGACGACCACCTACCCTTAGTCAAATTTGCGTATAATAATAGTTACCATGCGAGTATCGGTATGCCACCGTCCGAAGCTCTTTACGGGAGAAAGTGCAGAACGCCATTGTGTTGGGACGAAGTCGGGGCGCGACGAATACTCTGACCAGAGCTAGTACAACAAACTGCAGGCGTGGTGACAATGATAAGAGCCAGATTAGTAGCAGCTCAAGACCGCCAGAAAAAGTATGCAGATTTGCATCGGCAGGACCGAGACTATAAAGTCGACAGTTTTGTTTTCTTAAAGGTATCTCCATGGAAGGGAAATATCTATTTCAGCAAGAAAGGAAAATTGAGTCCGAGATTCATAGGACCGTTCGAGATACTGAAGCGAGTGGGCGAAGTGGCATACAAAGTTGCATTACCACTCGAATTGGAGCACATCCACAACGTGTTCCATATTTCTGTGTTGCGACCGTACAAGGCCGACTACAAGCACGTGATTTCTTACGAGCCCATTCAAGTGGAGAAGAACTTGGCATACGAAGAGATTCTTGTCCAGATATTAGATAGGAAAGACCAAACCTTGAGAATTAAAATTATTTCATCTGTAAAAGTACTTTGGCGTAACCACGATGTCGAGGAGGCTACGTGGGAATTAGAAGATAGGATGATGAGGGATTATCCCCATCTATTTGTGTAACCTCGTAGCAATTCAGGGACGAAATTTTTATAAGGGGGGAGGATGTAATACCCGAGAATTTCCATATATTAATAAATGAATATATTAATGGAAGTGAATATTTATTCATATATAAATAATTTTGTGTTATGAGATGAATTAATTCAATTATATAAAATTGAATAATTATAATAAGTGAGAATATGTGGAGTTTGCGATAAACTCGTTGATAGCCTTGTGTGGCACAGTGACGTAATATAAGAATGATTATATTAATTTAAGCAAATAATTAATCTATATTAACTGTGGAATATTAATTAATTGTTATCATAGAATATTAATTAATTGTTGTGGAATATTAATTGTGATTGATTAATAATATATGATTATTATTATTGCAAGAAATATAATAATAATAAACCACTTGTTTATAATTGTGTTGAGATTTATATTTGTTAATGTGATAATTAATCCTATGATAATTAATTTGGTGTAATTAATAATCAATGAGGAATAGATTAATTAATCAATGAGATAAATAATTTATTTATTTGACATTACGACTAATAAAATAAATAAGTAAGTTATAAGATTATATTGATTGATGAAGGATGGGCGTATATTATTAATTAACATTTAATTAATAAGATGAGTAATTCTACGTGCAAGCATGCGAATTAAATGTGTAACATATAGTAGCTAACTATGTATTATATAAAGTGTAATATGACACTATTATATAGTAAGGTTTATTGAATTATGGGAGTTGCATGAAATGCCTATGTGACAAGGTGAATATACATTAAAGTAGGACATCATGATTATATGATAGATAATTTAATAATGCTTAACTATCTTATGTTATCCTCATTAATTATTAAAATGTGGAACCAATGTACATGGATTATATGTGCTCAAATTGCATTTACTACATCATGTGAATCCATGTTAGTATCATTAGAATTACACTGAAATACTATTTAATTGTGACATCTAAACCTATGTAAGGATAAAATGTATACAAGATGTAACCTAAGAGTACATTTAATACATATATGTATAATGATTTAAGTGTAGCATGTGGTCCATTTACAATATCAGGGTTTCCTTCCTTGTCCCATAATAAGAGACTCAGTTCATTCTCACGTGAAACACTAATGAAGCTATCCTACTCCTATATCCTCAAACTCAGCACATTCTAGCTAGCATGATTCAATGGGGAGTGGCTCTCATGATGCATTCCACCAACTACCCACCAACCTCTCCTTAACCTCCATACAATCCACATTTCCGTTGGTTTAGTTTGAGAGGGAAAAACATTGTCTGGTTAATATATTTGCTATAAATTGAGCTCTTATCTTCCCATTCCATTTGCTGAGAAATTCCAAATAAGAAGAAGTAGAGAGTGACCATACATATCAGTTGAGAAGAAAGTGAATTAGCAGCAAGTTTCATTAGCTAACAGAGGTATAATCACATGTTATTGTTCTTCATTTTTGCTTCTCTGAAATTTCTTAGATTCTGGATATTAATTGGAATTCATGATTTTGTGATTTGATAATGTTAATTAGTTGTTATATAAGTTAATACATGTGTTAATGAGACAATGCTATTAGTTTATAGTCGAATTCATGATGAATTTATGTGTTTGGGCTGGGAACTGCCGAAGCAGGGAGCTCACTGGTGCTGGCCGAAGCACGGCGCAGCTGCGCCGGTTTCCTACTGAGGCGCAGCGTAGCTGCGCCAGCCTATGGAACCAGAATCCAATTTTGTTCCTAAAATTGCTATATGGTAGTTACTTGTATAGATGAGGCAAAGCATGTTAACATGGGTAGCATGTATGTATGGGTACATAGACCTAACATAAGCATATTTTATTAAGATTCCATGCATGAATGACGAAGTTATAGTTTTGAAAATAAACTTAAGGTTTATAATTGAATTTTGACGTATATAAGCCATGTTAATGTTCTGACTTTTGGGGCACATTAGTATGACCTAGAAACACATGAGATGCATGTTAACTCGCGTATATAAGCTCCGTAACGAAATGTGAACTTAGCTAAGTGAACTTAGAATCTTAAAAAGGAACTTAGAGATTATGAAAAAGGGACTTAGATGTGCTATAATTATATTCGGACTTTGAACATGTTATTATCATTTAGAAATGCATGAAGGACATGCCGACTTGTGTATACGTGTTTAATAATGTAACATGGACACGCTATGCCTTATTAGTAAACTTTACTAATGAAAGTATAAGTTTTGATCATGATTCATGGAGTTTTAAATTCTGATAACTTTGGACATGATTGGATAATACCCTTTAAATTCACTATCGTATCAAACATACATATCTACCATGATAGAAGCTATGAAAGGAAGTTAGGCACAAGTGAAGCATGAACTAAGTTGTAACATGTATATAACTACTTGCAAGCATGCCTAAATTAAGTTATATGATCACCTCGTATATTTAAAATTAACAAGCATGATAGCTTACATGATTTCATGATGTTGTAAGGACTTAAATTGTTTAAAATGTAAGTCTAGAACCATGTCATGGAAAGTGAAACCTAGATTGCATGGGGAAAACACGAACGGACCCTTAACATGTTAATATACCTGGTGTGAATGTTAGCCTGCATGACCGGACATAAACCACAAGGCACATCTCAGCCTTGGCTTGGCCAGAGGGCTGCGCAGCTGCGCCGGCCCTAGGCTTAGCCATGGCGCAGCTGCGCCGGCCTGGAATCAGAAGCCATACAGTTTGACAATCTAATTTTGGACAGATAGCTTATATGATGCCTACATTGCTAGAAATGGTTTACACCCTACTGATATGTGTATATATGTGATGATTAAGTAACAAGATAATGTTTCACTTATATAATGGGTCAAAGGATCATAACCACTTGAGCATGATGAGTTGCTATAGTATCAGTTATGTTATAACTATGTACTTAATTCGTGATAACTTATAATCTGATTTCATACCATATGAGTATAAGTATGACATGTGACTAAGATAGTAACATATATGTATATTGAGTAATAAGTTTGTGTAACGGATGTGTTAACTAATGAAAATCCTATACATGTAATACATTATAAATAGGATTCAAAAGTGTTGGCTAGCTTTACGTGAGTAAACTACGCATAAGGCAAGTATCTAAACCTTATCTCTTTGGATGCAAGTATTCTATCCTTGTATATTGCGAACTAGTTTCGTACTTAATCGTTTGAATTGAATTAGCATACTTGAACTCTTATTTCATTAAAGCTATTATTCATGTTGAACTTAGTATTGTTCTTGAATATTGTGAAAGTGTCTATGCCATTTGATTCGGCTAGACTTATATTATTGAAAAGCGACCCAAACCAATTGATTGGTGAGGGATCATGTATTTGACTGAGAAGAACAAAATATAACTGTCGGAGAACCGACGCGCGCACTTGAGTATGATTGATTGTTATGCATAACGATGGTACTTTAGGCTGATCACCTGTTGTACGTGTTTTTTTGGACTTTTAGTTTATTACTGTTAATTCTAGTAGAAGTTCATAGTGCTTAGTGACTGCTCAGTATTCAGTTATCTTGAAATCTTGAATTGATTTATTATTGAATCACATTGATATTATTCTGTCCTTAGCGACTGTTATTGAAAGCTGTTGATATTCATGTTATCCTTGAACTATCAAATCTTGCTATATCCTTTCGAGAATTGAGAATTTTATTACTAACCCTTATTGTATATTACTTGCTGAGCAATTTGTGCTCATTCTTGCTTTCCATAAAACATTTCAGTTAAGGCAGAGCATGGTGAACCTTCAGGCGTTGATAAGGGCAAGGGCAAGGCTACTAACTAGCTTGTGTCTTTTATGTTTTTAAATATTTTAATGTTGTATTAAGATGATGTAGTAAGACTAGATTTGAATCTATTTAAGCTTAAGTTAGATTATGTAATAAGTCGTAATTGATATTATTATATAATCTATTAAGTACTGTAGGTTGCGAGACTTGGGGGAATAATTATAATAAATCATTGTATATTATTCTAAATTAGATATTCCGATGTGAATGTGTGATTTTAGTTATTATTGTATTACCATGAGCACGTGACGAACCGAATTCGAGAGACCAAGTGGCGGTCACGGATTTGGGGGCGTCACAGAATTCGTAATAGACTTAGCACCGAGAACGGCACCGATTTCGAAAGCTCCATATCTATGGCGCCAGTAGAAATGAAGGAATTAATGATACAACTGCAAGAGTTATTGGATAAGGGATACATATGACATAGTGTGTCTTCTTGGGGAGCACCAGTGTTATTTGTTAAGAAAAAGGACGGATCGATGAGGCTCTATATCGATTATCGAGAATTGAACAGAGTAACGATCAAGAACAGATATCTGCTACTGAGGATAAACGACTTATTTGATCAACTGAAGGGAGAAAAATATTTCTCAAAGATAGATCTACGAACAAGATATCACCAACTGAAGGTAAGGGATGAGGACATACCAAAGACTGCGTTTCGAACCCGTTATGGACATTACGAGTTTTTGGTAATGTCATTTGGATTAACTAATGCTCCGGCAGCATTTATGGACTTGATGAATCGAGTTTTCAAGCCATACTTGGATAAATTTATGGTAGTTTTCATCAACGACATCTTGATCTACTCGAAGACAGAAGAAGAGCACGCCAAACATCTGAAGATAGTTCTGGAAGCGCTAAGGAAGGAGAGATGTATGCGATATTTTCAAAGTGTGAATTTTGGATGGAGAAGGTTCAATTCTTAGGTCACGTAGTGGATAAGAATGGAATCTCAGTGGGCCCTGCAAAGGTCGAGGGAGTAAGTAATTTGGAGGCATTACTTATACGGAGAGAAATGTGAGATATACACAGACCACAAAAGCCTGAAATATATCTTCACATAGAAGGAGTTGAATATGCGTTAAAGGAGGTGGTTAGAATTGATCAAACACTATGACTGCGATATTCTTTATCACTCGGGTAAGGCAAACGTAGTTGCCGAAGCACTGAGAAGAAAAGGAAGAGAGAAATTATTTCATTTGATGACTCAAGACGAGTTAATAAGAGAGATGGAAAAATTAGAGATAGAGGTAAAAGGACCAGAGAGGTCTGAAGTGAAGTTATTTGTAATGAAAGCTCATCCAACTTTGTTGGATAGAGTGAAGAAATCACAAGAGAAAGATGAAGAGTGCAAGAAAATCAGAAAGAGGATCGCAGAGAGTGAAGAGGAAAGATTCCAAATGGATAAAGACGGTATTTTGAGATTCAAAAGAAGAGTATGGGTACCAGTGGTAACCGAGTTGAGGGAAGAGATTTTGCACGAGGCACACAATACGACATATTTTGTTCATCCGGGAGGCACTAAGATGTACCGAGATTTGAGGCAACATTTTTGGTTGCCCAATTTGAAACGGGAAGTCGCAGAGTGCATTAGTAGATGTTTGACTTGCCAACGCAGTTAAAGCAGAGCATTAACAGCCGAGTGGTTTACTACAACCGTTGGAAATAACAGAGTGGAAATGAGAGCATATTACGATGGACTTCGTGGTAGGACTTTCAGTTACGCAGAAAGGTTATGATGCCATTTGGGTTATCATGGATCGACTAACGAAGACCGCACACTTTCTACCGATCAAGATCCGATACAATTTGAACCAGTTAGCGAGCCTTTACGTAAAGGAGAATGTTTCACGACATGGAGTGCCGGTATCGATTGTCTCTGATCGAGATTTGCGCTTCACGTTAAATTTTTGGAAAAGTTTGCAAGAGAGAATGGGAACTCAGTTGAGGTTGAGTACAACTTATCATCCTCAGACAGATGGACAGAGTGAGCGAACAATACAAACGCTGGAGGACATTCTTAGGACTTGCGTGATGGACTTCAAGGGAAATTGGGACAACTACCTACCCTTAGTCGAATTTGCGTATAATAATAGTTACCAAACAAGTATCGGCATGCCACCGTACGAAGCTCTTTACGGGAGAAAGTGCAGAACGCCATTATATTGGGACGAAGTTGGAGAGCGACGAATACTCGGACCAGAGTTAGTTCAACAAACCGCAGACGTGGTGACAGTGATAAGAGCTAGACTAGTAGCAGCTCAAGACCGCCAAAAAAAGTACGCAGATTTGCATCGGCAGGACCGAGACTTTAAAGTCGGTAGTTTTGTATTTTTGAAGGTATCTCCATTGAGGGGAAAGATCATATTCGGCAAGAAAGGAAAGTTGAGTCCAAGATTCATAGGACCGTTCGAGATACTGAAGCGAGTGGGCGAAGTGGCATACAAAGTTGCATTACTACCCGAGTTGGAGCACATCCACAATGTGTTCCATATTTTTGTGTTACGACCCTACAAGGCCGACTACAAGCACGTGATTTCTTATGAACCCATTCAAGTGGAGAAGAACTTGGCGTACGAAGAAATTCCTGTCCAGATATTAGATAGGAAAGAGCAAACATTAAGAAATAAAATTATTTCATCTGTTAAAGTACTTTGGCGTAACCACGATGTCGCGAGGAGGCTACGTGGGAGTTAGAAGATAGGGTGAGGAGGGATTATCCCCATCTATTTGTGTTACCTTGTAGCAATTCCGGGACGGAATTTTTATAAGGGATGGAGGATGTAATACCCGAGAATTTTCATATATTATTAAATGAATATATTAATGAAAATGAATATTTATTTGAATATAAATGATTTTGTGTTATAAGATGAGTTAACTCAATTATAATAAATTGAATATTTATGACAATTGAGAAAAATATGGAGCTTGCGATAAACTCGTTGAATGCATTGTGTGGCACAGTGATAAGAAATGTTAATGATTATATTAATTAACGAAGAAATCATTAAACATTTAATCTACAATAATTGTTAGTATGTTGAATTATTATTATTGCAAGTAATAGAATGGTAATAAGTATATTGGTTATAAATATAATAAGATTTATATTTATTTAATGTGATAATTAATCATGTAAATGTTAGTTAATTATTATGGAAATTAATAATCAATGATAAATGGATTGATTAATATTATCGTTAATTAATTAATGAGATAAATAATTTATTTATTTGACATTATGAATAATAAAACAAATAAGTAAGTTATTAATATAATAAGGTTGTATTGATTGTTGATTGTTATGTGCAAGTATGCAACAATTAATTATATGAAGTATATGGGATACAACTATATTATATAGTGTAGTGCAACATTTTTGTGACTATACTATACATAGAAACCATATATTAAGATTGATTGATATATATAAGCTACATGATTTATGCGTATGTGACATTATGCAGCAAGTCCAATTAACGTATTGCAAAGGTATAATATACATTACTTGTTCTTCATTTTCCATTTCTGCAAACTCTGTAAATTTTCAATTCTTGATCATAGTTGCCATTCTTGCTAAAGTTGATGAGAACATTTTTCTTAGTTGCTATATAGCCTTATAAGCATGATTAAACTAGAATGTGGCTGATTAGAATCAAATTCGTGATGTAATTTTGTGATTTGGGTTGTTAACTGTCGTTGCTGGCTGCAGTCTGGCACGAACAAGACGTGGCGCAGCACAGCTGCGCCGGTCACTGATTCCAGTTTTATGGATCTTGCTTGATTCTTTTAAGTATTAATTGTTTAAAGTAGCTTAGACGAGCATGCTAATAGGGTGGACATGCTTATATGAGTATATGGAGATAACATAAACATGATTTGGCTATGATTGCATGCAAGGTATATGAAACGACATATAGTTTTGGAAATGAACTTAAAGTTTCATAAACGAACGTTAACATTATGAAGCATGACTATGTTTTGATTTTTGATACATGTTAGCATGACCTAGAAGTGCATGAAGAACGTGATACCATATACGTATATGCTTCATAATATAACATGTACATGATGGACTCAATAGTGAACATTTTTAACGAAAATATAAGTTTTTAAAAGCGAACTTTGACTTGTAAAGATCATATATGTATTCTAATTTTTCGTGCATGTTTATATGGCCTTATAATGCATGTCAGACATATTAACTTATGTATATAGGTTTCGTAATGTAATGAGAACATGCGAACCTTATTAGTGAGCTTTACTAATGAAAATATGAGCCTTGATCGTGAACCTTGACATGTTATATTAAGATTTCGATTCTGATATTTATGGACATAGGAGATAGTACTCTTAGACTTACTCATGTATCATACATGTATATATACTATGATTAACTGTCATGATTCAAGTGAAGAATAAACAAAGCATAATTTCAAACCAAAATGATGCTAGTTGCATGTATGCGGTATGAATACTCATGAACATGCCTAATACAAGTTATATGATATACTTGATGTGTTTAAAGAGCTAGCATGCTAGACTTTGTGATTTTCATGACCTCGAATGGACTTAAATTATTGAAATGCTGACTTAGTACCTATATCATAAAAAAATAAACTTAGGAAGGTTAGACAATCATGGGAATACCCTTTCATTTGTTTATATGATATGTGGTGTTGTATGATGCATGCCGGACAGAAACCATAAGGCAACAGCCCAGCCTTGGCTTGACCAGGGGGAAGCGCAGCTGGGCCGGCCCAAGGCTTAGCCATGGCGCAGCTGCGCTAGTCTGGAATCTGAGATGGACAAATTCTGATAATCTGATTTTGGCAGTAACTTATATTGATGTTATAACTTGCTAGATAAAGTGTGTTTGGTACTGATTGTGGTCTCACATGATAATAATGATATACGAAGGTGATTAACTCGAGGAAAGGAACTTTAATAAAGGTTATACTAATATGATACTATATATGGTATAACTGTGTAGCTAGACTAAGACTTAGCTTGTATGTAGATCGTATATCCAAGATAAGATATGCTGTTATAATATATGACTAATGGATATCATATACATACGTAACTATATTACGATAGGGATTCTAAAAGTATTGATTAATTTACGTGGATAGACTACGCTTCAGGCAAGTTTCCTAACTTACACTCTTTTACGGTGCAAGTAGTATATCCTTGTATATTGCGAGCTAGTTTCCTTACTTACTCGTTTAAATTGAGTTAGCGTACTTGAACTCTTATTTCATTAAGTCGTATGAAAGCTATTATTCATGTTGAACTTGGTATTGTTCTTGAATATTGTGAAAGTGTTTATGCCATTTGATTCGGCTAGACTATATGCATATTTAGAAAAAAAAAACTATCCAAACCAATTGACTGGTGCGGAATCTTTGAAAACTGAATTGAACAACCCTTATGGTAAGGGGAGTGTATATTGTTGGAAGACCCAACACACGCGTGAATATTATAGTGGTGTTATGCATAACATAGAGTATTGTAGACTGATCATCTATCGTACTTATTTCTTTTGGGTTATCAGTTTAATATTGATGATTCTAGTAGATGTTCAATAGTCCTTAGTGACTGCTCAGTATAAATTATTTTATCTAGTTGGATATGTTGATAGCCTTTGAATTTATATATATCTGTTGATCTATATTGAACTATCATTTCATATTCCAAAGATTTGATTTTGAGAATTGTTGATACTCGTTATTCATGATATTATTCTGAAACTCTGAACTATCTTAGAGATTATACTTTGATATTTCAAACTCGTGAGATAAAACTCTTCACCCTTTTTTGTATATTAATTGCTGGGCAATTTGTGCTCATTCTTGCTTATTTAAAGCCTTTCAGTCAAGACGGGACAGGGAGGTGTCCCTAGAAAAGATAAGGGCAAGGGCAAGGCTATCGACTAGCTTGTTCCTTTTTGTTTTAAATTTCTGACGTTATATTAAGACTGTCTTCGAACTATGTTTAAGCTTGAGTAGGATTATGTAATAAGTCTTCATTCGATATTATTATGTAATCTATTAAGTATTGTAGGTTGCGAAACTTAGGGGAATAATTATAATAAATCGTTGTACATTATTCTAGATTAGATCTTCCGCTATGAATGTGTGATTTTAGTTATTATTGTATTATTGTGAGAACGTGACAAACCAAATTCGAGTGACCAAGTGGCGGTCCGAATTTGGGGGCGTCACACCAACATGTATCATGTCGATGATTTGAACGTTTTATAGAGTAGCCAGTTGGTAGATTTAAAACGGTTGTATCAACTCAATTGAGTTTTGGTTGAAAGAGGCCCAATTGCTGGACATTGTCAAAACTTGATATTTGAAAATAAAGTTTTGAGTTCGGGGGCTTAGTTAAGTGTGGAGAAGGTGTTAGGCACCCCACAACTCCCGTGAAACACGGTACCGCATCTTTTCAATATTTCCCTTAAAAATTGAAATGTGTGTGTGAATGTTGTTTGAAAATTGGGCCTATGTTTGATGGAAAGCATGTCTATGCATCGTTGAACCTATATACGAAGGGATTGATTTGATTTGCAAAAAGTCTTTGATTTGATTTGCAAAAGTGTTTGATTTGATTTTTGTAAAAGCTTCTTTTCTTCGAAAAGAGTATTGAAATGATATTTTGAAAAAAAAGGTTTTCAAACCCTTACGCTAACATAGGAATTGAAGCATATTGATACTTCAGTTTTATCTTTTCAGCCTTAAGGCTCAACCAAGACTGGGAAGATAACCTAGTGTGGTGAAGGCTACTTATATATGCATATTTATATATAAAAGCAGTAAAAAGGTTACAGAATGATCCAGGCCGAACTAAAATATAAATATATATATATAGACAGAAAAGTAGTCAACCAAGACCGGAAAGATAACCCAGTATGGTGAAAGCTGCTTATATATGTATATTTATATATAAAAGCAATAAACTACCGCGAATTTGACATCTGAGCTTGACTAAATTGAAAAGTTAGTATATATACAGTTAAATATATACAAAAAAAGCCAAACGCAGACTGGGAAGATAACCCAATCCAGCGAAGTTGCTAATAACGAAGTTGCAAGTATGTGCAAGCTGCTGGAAGTGACAGATCGTCAATCTGAGTTGTAGAAATGCCAGAAAATGCGTTTACGTACAAAAATGTACCAAAAGTTTACAAAAACGGCCACAGAACTGAGTTTCGGGCATATTTAGAAAACTAAACTTAACGTGCAATTGTATAAAAGTGCGAAGTAGTAGTATTGACTTGCTAAGTCGTAAAAATACTCACAATGGACTGCTACACGGGCTTTTTGCCAAATTATAAGCATTAAACGTCCGAATCTTACCAGATATTTTCTGATATGTGGTAGTATGTGGGTATATCTACGTGTTAGAGTGATAAAATTTGGGTTTGGCAGACAAGAAATTAGACAGAAAATAAAATAGACAGAGGTTCGAAGCGTTTTGGATTTTTTTAAATGAGGGAGGTGCCCTCATATATATACACCAGGGAGCCTCCACCCTACCTCCTACTGCCGTAGGTAGAGGTGCAGCTCCCCTGGTGGGGCCCACGTGTCGCATTCTATCATCTTGAGGTACGTGAACTCCGATCAACACGAGGTCTGATTCGAAACTTTTTAACTTTTGATCAGAGCATCCGTTTGAGGCGTGCTGTACCTTTCCGGAATGCCCTTGCCGAGAGTGTCACAATGACATAGGATAAAATATTTTCTGTGTCCAAGAAGACGGGTTCATAACCAGGTCTTTGATCCCCGCAGTTTGTCCTTTGAGATATCTTGGGATGTTTGCACTCGGGATCATCGTTATGGTTCGTTCTGACCTTGGTGGCATCAATTTAACTTGAGTCTGACTGAATTTGGTTAGAGTTGCTAAAATAACCGTTTTGCCCCTCTCGGGGTTACCTTCAGTGTCGGCATGGCCTTCGGTTGACTTCTTGGGGCTGTTTCCAAGACATGGATCCCATTCGAGTTTGATTGTCCTCATTGTTATCTCTGAGGTTGAATTGGTCGCTCCAGGTTTTCCTCTGCAGGGGTTGTGATGCTTTAGGATTACTTTTGAAGTTAACCTGTACTTCCCGGGTTAAGACCGGGGCTGCCCTGTACCTCCCGGGTTATGACGGAGACAGACCTGTACTTCCCGGGTTGAGACCGGGGCTAATCTGTACTTCCCGGGTTGAGACTGGGGCTAATCTGTACTTCCTGGGTTGAGACCGGGGTTGACCTGTACTTTTTGGGTTGAGACCAGGGCTAACCTGTACCTCCCGGGTTGAGAATGAGGCTGATATGTACTTCCCAGGTTGAGACCAGAGCAGACCTATACTTCCCGGGTTGAGATCGGAGCTGACCTATACCTCCCAGGTTGAGATCTAGGCTGATCTGCACTTCCCGAGTTGAGATCGGGGCTGACCTGTACTTCCCAGGTTGAGACCGGGGCTAACATGTACCTTCTAGGTTGAGACCGGGGCTGACCTGTACCTCCCGGGTTGAGACCGGGGCTGATCTTTACTTCTCGGGTTAATACCGGGGCTGACCTGTACATCCCGGGTTAAGACCGAGGCTGACCTGTACATCCTGAGTTGAGACCGGGGCTGATCTAAACTTCCCGGGTTGAGATCGGGGCTGACCTGTTCCTCCCGGGTTAAGACCGGGGCTAACCTGTACCTCCTGGGTTGAGACCGGGGCTGACATGTACCTCTCGGGTTGAAACTGGGGTTGAGTTGAAGGCCCGGTATTGAGATCGGGGTTGAGTTGAAGGCCCAGTATTGAGACGGGGGTTGAGTTGACGGCCCAGTATTGAGACTAGGGTTAAGTTGATGGCCCGGTATTGAGATCGAGGTTAAGTTGAAGGCCCGGTATTGAGACCGGGGTTGACTTAACAGCGCGGTATTGAGATCGGGGTTTAGTTGAAGGCCCGGTATTGAGACTGGGGTTGAGTTGAAGGCCCGATATTGAGATCGGAGTTGAGTTGACGGCCCGGTATTGAGACTGGGGTTTAGTTGAAGGCCCGGTATTGAGACTGGGGTTGAGTTGAAGGCTCGGTATTGAGACCAGGGTTGAGTTGAGGGCCTGGTATTGAGATCGGGGTTGAGTTGATGGCCCAACATTGAGATCGGGGTTGAGTTGAAGGCCCAATTTTGAGACCAGGGTTGAGTTGATGGCCCGGTATTGAGACCGGGGTTGAGTTGAAGGCCTGATATTGAGACCGGGGTTGATTTGATGGCCCTGTATTGAAATCGGAATTGATTTGATGGCCCGATATTGAGATCGGGGTTAAGTTAATGACCCGATATTGAGACCGGGGGTTGAACTTACGGCCCGATATTGAGACCAGGGTTGCATGGATAAGATAGTCTTGCCCTCCTACAGTATTAGTAACTGGGAAAGAAAATTTCAAGTGTCTACAATCCTCTTCCAAAGAGCAAGCAACGTATATACCAATATATCCGGATTCATTAATCCACTATTTAGTAATCCATCAATCGGGAACTATTTTAGTTTTAAGCTATCTAAGAATTTAGATCTCATTAGCATGATCATCATCATGATTCTAAAAGCATTGCTTTAAACTATGGGTTTATCATATTTAAATATAACAGCATTATGTAGATAATATAAACGCCTTTAAATAAATAATTCTTTTATTAATAAATAAATAAGATTGTTACAAAGTATATATTTTATCGTCATACATGATTGGCTTATGTGCATACTACTTTTAATCTCCCACTTGCACTAAAGTTAATCGCCATGGTATCTCATACCCATCTTCTTTAAGTGACGATCAAACTGTTGTTGTGTTAAAGCTTTAGTAAATGGATCTAGAATGTTATTTTGAGTGTCCAAACACTCTAGGGTGACATCACCTCTTTCAATGATCTCTATAATCAAATGAAATCGTCGCAACACATGTTTGGATTTCTAATGAGACTTGGGTTCCTTGGCCTGCGCAACAGCTCCGGTGTTGTCATAGAATAAAGGTACTGCTCCTCTAATGCTAGGAACCGCTTCAAGTTCAGTTATGAACTTTTTCATCCAAACAGCTTCTTTTGCAGCTTCACTTGCAGCTATGTACTCTGCCTCTGTTACTGAATCAGCAATTGTTTGCTGCTTGGAACTCTTCCAACTCACTGCGCCACCGTTTATGGTAAATACATACCCCGAAATGAATTACTACCATCTTGGTCCCTTGAAAACTTGAGTCTGTATAGCCCTCTAGTTTCAATTCAGACCCACCGTAGATAAGAAAAACATCCTTAGTTCTTAAGTACTTTAGGATATTTTTCACTACTTTCCAGTGCTCTTCTCCTAGATTCGACTGATATCTGCTCGTTACACTAAGTGTATGAGCAACATCAAGTCTAGTACATATTATACCGTACATGATAAATCCTATTACTGAAGCATAAGGTATCTTACTCATACGGTCTCTCTCCTCAGGTGTCTTTGGGGCCTGTTTCTTGGAGAGATGTATTCCATAGATCATCGGCATGAGACCTCTCTTGGAACCTTCCATGCTAAACCTCTTTAGCATTATGTGAATGTACGTTCCTTGGAACAAGCCAAGCATCCTTTTAGATCTATCTCTATAGATCTTTATCCCCAAAATATAGGATGTTTCTCCCAAGTCCTTCATGGAGGAGTGTTTAGATAACCAGATTTTAATCGACTGTAGCACCGAAATATCATTCCCTATCAGTAATATATCATTAACATATACTACAAGGAATGATACAACGCTCCCACTAACCTTTTTATTCACACATGGTTCATCCTCAGTTTTGATAAAATCAAACTCTTTGATTATCTCATCAAAATGGATGTTCCACCTTCGAGAAGTTTGCTTCAATCAATAAATGGATCACTGTAGCTTACATCCTTAGTTTATTCCAACCGTTGAAACAAAACCCTTTAGCTGTGTCGTATACACATCCTCCTCAAGTTTCCCATTGAGGAAGGCCATTTTCACGTTCATTTGCCAGATCTCGTAGTCGTTATTAGCTGTAATCGCAATCAAAATCCGAATAGACTTTTGCATAGTTACTGGTGAGAAGGTTTCATTATAGTCAATTCATTGTCTTTGTTTGAAACCTTTTGTAACCAGTCTGGCCTTATAGGTCTCTACCTTTCCATCCTTTCCAGTCTTTCTCTTAAAGACCCATTTGCGTCCAACAAACTTAATGCCCTCAGGTGCTGAAACCAAAGTCCATTCTTGGTTTTCATACATGGAGTACATCTCGGATTTCATAGCTAATTGCCATTTCTCTGAGTGTTTACTACTCATAGCCTGTTCATAATTTAATGGATCATCATCATTCATGATGTGTACCTCATCGTCATCCTCTATAACGAATCCATATCTATCAAGTATCTTTGGCATCCTTCCAGATTTTTGAATAGGGTGTTGTACAGTAGGTTCTTCTACATGGACAGGTTCATCGACTTTATCTGTAATGGTTTGAGGTTCTTGAATTTATTTAAGATCTATTTTCCTCTCACTAGCCCCTTCAAGGATAAACTCCTTTTCCAAGAAGGCAGTATGTTTTGCAACAAACACTTTTTTCTCAGTAGGATTGTAGAAATAGTATCCTAAACTTTCTTTAGGATATCCCACAAACATGCAATTATCAGATCTTGTCCCAAGCTTATCATTTTGAAACCTTTTCACATAAGCTGGACATCCCCAAATCTTAACATGCTTAAGACTAGGTTTCCTCCCTGTCCACATCTCATATGGAGTCTTGGGGACGGATTTTGAGGGGACCTTATTTAGTAGATATGTAGCCGCTTCTAGGGCGTAGCCCCAGAATGATACTGGAAGATCAGTAAAACTCATCATGGATCGAACCATGTCCAACAATGTTCGATTTCTCCTTTCAGATACACCATTCAACTGTAGTGTTCCTGGTGGAGTCCATTGTGAAATTATACCATTTTCTTTGAGACAATTGAGAAACTCACCACTTAAGTATTCACCACCTCTGTAAGGACCGAAAATTTTATACGAATATAATTTTACGAATAAATTTTTTTTAGTACTTGAACTATATAAATGAATATGTGAATTAAGCTAGATAGTTAATTTATTTATTAACTAAGATGAATAGTTAATCATTTTGATTAAGGAAGAGTAAGTAAAGTTATGTTCAAAGTTAACATAGCTTGAATGTGAATCTTGATTATTAAATTAAACAGATTTATAAGCTTTAAGTAATTAATTATTGATATGAATTATATATATAGTGTTTATATGAGTGGTCATAACTTATTAAGCTAATTAGAGCTATTAAGTTGATAAACTATTGGAATGTTGTATGACTTATGTGGGTTATGTAATTGATTAAATAAATATACCTTATGTAATGTGTATACATTTATTTTGTATATAAAGAGAATTAAGAACAAAGTTAGGTAACCTAATACATATATTAGGTATGATACTTAAATAACCTAAGGGATTATAATATAGAAGAATGTTAGTATTTAAAATATATACTAACCCTAAAAGATTTATTTTATACATCTAAATTTATTTTAATTAATTAACCTAAGTAAAGCAAGTCTAATTGGGTTTTGAAATTAAAGATGCATGAGTAAGGATTTAAGTTACAAAGGAGGGGAATGGAAACCCTAACTAAATGATTAGGGTAAGATAAAAATTAAAGAGTATGGAACTAAGTTGATTTCATGGCCCAAAGAATTAATATTGCAAACCCTAATGCTAATTAGCAAACCCTAAGGGTCAAAATTTAAGGAAAATATGTGAAATAACCAAATTATCTTTAAAATTATTTGTGAAATGACCAAAATACCTTCCAATTCATGTGAACTTAAATCGACCAATCAGAGAAGAGATGATGCAAGTATGATGCAAGCATGACATCATCCTTAAAGAAACACAGATGATGCAAGCGTGATGTAAACATGACATTAGCATAAAGAAACACAAAGATGATGTCATCATGATGATGTCATCATAATGTCAACGAGGGACTAAGGTGCAATTAATGAGATACTAAAGTGTAATTAACCTAGGTGCCAAACTGTAATAAGCCGGGGCAAACTATAAAAAGTCGAGCCCTTGACGTGCAATTGTCGAAACTATGTTTTCTTATAAATAGCAAGCCATTTCTCTTCATTTTTCAAAACCAAAAATAGAGTTAGGGAGAGAGAGAGAGAGAGAGAGGAGAATTTCGGTTGCTATAGAGAGAGAGAGGAAAGTTTTTGGTGAGTTTTAAGATTGCAAAGGATTAGTTAAAGCTTGCAACTTCTAGAGGTATTTACTCTGATGGTTATTATTTTCATTCTTCTTTATATATTTAGTAAAAATATATTTTTATACACAGTTATAATGCCCAAATTATTTTAAGTATATAGTTTAAAAGTCCTATTTAAAAGCCGTTGTAATGACCGATTTATTTCTCTTAAAAAATAGAAAATATACTTTTATAAGCAGTACTATGTCAGATTTTTGTCAAGTATTTAGTACGAATATTCATTTTACAAGCAGTTATAATGCTGAAATTATCTCAAATAGAATAGTCGAATATTCATTTTACAAGCAGTTATAATGCTCAATTTATTTTAAATATAGTTGATGAATATTCATTTTATAAAAAAATTATAATGCTGAAATTATTTCATGTATAGTACAATGAGTTTTATTTATAATTGGTTATATGGTTTACTAGTTATTAATAAGAACTTATAAATAAAAGAGTAAGTGTTAAATCTAAAGTAGTACAGTCGTACTCTTTAATAGTTGATGTATAGTATCTGGGCTAAACAATTCCTTCAGGGAGCGGAGGTATATACAAACTAGCTACCGATCTAACTCGCTGTGAAAATAGTGTAGACGAGACGAGAAACTAGTTTGTTGGTTGGTTGTGGGAAACCACTCAGCGTACTATATTGAACATTGTTGAAGACTCGATGTGTGCTAAGTTTAAAATGGTAAAAACGTATGGTATTAGGGTGTTATCTAATGTTTGATTATGTGATTACATATTAGATAATTTACTTATAAAGTAGTAGTATTATAAAGTATAATGTGATATACTGATTGCAAGAATAATCCTATTAATGATAGGTCTTTGTATTAAATATAAAACTATATTGCGTAGCAGTATGCAACGATAAAGGCAAGTATCTAAACCCTACGCACTACTTTTATTTTATGCAATCAGGTATATGTTATGTAAGTTCCTAACTCAACATGAGTTATTAATTTCAAAGCATGTTCGTGAATAATTATTGTTAATTATTCACATCCATAATGATTTTTGTTATTCGTTTATGCAAGTTTTTTAACTTGTTTATTATTGAGCAAGTATCCTTACACTATGCATTTACTTTATGCAAGAGATCTATAACTATGCAAAGATTCTAACATTTGTATTTACTTTATGCAATGGATCTTTGTGTAAGCATGTTTCTTAACTCTACTTTTCATTGAGCAAGTATCTTTAACTTGTTTATTATTGAGCCAGTGTCTCCAACTTGTTTATTGTTGAACAAGTATTCTTAATTCATTTATATTCAATAAAACTCTCGAATTTCATTAGATTCATTTATTGTTTACCAATATCTTATTACTGTCTTCATATGATTCTTATATAATCAAAATTGTTCTGTTCTTAAGCTAAGTTTGGTTGTGCAAGTGTCCTCACTTGTATAAACTATTGTATTTGAACAAATATTCTTGAACTCAATTTTTTTTATACATTAAAAGTATTGATGCATAGTATTCTATATTGGTATGTATACATGGTTTAAAAGCTGTCTAAGTTATTTGACTCGGCTAGACATAGTTTGAAATGTATCGTTGAATATTATTGATTATAATAGAGTCGTCCAACTAAATTGCTTTGGTTCGCACTCCAGACTGAGTATGAACATCCCAAAATTGGGAAATTTATATGCGCCAAAGGCGGTTATGATGAACGTTAATTTTCTTTCCAACATGTAGTGTTAATCACTACAAGGCATACGGGCTGATCACCCAACGTGTCCGTAAGTCATTATGGTTTGCAGATGAATTTCTCTACAAACCTTTTCAAACTTGAAAATAATGGTTCAAGGTCTATTGACCGCTCATCATTTATAGTTAATATGTCGTTTCAAAATTGTAAACAATTTGATATGTTGTTATGAATGGTTTCAAATGGCTTCACAACTATTAAATCGTTGTAGAAGTATACTTCAAAGAAAACATTTATTTCTTTCAGCTGATGTTTATTATCTGATATTACTTGCTGAGTAATTAAATGCTCATTCTTTCTTTAAATTAAATATTTTCAGCTAAGCGTGATCGATCAGAAGATTCTGGCAAGGGCAAAGGGAAGGGGAAGTTGAAGGAATAGTTTTAAGGTGTTGGTTGTAATATTTAGAACTTTGTATTATGATAATATGTTATCTATAATGTAATAAAGTACTTAAGGGTCTCCGTACCTGGGGATTAGTTAACTTTGATATAATTTTTAAGTTTATAATATATTATGCAGTTCGTATGAATGGTATCGTGTAGCACCAAGTACGGGTTTCAAGTACCCGAATTTGGGGGCGTCACAACCTCGATCCTATCGAAGAATCTTAATACTCTTACCAGCTTGTTTCTCTACTGCACTTTTGAATTATTTAAACTTTCCAAATGATTCAGATTTGTATTTCATTAAATACACATATCCAAATCTTGAATGATTCAGTAATAGTAATAAAGTAAGAATACCCTCCTCGTGCATTAGTTGTCAAAGGTCCACATATGTCTGTGTGTACCAACGCTAACAACTCTGTGACTCTTTCTCCTTTTTCACTAAAAGGAGATTTAGTCATCTTACCCATGAGACAAGATTCACAAGTTGGATATGATTCATAATCAGATAGCTCTAAGAGCCCATCCTTATGCAACTTAGATAATCTAATTTCATTGATATGAGCGAGTCTACATTGCCATATAAAGGTATAATTAACATCATCTCTTTTTTGTTTCTTAGTTTGTTCAATTGAAAGTATATTTTCATGTAAGTCAAGTATATAAAGTTCATTCAACAATTTACCAACACAATATAAAACGTTCTTATTATAAATAGAACAACTGTTGTTCTTGATTATAATTTCAAAACCATCCATATCCAGTACAGACATTGAAATAATGTTTCTTATAAGAGTTGGAACAAAATAAATAATTATTTAAAGTAATGGACTTGCCCGTAAGAAGTGCTAAACATTAATTTTCTACAGCTAATACAACAACCTTTGCTCTATTTTTCACTCGTAGGACGACCTCATCCTTGTTCAGCTTTCTACTTCTGACTAGTTCCTGCATAGTATTATATAAGTGAAAACCACAGCCAGTAGCTAATACCTAATTAGAATTATGACTTTCAGAAAAATTAATTTCAATCGTGAACAAACATGAAGCTTCTCCAAGCTTCTTCTACTTTTGTTCCGCAAGGTACTTTTCACAGTTCCTCTTCCAGTGACCTGACTTGTTATAATGGAAGCATATTCTTTTACTGTCATGATCAAGTTTCTTATTGTCCTTATTCTTCGCCTTGCCTTTAGTCTTCTTGCTTTTCTTCTTTTCAGAAGATAATCTATCATTAAGACATGGTCCCGCTTAGATGGGAAGTGACCTTCAGCAGTTTTTAACATGTTAAGTAATTCAGGCAAGATGACGTCCAACTTATTCATGTGAAAATTCACAACAAATTGTGAGAAGGTGTCCGGGAGTGACTATAAGATCTAATCTTAACTTAACTCCTCATCCATGCTAAACCCCAATTATTCCAGTTGTTCAATCAAATTAATTAACTTTAGACAATGAGTCTCAACAATAGTGCCCTCGGACATACGAGATCGGAAGAGTTCCCTAGATATCTGACGCTGTAGCTCGTTACTCAAGGATGAGAGCATGATGCTTTATGCTATGGATGCATCGTCTTGCCACTTTCTAATTGTAGTAATCTCTTCCTCAGAGGCTGTTTCTGTGACGCCCCCAAATCCACGTTCCTTCGAAACCTCGGATTCGGTGCAGTCACGATACTACTAATGCCAAACTATTATATCTTTTATTCATTACTAAAAGAATACAACTTGCTTTATTACAATTTAGAATATAAATTCTATTCATATCCAAGATCTCGTCTTTACATCATATTCGATGTTACTAAAATACGGAATAATTTAAACTTTTCAATCCTCCTTGATTAAAATCTTTTATTGATTTCATAACTTGAATCAATTACAACCCTTGAATCAATTATAAAATATGATTCCTTCTTATCTGAGTTATCGTATAAACGTTAACAACTCAACTCGATATCCTCTATGTATTATCTAATACATCTTTATAGTACGACAAGCATTAAACCTCGTAAACAAATATCAAGTACAACTACTAGAACCTAGACATGGTTCGAGTAATAATCTAATCAGTATTCTTCGTTGTGATACTATCTATCTTTATCAATCAAGAAGCACGAAGTCTTTATCGTAAGTCCTTAACCTGCAAAAGTGGTTATTTGCAAGAGTGAGCTCGACAGCTCAGCAATTCTAACAGTTTTCATGCATCACATAGCATACAACATTATACTCAGTTCATGCATTTATAAACAATTTATATTTACTACGCATGTTACTTTTCACATAACAAGTATATCATCAAAGATCAACTTTCAATCTCATTTATATCTCATATACAATTCATATATAAGTTCACATTATCACAGCATAATATAATTCAACTAACAGTTATTGAATTCATATATCAAATAGGAACTGAAAGACTTGCCTGATTCGTAGTTTAACAACTACGACTTAACTGCTTAAAGCTATCTGCACTTCGTGTATTCCTACACAGTTATATAATCATGGATTTACATCCATCAGTCATACATTTCATATGCTCCTAATAGAATAACAATTCGTATATCGTTTTCTAATCTTGGTTTCGTTTCACTCTATCTTAGGATAACCACGATGTTACAACATCATACCTTCATACTTATTCTATAGAAACCATTCTATTTCGGTCCTTAAGGTCTTTAAGGAAAATAACTTAGGACCAGACAGTTAACAAACTGTTCTTGGCAGCTCTGCAACACGGCGCGGCCGCGCGGCAATTTAGCTTGGGAGTGGCGCGGCCGCGCGACTCCCTGCCAGAACAAGAACTTTGATTTCATAAACTTAGTTTAGTCCTAACATATCATGCATTCTGATATATATTATACACACACATTAAGTAGGCATGCTCGTGCTTATACTACACATGTATACTTAATCACATAGTCTATGCTTTTGAAATTCATTTTCTCGAATATGCGTGCATAGGTGAAATCCATGTTTCTGTAGGGTTTGTACGAAATCGTGACGCAATCAAATTGCAAAATTAGCGGAAGCATGGTATATCAGAGTTTAAAAAAATTTCTACAAAACCATTACCCGGATCATCCTTTATGCAAATTATTAATTTAAAACGATAAATAAGAAGTTATGGAATCATACCCTTGTAGAACGAAGCTTCCACAGGTACTAGTTCAACTCCTTGTTCTTCGTGATCTCCTTGAATTTCCGGGTTAGATTCTTTCTTTTGATCAATGTTAGCCACCCAAGTGTTTGGCCTCTAGAGGTGATCCACCAAGGAAGAGAAATTATCAAGAAGGAGGGTGTTTGACTTAGTGTTCTATCCTCTATAGAAAAGGAGTACTCTCCAACAATTGGAATTGCATCAATCTAATATCTATTATAAGACTTCTCTTATATAGACATTGGTCAACCCTTCTAATCCTATTAGACATGGGATTTCTTTTAATTAATTAAACTCCTTTAATTAATTTAGGCTTCCCACCACATGGGAATAATTAATTAAATTCATTTAATTAATTTGTCTCCTAATCTTATTAGGAATAAATGAGAGTACTAAATATTAAATTAATTACTAAACTCCTTTAGAAATTAAAATAATAATAATTGTAATAATATTAATAAGACTCCTCTTATTAATTTATATTTAATATTTCCAAAATATTAAATAATAAACATTAAGCTATTTAATTTATTCTATCACCATAGATTAAATTAATTATACTTAATGCATTATTACGATTATGCCATTACCTTCTTAAATAATTATTCTTCCTTTTATGGTGTGACCCTTTAGGTTCTCCATATTAAACCGGTTGTGAATAAATCAATTAAAACAATTTTAATCTTATTTAAATAAATAAATTAAACTAATAATTTATTTAAATAAATAATATTTATTCTACAATAGGGATAAGCCTCCCTAGCGATCAACGATATTCCAGATAATATAGATTTCAACATTAATCATAAAAGAACCTGTGAGTTAATAGTTACCATACAATTCAATCCTTCCACCATACAATGTCCCAAATAAATATAAGACATGGATTTACTGTCAAGTCTTATTTTATTTAATTATATGTATTTCGATTAGAAAATGCACAACTCCAAATAATGCAAATTAAAAACTCCTTTCTAATTTCATTTCACCTTGGCCAAGGATTCCTGGGTTGTCATTTAACGAATCACATGGGACATATCTCCTCTTTTACTAGAGGTGGTAGATTCTTTATTGATCATTCATTATCTCCATATGTAACTCATTATACCCAAGCATACCCTATATATGCCTTAAAAGGTCTTAAGGAATAAGTCAAAGTATAATTTGTTACATACAAGATACTATGATGATCTCAAGTCCAAGGATCACTTGTACTACTATCACATTAGGAATTCCTATTGACATGCGAGTAAAACTCCATTAGGTATTCCATAGCGAATCACGTTCAGTGAACTTATTCTTCAATAAGCACCTACATACTTGCTTTAGTGTCTCCACACAAATGATCATGAGATCAATCATCCTCATCCAATGAGCAAGCAACATATGTACCAATCTATCCGGATTTACTAATCCCATTTTTAGTAATCCCACGATTGGGAACTATTTAAGTTTTAAAACTTTCTAAGAATTTAGATCTCATTAGCATGATCATCATCATGATTCTAAAAGCATTGCTTAAAACTATGGGTTATTTACATATTATAAAAACAGCAACATGTAGATAATTAAATGCCTGTAATAAATGAATATTTCATTAATAAATAAATAAGATTGTTTACAAAGTACGTGCTTTATCATCATACATGATTGGCTTGTATGCACACTACTATCAATCTCCCACTTGCACTAAAGCCAATCGCCATGGTATCTCATACCCATCTTCTCTAAGTGACGATCAAACTGCTGTTGTGTTAAAGCTTTAGTAAATGGATCTGCAATGTTGTCTTGAGAGTCTACACGCTCCAAGGTGACGTCTCCGCTTTCAATGATCTCCCTGATCAAATGAAATCGCCGCAACACGTGTTTAGATTTCTGATGAGACCTCGGTTCCTTAGCCTGTGCAACTGCTCCTGTGTTGTCACAGTAAATGGGAACTGCTTCTCCAATGCTAGGAACCACACCAAGTTCAGTTATGAACTTCTTCATCCAAACAGCTTCCTTTGCAGCTTCACTTGCAGCTATATACTCTGCCTCTGTCACTGAATCAGCAACTGTTTGCTGCTTGGAACTCTTCCAACTCACTGCGCCTCCGTTCAAGGTAAAAACATACCCCGAAACAGATTTACTGTCATCTTGGTCCGTTTGAAAACTTGAGTCTGTGAAGCCCTCGAGTTTTAATTCAGACCCACCGTAGACAAGAAAAATATCCTTAGTCCTTCTCAAGTATTTTAGGATATTCTTCACTGCCTTCCAGTGCTCTTCTCCTGGATTCGACTGGTATCTGCTCATTACACTAAGTGAATGAGCAACATCCGCTCTAGTACATATCATACCGTACATGATAGATCCTATTGCAGAAGCATAAGGGATCTTACTCATTCGGTCTCTCTCCTCAGGTGTCTTTGGGGCCTGTTTCTTGGAGAGATGTATTTCATGGCTCATCGGCATGAGTCCTCTTTTGGAATCTTCCATGCTAAATCTCTTTAGCATTGCATCAATGTACGTTCCTTGGGATAAACCAAGCATCCTTTTAGATCTATCTCTATAGATCTTTATCCACAAAATATAGGATGCTTCTCCCAAGTCCTTCATGGAGAAGTGTTTAGATAACCAGATTTTAATTGATTGTAGCATAGGAATGTCATTCCCTATCAGTAATATATCATCAACATATAATACAAGGAATGAAACTGCGCTCCCACTAACCTTCTTGTACACACATGGTTCATCGTCATTTTTGATAAAATCAAACTCTTTGATTGTCTCATCAAAACGAATGTTCCATCTACGAGAAGCTTGCTTCAATCCATAAATGGATAGTTGCAGCTTACAGACTTGATTTATTCCAACCTTTGAAACAAATCCCTCTGGCTGTGTCATATACACATCCTCCTCAAGTTTCCCATTGAGGAAGGCCGTTTTCACGTCCATCTGCCAGATCTCATAGTCGTTATAAGCTGCAATCGCAAGCAAAATCCGAATGGACTTGAGCATAGCTACTGGTGAAAAGGTTTCATCATAATCAACTCCTTGTCTTTGTTTGAAACCTTTTGCAACCAGTCGGGCCTTATAGGTCTCCACCTTGCCGTCCGCTCCAGTCTTTCTTTTAAAGACCCATTTACACCCAATAGGCTTAATGCCTTCAGGTGGTGAAACCAAAGTCCATACTTTGTTTTCATACATGGAGTCCATTTCGGATTTCATGGCTTCAAGCCATTTCTCTGAGTGTTTATTACTCATGGCCTGTTCGTAATTCAATGGATCATCATCATTCATGATGCGTACCTCATCGTCATCCTCTACAACGAATCCATACCTCTCAGGTATCTTCGGTACTCTTCCAGATTTACGAACAGGGTGTGGTATAGTAGGTTCTTCTACTTGGTCAGGTACCTGACTTTGATCCGTGGTAATTTGTGGTTCTTGAGCTTCTTCAAGATATATCTTACTCCCACTGACCCCTTCATGGATAAACTCCTTTTCCAAGAAGGCAGCAAGTTTCGCAACAAACACCTTTTGATCAGTTGGATGATAGAAATAATACCCTACAGTTTCTTTAGGGTATCCCACAAATCTACACTTTTCGGATTTAGTCTGTAGCTTATCATGTTCAAACTTTTTGACATAAGCTGGACAACCCCAAGTCTTAACATGCTTAAGATTTGGTTTCCTTCCCTTCCACATCTCATATGGAGTCTTTGGGGCGGATTTGGTAGGTACCTTGTTAAGTAGGTATGCAGCCGTTTCTAGGGCATATCCCCAGAAGGAAATTGGAAGGTCGGTAAAACTCATCATGGATCGAACCATGTCTAACAGTGTTCGATTTCTCCTTTCAGATACTCCATTTAACTGTGGTGTACCTGGAGGAGTCCATTGTGAGATTATACCATTTTCTTTGAGACAATTGAGAAACTCACTGCTTAAGTATTCTCCGCCTCGATCTGATCGAAGTATCTTTATACTCTTGTCCGTTTGTTTCTCTACTTCACTTCTGAACTCTTTGAACTTTTCAAATGATTCTGACTTGTATTTCATTAAATACACATATCCAAATCTTGAGTGATCATCAGTGAAAGTAATAAAATAAGAATACCCACCCCGTGCACTTGTTGTCATAGGCCCACAAACGTCTGTGTGAATCAATGTCAACAACTCTGTAACTCTTTCTCCTCTTCCACTAAAAGGAGATTTAGTCATTTTACCCATGAGACAAGATTCACAAGTTGGATATGATTCATAATCGAATAGCTCGAGGAGCCCATCTTTATGCAACTTGGATAATCTTGTTTCATTGATATGACCGAGTCTACAGTGCCACATGTAGGTATAATTAATATCATCTCTTTTCCTTTTCTTAGTTTGTTCAATTTGAAATATATTTTCTTGTAAGTCAAGTGTATAAAGTCCATTTCGCAAATTTCCAATACCATATAAAACATCGTCTTTATAAATAGAACAATTATTGTTCTTTATAACAACGTTAAATCCTTCCATATCCAATACAGAAATTGAAATAATGTTTTTAATAATATTCGGAACATAATAACAATTATTAAGATAAATGGACTTGCCCGAAGGCATTGCTAAATAATAAGTTCCTACAGCTAATGCAGCAACCTTTGCTCCATTCCCTACTCGTAGGATCACCTCATCATTGTTCAGCTTTCTACTTCTGACCAGTCCCTTCACATTATTACATATGTGAGAACCACAGCCGGTATCCAATACCCAAGTAGAATTTTGACTTTCTGAAAAATTAATTTCAATCATGAACAAACCTTGATTGGAAGTCGAAGCTTTTCCAAGCTTCTTGTCTGCCAGAAACTTCTTGCAGTTTTTCTTCCAATGACCCGGCTCGTTGCAATGGAAGCACATTCCTTTGCTAGCTGGATCAGATTTCTTTTGTTCCTTTATGTTCACCTTGCCCTTGGTCATCCGAGATCGGAAGAGCTCCTTAGATATCTCATATCTAGCAGTCCTACTTTGTTCACCATACAACTCCTTGAGGTGAATCAACATAGTAGGAGCATCCATGTTTTCTTGCTGATGCTGAAGCTCGTTATTCATGGATGCGAGCATGATGCATTGAGCTACAGATGCATCATCTTGCCACTTTACAATGGTGGCAATCTCTTCCTCAGAGGTTGTTTCTGGAACAGTTCCAGGGACATGTGAGTTTAGGACATAAGAAATCTTTTCAGTAGTGAGAACTATTCTCAGATTTCTTGGCCAGTCCGTATAATTCGGCCCGGTAAGCTTATTAGCATCAAGTATGCTTCGCAGTGAAATTAGTGATTTTGACATTTTTAAAATTCTGCATGTGAAAAACAACATTTTAGCAAACATTCATTTTATTAATTTTGCATACCAAAATAAATTTAGGTCTTTATTTTAAATTGGTATCTCCCACTATTTTTATCAAACTATATTACCCTCACTTATATAGTTCGGCAACATCTAATTAAAAATTTGCTAGTGAGAATAAGGATCCCATTTCAAATGTATATAACCTTGTGGATAGCACAACAAGCGATATACAAATAAATAGGTAGACAACTCTTGTCAATTACATCACCATGTAATTCCTTTTATTTTGCCTCTTAAATCATAATGGTCAAGTGTGTGCACATCCGAACTAAAATAATTTAAGTTAAGTCCAGCCTAGCACTTTCATAAATTCAAAAAAGAAAAATGTTCGTCCTTGTGGATAGCACAACAAGACTAGATCGTTCAATTTTCTTGATAAGCATCAAATGTGATTAATTAACATCTTAAATACGCAATACTCGCCTTGTGGATAGCACAACAAGCTCATATTAAATATCTAATACTCTATTAATTTATCATGCTAGAAGGCGACGTTCGATATTCCAAATATCATTTGAACACTTCGGACTTAATATTATTTCTTTGAGGGATTTGTTATTATTAGTCTCATCTTTGTTTAGCGCGCATGCACATATATATATAAAATACGCGTCATTTTATTAAACATGCGAAGCATGTTTGCATAAAATATAATATATATAATATTTAGCATGCAATATAGAATACTATATTCTACCCGGATTGATTATGGACTTTTATTCTAGTTTGGTTCACTAGAGCCACCAAGTGAACCAAAAGGTCAAACCTAGGGGTGCAAGAATTTAAATTTAAACGTAACTATTACATTTAAACCCGGGCTCCATACAAACGGGTCTTCACGCGCTCCTTGCTCCTTGGTCTCTAATTTTTAAAGATAATTCTAACTATTTCTATTACATTAAACTATTTAATTTAAATAGAAACCTTGATCAACAGTCAAGGGGAAGTACATAGGAGGGAGATAGAATTTTACATCAAGAAAAAAAAAATTAGAGAAGACGAGGTACGCAGACCCCATTTAATAAAACTCATTCATTCAAGCATTCAACTAAAATAAAATCCAATCACATTGGTCAAATAGTCCATAATCAATCCCCATTTATTTTCATACATATCACCATATATATTAATAAATAAATAATCATCTCATGAATTAAAACATTCCATATATATATGAGTATCATTTAATGGGCAATTTTAAATTGCATGAAATCCAATTTCAAGATTAAAATAAACTCTTTATTTTAATTATAAAATTATTTAGAATATAATATATAAATATATCATATTTATTTATTTTTAAAAAAAAGTCACCTTCTTTTATTAAAAGAGTCCTGCAGGTTTATTAAAAAAGTCCTTTCTTGATGGGTCACATTCTTTTTGGAGTAAGAAAGAGACAACACCTTTTCTTTGCAGAATTCAAGATTAGCACCAAAAAAAAAAAATTGTGATTCTTCCCAAAAAAAGTCTTTTTTTTTTTTCTTAAAAAATATAATTTTATACAATAAAATTATGCCCAATAAATTATTTTAAATACATACCCATATGTATATGAAATCAAAAATAAATTAATAATTGCATAAAGATTTGGCTCTGATGCCACTGTAGGGTTTGTACGAAATCGTGACGCAATCAAATTGCAAAATTAGCGGAAGCATGGTATATCAGAGTTTAAAAAAATTTCTACAAAACCATTACCCGGATCATCCTTTATGCAAATTATTAATTTAAAACGATAAATAAGAAGTTATGGAATCATACCCTTGTAGAACGAAGCTTCCACAGGTACTAGTTCAACTCCTTGTTCTTCGTGAACTCCTTGAATTTCCGGGTTAGATTCTTTCTTTTGATCAACGTTAGCCACCCAAGTGTTTGGCCTCTAGAGGTGATCCACCAAGGAAGAGAAATTATCAAGAAGGAGGGTGTTTGGCTTAGTGTTCTATCCTCTATAGAAAAGGAGTACTCTCCAACAATTGGAAGTGCATCAATCTAATATCTATTATAAGACTTCTCTTATATAGACATTGGTCAACCCTTCTAATCCTATTAGACATGGGATTTCTTTTAATTAATTAAACTCCTTTAATTAATTTAGGCTTCCCACCACATGAGAATAATTAATTAAATTCATTTAATTAATTTGTCTCCTAATCTTATTAGGAATAAATGAGAGTACTAAATATTAAATTAATTACTAAACTCCTTTAGAAATTAAAATAATAATAATTGTAATAATATTAATAAGACTCCTCTTATTAATTTATATTTAATATTTCCAAAATATTAAATAATAAACATTAAGCTATTTAATTTATTCTATCACCATAGATTAAATTAATTATACTTAATGTATTATTACGATTATGCCATTACCTTCTTAAATAATTATTCTTCCTTTTATGGTGTGACCCTTTAGGTTCTCCATATTAAACCGGTTGTGAATAAATCAATTAAAACAATTTTAATCTTATTTAAATAAATAAATTAAACTAATAATTTATTTAAATAAATAATATTTATTCTACAATAGGGATAAGCCTCCCTAGCGATCAACGACTTTCCAGATAATATAGATTTCAACATTAATCATAAAAGAACCTGTGAGTTAATAGTTACCATACAATTCAATCCTTCCACCATACAATGTCCCAATTAAATATAAGACATGGATTTACTGTCAAGTCTTATTTTATTTAATTATATGTATTTCGATTAGAAAATGCACAACTCCAAATAATGCAAATTAAAAACTCCTTTCTAATTTCATTTCACCTTGGCCAAGGATTCCTGGGTTGTCATTTAACGAATCACATGGGACATATCTCCTCTTTTACTAGAGGTGGTAGATTCTTTATTGATCATTCATTATCTCCATATGTAACTCATTATACCCAAGCATACCCTATATATGCCTTAAAAGGTCTTAAGGAATAAGTCAAAGTATAATTTGTACATACAAGATACTATGATGATCTCAAGTCCAAGGATCACTTGTACTACTATCACATTAGGAATTCCTATTGACATGCGAGTAAAACTCCATTAGGTATTCCATAGCGAATCACGTTCAGTGAACTTATTCTTCAATAAGCACCTACATACTTGCTTTAGTGTCTCCACACAAATGATCATGAGATCAATCATCCTCATCCAATGAGCAAGCAACATATGTACCAATCTATCCGGATTTACTAATCCCATTTTAGTAATCCCACGATTGGGAACTATTTAAGTTTTAAAACTTTCTAAGAATTTAGATCTCATTAGCATGATCATCATCATGATTCTAAAAGCATTGCTTAAAACTATGGGTTATTTACATATTATAAAAACAGCAACATGTAGATAATTAAATGCCTGTAATAAATGAATATTTCATTAATAAATAAATAAGATTGTTTACAAAGTACGTGCTTTATCATCATACATGATTGGCTTGTATGCACACTACTATCAGTTTCATCACATGATGCTTATGTCAACATGTCTATAGGCATAATGAATCCTAATATACATGCTCGTATGATCATAATATAACTCACTCCGTGTTTGATGCTATCATCTTACACATTCTAAACTTTTCATAAAAATCGCTTTAAGTCAACAAAGGTAACTAAGTATAGGCAAAGTACCTCGTAGTCATGATTCTCATGTATTAGAACACATATATAAGTCATCTATACATGCTCAATGATCAGAACGTGGACATCCTATATATACGTCCAAAAACTCTAAGTTTATCTTTTGAAATCATTTTAAATTTAAACAATGTGTTCTAGTGTATGCTCAATACCTTCGACTCACATATCATGCATATCTAAACCATATAATCATGCTTAAAAAGTCAGAATATAAACATGACTTATATACGCCAAAATTCATTTATAAAACCTTAAGTTTTCATTAAAAACTCCACTACAACAAGGTATAATTGTTTACTATTAGGCAAGGTAATTAATCAACAACTACCTTCATACCCATTGATACACATAACCAAGACACTTACACATGTCTCAAAAGTCCGACTCAAAGAACGCAAAATTCGTCAAGTCTCATTTTCAAAACTTTACGTTTTCTTTTCGGAAATCATGTTAAACCAACTAATACAACTTACTACGTGCATGACAACCTTAGTACACATGTCAGACCCCTTTCTGAAATTATTAGAGTCTAACTAGTATGCTTAACCAACTAGAAAACACAAAATCACCAACAGTTTCTGCAGAGGGCGCGGCCGCGCCCCATTTGTACTAGGGAGACGCGCGGCCGCGCGTCCCCGTTTCCAGACCAGAAACTTTACTGCTAAAACAGAGCTTCAGCTAATCCTTTTCTTACTTCATGTAACAAGCTTGAAAGCCATCATATTGTATCTATAACATATATTTAGACTCTACTTAACATGTTAACATCATCTTACATATCAATTGTTCACTAATTCATGAAACCTCTACTAATTTATCAAATTCAAGACTAAAAATTCAAAGTTAGAGTTATACCTCTTGGAGCCTTGAATTACTAAGCTTGCTTCCCAAATCAGTTTTCTCACATAACTCTCATCACCATATTCTCTATATCAACTTAGCAATAAATTCAAGTAACTAGAATTGTGAAGGGAAGGGTCTCTATTTATAGAAAAACTCTTACCCAATTCATAGCTTTGCACCATGAATTAAACTAATGGAAGAAGAGAAGAATTGTTGGGCAATAGATAGTTAGTAAATCCCATCATAAAGCCCACTCCCCCCATAATCATCACACTCATTGCTAGCTAGGAAGTTGAGAGATGAAGGAGATAGGCTAGCCTTAGCCATTCACGTGAATGAGAAAAGGAAGAGAAAGTGGGCACTTAATATGGGACAATGCCACTAAATCTCAGCAACTTGCTTACAATTACCTCATACTAATGTTATATAGTCCACCACTTACCAAGGCTATATCACATTTCATTTTATAAACACATAGGTTATAATATATACATATATACACATTCATACATATAGCTTAGGTTATGAATGAATTGTAAATAAAATCTCTAATTACAATGTATCATATATCATCCATATATATCTCATCTTACCGGATATAATTCTATCGGGTATTATCACATTACATTGTTTCCTTTATTATTAAATTTTATTAATTTAATAATTATTTATAATATATACATGATATATTATTTTATTGTATACTCATATTTTAAATATACACTACTACATATAATCATGTACCTCATGTACATAGGTTAAGCTAATATTCTAATTGGACTAAATATAATATGGTTGGGTACTATCATCCCACCATTTTCCATAAAATTATTATCACAAATATACTCAAATATTATAATGATAATTAATATCAACCATACATTTTCTTCTAATACTTCCAATTAAATTCCCTTGATTTAACTTCATTATTTATGCCACACAAGGCATAATTATGTGAACTTAGTACTTAATAGTCCACAAGTTTATAATAATATAATCTCCTAAGATAATATTATACTTAATGTTACATCTTATAATATGTTCATAAAGTAATACCATTACATTACTAATTTGCATGTTCTCTATTATACTCAATCTATTACCCTCCTATGGGTAATACTCAATGGTCAAAGAGGAGTTGGTGGCTAACTCCACCAACTACTACTATTCATGGTCCTTCCTCATCATTACACCTTATAACATGCTCATGGTGTAATTACATTTCTTATTATATGCTTTCTTAGAAACAATGTAGTAATTGAATTAACAAACTCTACACACCAATGTATTGCATCTATTCATTATCAAGCTATTATTCTCCTATGGTTATTACCCAAAGGGCAAAAGGGAAGTTGGTGGCTAACTCCCACCAACTACCACTATTCATGTACCCTAACCACTTAATTGACCATTATTGTTCTCACATGGACTAACTTGCAAGCTTATATCTAATAACTTAATGTTATTACCATATGATATGATAGGGTCACACATACACCCAATCACATAATCCATGTACATTTGACAATACCGAATATATTTTAATTGAGTAGTGTCACACCCCATTATTGTAACTTTATTATTACACTTAATCATATAGTTTCCTATATTATATAGTTTTCTTGAAGTGTCACACTCATTCCATATTATATAGATGTAGCTACTATATAACTTATAATTACACATCATTGCACATAGGAATTTATTCACATAATAATAATAATTAATTCCATTAATTATTCATTCATTAATTTATTTAATGAATGTTTATTCCACCACTTTGCCACACTAGGCATATCTCACAAGCTTACCTTAAGCTTATTATCGCTCCCATCACACTTTAATATTCTTTTAATATAAGGTTTGTGTGACACATGCACTTTAATGCTAAATTATTTAGCTACCTTGAACAATTATATGTATAACCTTTACACTAGAATAATTAATATTTACTCTATTAATTATTATAAAATCTACGATAAAATAATAACTTAAGTTATTTAATATATTTCAATAACTTAGTTTTCTTTCATTAATAAACTTTCTTGAAAATACATTAGGAATTATGTATTTTGCCATAACATAAAATATTATGTTTTCTCCAAATAAAGATATTCATTGTTAGAAAATAATTTACTTATTGTCTCAAGATATTATTCTTAATATAATATCTACTAAAATAATTACATGTATGGCACATGTACATACATTATATATAGAAAATAGGTAATAAGTTTATTTTCTATTATAATAATTTATTTCCATCAATTTATTTATATATAGCAAATATGTTTTAATGTATTTACCATATTAATTAATCACACTTATTACATCATACCCAAAAACATATAGGGTAATATTATTATTCAAAAATAATATTTCCTCATTTTATTAAAATAATTCAATATTAGAAATTATTTTAATATCCTTTATAATAATTATTTCTCTTTCTTTTCTATAAATTGTTCCCAAAACAATTTCTTCAAATATATAATGATTTCCATCTCCCTTTAATAACGTATATATATATTTAACGTTATTCGCACATTAGACTTTCTCACATATTACCATTCTAAGTAGTATATAAAAGGTACTAATTATAATCATATATTCAACATATATATTAATTCACTCATTTACTTAAGTAAATTAAAGATTGTACTATATCATCATAGTTAATTAAGGTTCAATACTGACATTATATTATTCCATAATATAACTCTCAACTTAAATTAACCAATAATTATTCTTATTAGTTAATTCCTTAACTAACTCATGCTTCACTATCCAAACCTATTCACGGATAGCTTAAGTGCTATTAATAACCTATATTATAAACATACTAGTTATTAATACACATACTCAAGAATATTGTGATTATACATTAAGGATATTTAATGTCACCAACTTACTATGATAAAATAATCCTATGAATTATTTAATATCGATAGGAATTTATCCACTTCCTTTATCTCAACTGAATCGTCTCTACACTAAGTAACAAATATATATTAATAATATATTTATAAATCACAAAAACACATATTACATAGTCCATATTATTCTATGTAATATAATACCACATACCTCATATCACATATATATATATATTATTATTCGAACCCATCTCACAGTTTAAGAATTTTATTTATTAAATCCTTATTTAATAATTTCTGAAAATCCGGGTTCTTACATCCTCTCCCCCTTATAAGGATTCCGTCCTCGGAATCACCGAAACTTTCTCTACTCGGTGCTATTCCGAATATTACATATTCTTTAGAATAATTTTATTCATTCTCTTTTCAGAAGTTTTATTACTATAACTTTCTCAATCTCATTCTACCACTTTCTCCTTTCTAAGGAACATTCTACTTACTACATTCATCCTTTAGAAGAATAAGAATTTTCCACGATTTTTCAATAATCGGGAAGTAGTATGAATAACTCAGATTCCAATTTATGCTGAGGGGTCACAAGACCGTGAACTTTTCTCCAGGTTTACTAATGCTTCAACACAATTCTTCACACCGCAAACCAGAGTGTTTATCAATCACAAAGACTAAAAACACTCTCCACACGTACTCTAGGTGGCCAACCTATTGTACCACTATGTTGGGCCGCAACGTAGTGTTTTGTAACGACTATATACGTTACGCTCGGAACCATTGTCCCCGAAAACATGTCCCCTTATAGGGTTGTTCACCTCAGCTTTTCAACATCTAAATCCGCACCAGAGCAATCTGGTTTGGCATACATACACAAGAATACTTGAATTCTATAATCCCTTTCCAACAGTCGCCTAGCCGAATCAAATAGCTTAGACTCTCATCAACAATTCGGACATCAATCGAAATAATTTAGTCAACTTAATTGACCTTCTTTATAATTTACAAGAAAACCAAAAATTCTTTTATGACGTCATGATACCATACTAGATTAGTAGTACGTTGAGGATTCCGCCATTTTATGACTTTGTCATAGTATAACATACCATAGTGGGCTGACGATCTTTCGATCACAACCAACACTAGGTTCGATTGCATTGATGACTCCATCGTTTACCATTCTACATCATATCAAATGATGCACAAGGTTAAAATATATTTTGAAAGATTGTCAAATCATTTTTGTCTTAGCCGAAACAAATAGCGTAGACATACGAATAACGGTGTTGTTTTTTTTTTAAAACTCATTAGTTCAGTTACCTGACCCAATGTTTTCTCAAGAAAACAGAAGTGCAAACACTAGCACGAAGTCAATAAATATTGAAAATCTAGCGTAGCTAGAGGATTTAGGAAAATCCAATTTCTCCATCGCTTCAATCTCTTACCACCATCAATGCTCACTATTCCAAAACTCTTATATAATATATCTATTCTCAGTACAGTTCACCAACTTACCACACCATGGAAGTTCAGGAACTTACCACAATCATATGGGTTGAGGAACTTATCCTAGTCAGACCAAAATCGTCCATTCGCTGAGGGGTCCCATCATACGATTATGAGTCACGAACTCGTCATAGGCATGAGTTTTAAGAACTCGCACCTAAACTTAATATTATCTAATTATATCTTAGAAATCTCTATCTATCAAAATAAATATAAGAAAAGAATCACCTTTCCGCCATATGTATAATGATACCGCGACACTAACATTCCAACGATTATCAATGTGACACACTCAGTGCAAGCACAAAACTTCTGCCCATACAAAAGTTTGTACAACTAAGCCATTACATGAGTCCTCAATGGAATTCCAACACTTAACTATATCTTACTCTATCACTTGCTCGTTACGAGCTTTCTATGTTTCATCACATACAACTCCTCATGAGTTCATCTCGTACTATATCATAGTACATTCTCTCATAGCATCAAGCTATACATACTTAGTCATTACAGACTATCTATCATTTCACAGTTCAATCTGATCACGTCGTGATCATCACTATACCTTAGGGTTCTTTCCCTATTATCAACCAAACTCCATCTGAGTTCATTCTCATTATCTTTGTCATATACATCTTATAGACATCATCTTAACATTTTCATTACCGGAGTTAGGAAATTCCTGTTTTTCATTCTCTAGATACTTCGAGATTCTTCTTTGAATCTTCACGTATATATTTTAATCTTATCTTTTCCTCTCTCAGGTTATAGTCTAAGGTACACTTACCTAAGGTTTATAACCTACAGCTTTGATACCAACCTGTGACGCCCCCGTTCCTTCGAAACCTCGAATTCGGTGCAGTCACGATACTACTAACGCCAAACTATTATATCTTTTATTCATTACTAAAAGAATACAACTTGCTTTATTACAATTTAGAATATAAATTCTATTCATATCCAAGATCTCGTCTTTACATTATATTCGATGTTACTAAAATACGGAATAATTTAAACTTTTCAATCCTCCTTGATTAAAATATTTTATTGATTTCATAACTTGAATCAATTACAACCCTTGAATCAATTATAAAATATGATTCCTTCTTATCTGAGTTATCGTATAAATGTTAACAACTCAACTCGATATCCTCTATGTATTATCTAATACATCTTTATAGTACGACAAGCATTAAACCTCGTAAACAAATATCAAGTACAACTACTAGAACCTAGACATGGTTCGAGTAATAATCTAATCAGTATTCTTCGTTGTGATACTATCTATCTTTATCAATCAAGAAGCACGAAGTCTTTATCGTAAGTCCTTAACCTGCAAAAGTGGTTATTTGCAAGAGTGAGCTCGACAGCTCAGCAATTCTAACAGTTTTCATGCATCACATAGCATACAACATTATACTCAGTTCATGCATTTATAAACAATTTATATTTACTACGCATGTTACTTTTCACATAACAAGTATATCATCAAAGATCAACTTTCAATCTCATTTATATCTCATATACAATTCATATATAAGTTCACATTATCACAGCATAATATAATTCAACTAACAGTTATTGAATTCATATATCAAATAGGAACTGAAAGACTTGCCTGATTCGTAGTTTAACAACTACGACTTAACTTCTTAAAGCTATCTGCACTTCGTGTATTCCTACACAGTTATATAATCATGGATTTACATCCATCAGTCATACATTTCATATGCTCCTAATAGAATAACAATTCGTATATCGTTTTCTAATCTTGGTTTCGTTTCACTCTATCTTAGGATAACCACGATGTTACAACATCATACCTTCATACTTATTCTATAGAAACCATTCTATTTCGGTCCTTAAGGTCTTTAAGGAAAATAACTTAGGACCAGACAGTTAACAAACTGTTCTTGGCAGCTCTGCAACACGGCGCGGCCGCGCGGCAATTTAGCTTGGGAGTGGCGCGGCCGCGCGACTCCCTGCCAGAACCAGAACTTTAATTTCATAAACTTAGTTTGGTCCTAACATATCATGCATTCTGATATATATTATACACACACATTAAGTAGGCATGCTCGTGCTTATACTACACATGTATACTTAATCACATAGTCTATGCTTTTGAAATTCATTTTCTCGAATATGCGTGCATAGGTGAAATCCATGTTTCATCACATGATGCTTATGTCAACATGTCTATAGGCATAATGAATCCTAATATACATGCTCGTATGATCATAATATAACTCACTCCGTGTTTGATGCTATCATCTTACACATTCTAAACTTTTCATAAAAATCGCTTTAAGTCAACAAAGGTAACTAAGTATATGCAAAGTACCTCGTAGTCATGATTCTCATGTATTAGAACACATATATAAGTCATCTATACATGCTCAATGATCAGAACGTGGACATCCTATATATACGTCCAAAAACTCTAAGTTTATCTTTTGAAATCATTTTAAATTTAAACAATGTGTTCTAGTGTATGCTCAATACCTTCGACTCACATATCATGCATATCTAAACCATATAATCATGCTTAAAAAGTCAGAATATAAACATGACTTATATACGCCAAAATTCATTTATAAAACCTTAAGTTTTCATTAAAAACTCCACTACAACAAGGTATAATTGTTTACTATTAGCCAAGGTAATTAATCAACAACTACCTTCATACCCATTGATACACATAATCAAGACACTTACACATGTCTCTAAAGTCCGACTCAAAGAACGCAAAATTCGTCAAGTCTCATTTTCAAAACTTTACGTTTTCTTTTCGGAAATCATGTTAAACCAACTAATACAACTTACTACGTGCATGACAACCTTAGTACACATGTCAGACCCCTTTCTGAAATTATTAGAGTCTAACTAGTATGCTTAACCAACTAGAAAACACAAAATCACCAACAGTTTCTGCAGAGGGCGCGGCCACGCCCCATTTGTACTAGGGAGACGCGCGGCCGCGCGTCCCCGTTTCCAGACCAGAAACTTTACTGCTAAAACAGAGCTTCAGCTAATCCTTTTCTTACTTCATGTAACAAGCTTGAAAGCCATCATATTGTATCTATAACATATATTTAGACTCTACTTAACATGTTAACATCATCTTACATATCAATTGTTCACTAATTCATGAAACCTCTACTAATTTATCAAATTCAAGACTAAAAATTCAAAGTTAGAGTTATACCTCTTGGAGCCTTGAATTACTAAGCTTGCTTCCCAAATCAGTTTTCTCACATAACTCTCATCACCATATTCTCTATATCAACTTAGCAATAAATTCAAGTAACTAGAATTGTGAAGGGAAGGGTCTCTATTTATAGAAAAACTCTTACCCAATTCATAGCTTTGCACCATGAATTAAACTAATGGAAGAAGAGAAGAATTGTTGGGCAATAGATAGTTAGTAAATCCCATCATGAAGCCCACTCCCCCCATAATCATCACACTCATTGCTAGCTAGGAAGTTGAGAGATGAAGGAGATAGGCTAGCCTTAGCCATTCACGTGAATGAGAAAAGGAAGAGAAAGTGGGCACTTAATATGGGACAATGCCACTAAATCTCAGCAACTTGCTTACAATTACCTCATACTAATGTTATATAGTCCACCACTTACCAAGGCTATATCACATTTCATTTTATAAACACATAGGTTATAATATATACATATATACACATTCATACATATATCTTAGGTTATGAATGAATTGTAAATAAAATCTCTAATTACAATGTATCATATATCATCCATATATATCTCATCTTACCGGATATAATTCTATCGGGTATTATCACATTACATTGTTTCCTTTATTATTAAATTTTATTAATTTAATAATTATTTATAATATATACATGATATATTATTTTATTGTATACTCATATTTTAAATATACACTACTACATATAATCATGTACCTCATGTACATAGGTTAAGCTAATATTCTAATTGGACTAAATATAATATGGTTGGGTACTATCATCCCACCATTTTCCATAAAATTATTATCACAAATATACTCAAATATTATAATGATAATTAATATCAACCATACATTTTCTTCTAATACTTCCAATTAAATTCCCTTGATTTAACTTCATTATTTATGCCACACAAGGCATAATTATGTGAACTTAGTACTTAATAGTCCACAAGTTTATAATAATATAATCTCCTAAGATAATATTATACTTAATGTTACATCTTATAATATGTTCATAAAGTAATACCATTACATTACTAATTTGCATGTTCTCTATTATACTCAATCTATTACCCTCCTATGGGTAATACTCAATGGTCAAAGAGGAGTTGGTGGCTAACTCCACCAACTACTACTATTCATGGTCCTTCCTCATCATTACACCTTATAACATGCTCATGGTGTAATTACATTTCTTATTATATGCTTTCTTAGCAACAATGTAGTAATTGAATTAACAAACTCTACACACCAATGTATTGCATCTATTCATTATCAAGCTATTATTCTCCTATGGTTATTACCCAAAGGGCAAAAGGGAAGTTGGTGGCTAACTCCCACCAACTACCACTATTCATGTACCCTAACCACTTAATTGACCATTATTGTTCTCACATGGACTAACTTGCAAGCTTATATCTAATAACTTAATGTTATTACCATATGATATGATAGGGTCACACATACACCCAATCACATAATCCATGTACATTTGACAATACCGAATATATTTTAATTGAGTAGTGTCACACCCCATTATTGTAACTTTATTATTACACTTAATCATATAGTTTCCTATATTATATAGTTTTCTTGAAGTGTCACACTTCATTCCATATTATATAGATGTAGCTACTATATAACTTATAATTACACATCATTGCACATAGGAATTTATTCACATAATAATAATAATTAATTCCATTAATTATTCATTCATTAATTTATTTAATGAATGTTTATTCCACCACTTTGCCACACTAGGCATATCTCACAAGCTTACCTTAAGCTTATTATCACTCCCATCACACTTTAATATTCTTTTAATATAAGGTTTGTGTGACACATGCACTTTAATGCTAAATTATTTAGCTACCTTGAACAATTATATGTATAACCTTTACACTAGAATAATTAATATTTACTCTATTAATTATTATAAAATCTACGATAAAATAATAACTTAAGTTATTTAATATATTTAAATAACTTAGTTTTCTTTCATTAATAAACTTTCTTGAAAATACATTAGGAATTATGTATTTTGCCATAACATAAAATATTATGTTTTCTCCAAATAAAGATATTCATTGTTAGAAAATAATTTACTTATTGTCTCAAGATATTATTCTTAATATAATATCTACTAAAATAATTACATGTATGGCACATGTACATACATTATATATAGAAAATAGGTAATAAGTTTATTTTCTATTATAATAATTTATTTCCATCAATTTATTTATATATAGCAAATATGTTTTAATGTATTTACCATATTAATTAATCACACTTATTACATCATACCCAAAAACATATAGGGTAATATTATTATTCAAAAATAATATTTCCTCCTTTTATTAAAATAATTCAATATTAGAAATTATTTTAATATCCTTTATAATAATTATTTCTCTTTCTTTTCTATAAATTGTTCCCAAAACAATTTCTTCAAATATATAATGATTTCCATCTCCCTTTAATAACGTATATATATATTTAACGTTATTCGCACATTAGACTTTCTCACATATTACCATTCTAAGTAGTATATAGAAGGTACTAATTATAATCATATATTCAACATATATATTAATTCACTCATTTACTTAAGTAAATTAAACATTGTACTATATCATCATAGTTAATTAAGGTTCAATACTGACATTATATTATTCCATAATATAACTCTCAACTTAAAATTAACCAGTATTTATTCTTATTAGTTAATTCCTTAACTAACTCATGCTTCATCCAAACCTATTCACGGATAGCTTAAGTGCTATTAATAACCTATATTATAAACATACTAGTTATTAATACACATACTCAAGAATATGGTGATTATACATTAAGGATATTTAATGTCACCAACTTACTATGATAAAATAATCCTATGAATTATTTAATATCGATAGGAATTTATCCACTTCCTTTATCTCAACTGAATAGTCTCTACGCTAAGTAACAAATATATATTAATAATATATTTATAAATCACAAAAACACATATTACATAGTCCATATTATTCTATGTAATATAATACCACATACCTTATATCATATATATATATATTATTATTCGAACCCATCTCACAGTTTAAGAATTTTATTTATTAAATCCTTATTTAATAATTTCTAAAAATCCGGGTTCTTACAGTTTCTGCAACCTTTGCATGTACAGCTAAATCTTGGATATAAGAAAGCTTTTCTGCAGTGAAAATAATTCTCAAATTTCTTAACCAGTCCGTGTAATTCGGTCCGGTCAACTTGCTAGCATCAAGTATGCTACGCAATGATTGTGAGTGTGACATTTTACAAATTCCGTATGTGAAATAAAACAACATTTTAGCATACATTCATTTAATTAATTACCAAAATAAATTAGGTCTTATTTTAAATTGGTATCTCCCACTATTTTCTTCAAACTATATTACCCTTATAATATATAGATCGACAAATCTAATTAAAGATTTGCTAGTGAGAATAAGGATCACATTTCAAATATATATAGCCTTGTGTGTGCACAACAAACTATATATAAATAAATAGGTAGACAACTTTTGTCAATTACATCACCATGTAACTCCTTGTATTTTACCTCTTATATCATTATAGTCAAGTGTGTGCACATCCGAACCAAAACGATCTTTTTTTAAGTCCAACCTAGCATTTCTATATAAGTGAAGAGAAAATTATAGCCATTGTGTGCACAACAAAGCGGTAATGTTCAATTCCTTATAAACATAATATGTAATAAAATATCTTAAATACTTAATACTCGCCTTGTGTGTGCACAACAAACTCATATTAAATATTTAATACTATATTATTTTACCATGTTATAAGGTGACGTTCGATATTCCAAATATCTTTGAACGTTACAACTTAATATAATTTCTTTGAGGGGTTTGTTATTAATTATCTCGTCTTGTTTAGCGCGCATGCACACACACGCACATGCATATATATATATATATATATATATATATATAATATGTGTCATATTAATTAGCATGCGAAGCATGTTGCATAATATATAATATATATAGTATAAGCATGCATATAGAATACAATATTCTACCCGGATTGATTATGGACTTTTATTCTAGTTTAGTTAACTTGAGCCACCATGTGAACCAAAAAGGTCAAACCCAGGGATGCCAGAATTAAATTTAAATATAAATATTACATTTAAATCCCGGGCTCCATTACAAACGGGTCTTCATGCACTCCTTGCTCCTTCGTCTCCAATTCTTCAAGTAATTTTAACTGATCATATTACATAAACTATTTACAATAAATAGAAACCTTGATCAGTAGTCAAGGGGAAGTACATAGGATGTAATAACAAAGAATTATGTGACGCCCCCAAATTTGGACCGCCACTTGGTTACTCGAATTCGGTTCGTCACATGCTCATGGTAATATAATAATAACTAAAATCACATATTCACAGCGGAAGATCTAATCTAGAATAATATACAATGATTTATTATAATTATTCCCCCAAGTCTCGCAACCTACAGTACTTAATAGATTACATAATAATATCAGTTAACGACTTATTACATAATCTAACTTAAGCTTAAACATAGTCAGCTCTAGTCTTACTACATCATCTTAATACAACATTAAACTATTTAAAACATAAAAGAGACAAGATAGTTAATAGCCTTGCCCTTGCCCTTATCGACGCTCGAAGGTTCGCCCTGCTCTACCTTAGCTGAAATGTTTTAGGGAAAGTAAGAATGAGCACAAATTTGCTCTGCAAGTAATATAACAACAAGGGTGAGTAATATAGTTCTCAAATCTCAAAAGAGTATAACAGGATGTGATAGTTTCAAAGATAACAAGAAATATCAACAGTTCTCAATAATAGTCGCTAAGGACAGAAAGATATCAATAAGATTCAATACTAAATCAATTCAAGGTTTCAAGATAACTGAATACTGAGCAATCACTAAGGACTATGAACTCTTACTAGAATTAACAGTATTAAACTGATAACCTAATCAAAAATAAGTACAACAGGTGATCAGCCTAAAGTACCCTACGGTATGCATATCATTCAATCGTACTAAATTGTGCGCACGTCGGTCTCCCGACAAATATATTTTCCTTTCAAAGAAGGTTGTTCATCTCAGTCAAACACCTGATCCCGCACCAATCAATTGATTTGGGTCGCTTTTCAACATTATAAGTCTAGCCGAATCAAATGGCATAGATCACAATAATTATAAGTTCAATCTCAAGATTTAAAGTTTGAAGAATATAATTTGACTTTTGTCTTATCCATGAGGTATATGATTCATAATATCTGGATTTCAATCTCAAAAGCTTACTTGTACGACAATAATATCGCAAGCTAAAAGAATGTTCAATAAAGAGTAGAATTAGGAATTTGCTTATAACGTTCTTCGAATAACGTAAACATAAAGATAGGATACTTGCACAATAAAAGTAAGGTTCGGATACTTGCCTTAAGCGTAGTCTATCCACGAAATTAATCAACACATTCGAATCCCTATCGTAATATAGTTACGTATATATATGATATCCATTAGTCATATATTTCAACATCATATCTTATCTTGGATATACAATCAACTCATAAACTAAGTTTTAACCTAGCTACCCCATCATACTATATATAGCATCAGAGTAATTCACAAGTCTCGACTAATATACTTTTATCCTTAACATTCCTCTTTTCAAGTTAATCAAGTTTACATATCGTCATTATCACATAAGATCACAACAAATAGTAAACATACTCTTTTTAGCAAGTTATAGCATTATTGTAAGTTAACCGTCAAATCGGATTCAAGTATCAACATATGATATCACATAACATCTATACATATTAAAAGTTACTTCCATGCTTGTTCAACCTTTTCACGTTCAATCTTTCGTAATATAGGTTCTAAGTTAATACCTTTAATCACTTAAGGCCCCTTAAGGTCATGAGACCACATTGGCTAACATGCTTGTCATTTTAAACACATGAGGTGATCGCATAGCTTGTTTTAGGCATGCTCACAAGTATCCATATAATATAGTATTACTATCATCTTTACATACTTTGAAACATGCTTCAAACTCATGCTTGGTTTACTTCCATTACATCAAACACACAAGAACCATGTTTAGAGAGATTACGAATGTAAACATGTTATTTTTAGATTCTTAGAGCTTAACTACTCATACTAATACAATTGGTTTGAAAATATATTCAAGTTTGTCTTTAAAATCATTTTAAACTTGAACGATGCAATTCAACACATACAAGATCACTTTAAAGCTCTTACAATATGTAGTCAAGTCATATTAACATCTTCTCAAGATCAGAATGTACATCATGTAGTATTCATATATATTTGCTTTGATATATCAAGCTTTACTTGAAAATGTTCTCTAACACAAAGTCTAACGAGTTTGGTCATAAATAAATGAACTATAAATCATATATCATGCTCATTTATGTTCGAAATCAGTCATATGTGCATATTACTAAGTTCATAACTTATAGAACATAAATCTCATCAAGGTTTGTTTTCAACACTTTAAGTTTTTTTAAAACAATCCCACTATAACCATATTGATCACTTCATAACTCATCAGGAAGCTTTATAAAACATATTTTACGTCTAGGTATACTCCTATATACGTGCTACTCATGCTAGCATGCCCGTCTTAGTTATACAATTAAACTAATACGTAACAGTTTGTAGCAAAAAATTAGAAGTTGTTTGCAGAGGCTGGCGCAAGCTACGTTGCACCTGGGTATAAACCCGGCGCAGCTGCGCCGTGTCCAGTCCATATCAGTGAACTCCTTGCTTAGGCAGGACCTAGGCCAAAACTCAAAATTTCTTCACAACAATGGTTTTAAACAGCCATATAGTAATTCCAACATGTATATAAGTCTCTATAACAACTACATAAGTGTTCAAAAATCCAATCATCATCTAATTTAGCATAATCAAAACTTGAAATTTTAACAATGAAAAAGAAATGAAGAACATGGAATTTGGGATTATACCTCTGCAATGCAATTGGGCTTGCTGCTAATTCACACTTGTAATATCCGAGAGTATTATGTCTTTTAACAATTATCAATAAACGAATTTATGTGAAATTCTTGTGTGTTTTCTTTTATTAGATGTATCTGTGTTATACATACATGTGTTATTTTTTGATATGTGATGAGGAGTATTTAAATGGTTAGTTCAGTTTAATTCAACTATTTAAATTGGTTAAGTATGGAATTAATTCTATTAATTTCGTGGGATGACTTTAAAGCATGATTTTGAGTTTGGAGCGGAATTTAAAGACGCGGACTGCGTATTTGAGTCCGGAACGTCGAAATTAGTCAGGACAGACTATAACTACGAAAATGTGTCACAATTGACTTTTTGGTCAAAGTCAACCGGTTGACTTTTCGGGTAAAAAGTCAACCACGAATTTTGGAGATGAATTTGACGAAATGGATAGTCCCATGACGTCCGGGACGTCGATTTTAGTAGGAGTCGATATGAGTATCGAAACGTTTAGCTACGGAGAGCAAAACGGTCAAATGGTTATTTAATTGATTAAAATAATATTTTAATAAGGGAATTGCAGCAGCTGATGGGGCCATGTGTCAGCCAAATTGGGACAAGGAGGGAGAGTATATACGTATATTCTAAATAATTAGGAAGGGAGTTATATTTTCTTTCTTAAAACCAAAGCTCTTTCATTTCTCTAACTCCCACCTTCTTCAATTCGGTTAATGGTGGCATGGGGTGTAACTGATGAATTGTGGAGATGGAAGGGCTGGAGCAAACAATGTATATTATGTGCTATATATATATTCCCAATCCAAGTCTCTTCTCCTTTTCACAAAAAGTTCTAATCGAGAGAAAAAAAAATATTGAGAGTTTGAGAGTGATACTAGGTTGTCTAAGAATTCTGGAGATTACAGAGGAGTTAGCAAGCAAGGAGTGAGGCTCTATCAGATTAAAACAAGAAGGAATTTGTCCAAGAGGTAAGCCATGAAACCTATTCTATGTTCTTAAGAAAATAGTGAAGAAAATGCATGGATAATTGTGGTAAATAATTTGTTTTGACTGTGTGATGCTATCTTAGTGTTGTTTACTGATATGGGGATATTGAGAATGAAAATTCTGGTCTAATCATGCTTCAAATACGTAGAGAATCAAAGAATTCAAGTTTGCATGCTAAGTGTTCGATAAAATGCCTCATAGATGTCAATTTGTTCAAATCATGGTAACTTAGTGGGTTTGATTATTGTAACATGTGTATATATGTTAGTATATGTGATCTGGACAGTAGGAATCAACCTCATGTATGCTAGAATCAAAATCATGGTTTTTGTCAAAGGTGGGTTAACTTAGAATCTGTGACTTTTTGGGTTTTTCGGAGCTTTGGAATCATAGCTTCTGCGACTCGTTGGTTGTATGTGTTAATTTTGTAAAATACTATGTAGTATGATGTCTCACCTGACCAATTTTCAAAAGAAACGGAGTTAAAATGAGCAAGTTATGAATTTCGTAAGCAAGCATGTTGGTATGAAAATCTGCATAATTCTGGGAATTTCCAGAAATTTTCTAAGTCTGGAAGGCAGTCTGCCACGCTTATCTAGGCTGTTGGATCGAGGTCTTAACATGTTAGTCTCATGTATGTTGTATTTTTGTAAAATACTATGATGTATGGAGTGTATGGTGTCCAAATATCATGGTCATACAACCTGTAAACAAGTGGGAATTAAATTGCAAAGTGGGCTGCTCGAAAATAAAAATCAGGATTTGGGCCTGATGAGCAGCGCAGCTGCGCCTTTTATAAGGCTTATACCTGCGCAGCTGCGCCACACAAAGATGGATTCCGGGTTGGCCAGACAGCGCAGCTGCGCCGGTAACACGGCTTGAGGCTGCGCAGCAGCGCCGTACTGGGTCGGGTCGGGTTTGATCTGGGTCGGGCCGGGTCAGAAAAATGTCAGAAACTTATTTTTCTCAGAATCTCATACTGAACCACTTTACCTATAAGACGCAACATGTTATATGATTAAATTAGCTTGATGATAGCATACATGGTAGTTTAATAATAAAATTAAATAAAAGGAAATCCTTTACTTTCAAATTAGAGTTCGAGGACCTAATTGCTTAACGTGACATATGTGATTAGGTTACGTGAAGACTAATTGATAGCTTAAACTGTAGAAGACGTATCAGGCAAGTTTCCTAGCCCTAATTTCTATTGGGTATTTATTCAATCCTTACTTATTTTATCTCAGTGAGGGTAAGTATTGGACTTATGCTAGCTATTTATTCGTGCAAGTTCCTTTGTTGTGAAGTTATACAACTTCAATTATCTTGCAAGCTTATCGATGATTACTCAGTTATTATTCTAACAACTATGCTTATAAGTTTCATGTCATTATCGAACTGTTTCTAAGTATGTTTCCTGGCCTTTGTTTTCGGCTAGTTATTATTGATGAAAAATGATTTAATTCAAATCTTTCGAAGCTATTTAATGTTTACCAATCCAAATTGCTTTGGTGCGGTCTCGCATGAATACTAAGATGAACAACCCGAATAAATGGGCAAACAGATGTCGGGCATATAGTCCCATTTATGCTTATGCAGTTTAAACTTTATACTTGTGCACAATGTACGGTACGATAGGCTGATCACCTGAAGTACTTGCAGAGACCGTTTACAATCTATTTGATTGTTAACCCGTCTGATGGTTTTCGATGAAACAAAGCAATGTTCAAGGTATTTTACACCACTTAGTATGCTATTGAGAATTCTAAACTCTTATCTTTGATATTCTTGTTTAACACTTGATAATTCCTTTAATTGTTGAGATATTGTCATACAAATGTTTTTACTCGTGATGTATATTTCCAAACTTCTTTATATACTTGCTGGGCAATTTGTGCTCATTCTTGCTTAAACCTTTCAGTTAAGGATGAGAAGGCTGAGGGCTCGGGCAAGGACAAGGGGAAGTCTAAGATGAAATGATGCTAGTTACCTTATGAAATAAGTTTATATTTCCGCATATGATGTATTGTAGCGATAAACGCTAAGTTTAAGTTTTGGTTTATTAAAGGTTGTAAAGACTTGGGATTTTATTTTGTACGTAATAGTTATAATATTATTATTATTATTGCTGGAGTTACTTAGATAGATGATGATTCACAAAAAGTTCTAATCGAGAGAGAAAAAAATATTGAGAGTTTGAGAGTGATACTAGGTTGTCTAAGAATTCTGGAGATTACAGAGGAGTTAGCAAGCAAGGAGTGAGGCTCTATCAGATTAAAACAAGAAGGAATTTGTCCAAGAGGTAAGCCATGAAACCTATTCTATGTTCTTAAGAAAATAGTGAAGAAAATGCATGGATAATTGTGGTAAATAATTTGTTTTGACTGTGTGTTGCTATCTTAGTGTTGTTTACTGATATGGGGATATTGAGAATGAAAATTCTGGTCTAATCATGCTTCAAATACGTAGAGAATCAAAGAATTCAAGTTTGCATGCTAAGTGTTCGATAAAATGCCTCATAGATGTCAATTTGTTCAAATCATGGTAACTTAGTGGGTTTGATTATTGTAACATGTGTATATATGTTAGTATATGTGATCTGGACAGTAGGAATCAACCTCATGCATGCTAGAATCAAAATCATGGTCTTTGTCAAAGGTGGGTTAACTTAGAATCTGTGACTTTTTGGGTTTTTCGGAGCCTTGGAATCATAGCTTCTGCGACTCGTTGGTTGTATGTGTTAATTTTGTAAAATACTATGTAGTATGATGTCTCACCTGACCAATTTTCAAAAGAAACGGAGTTAAAATGAGCAAGTTATGAATTTCGTAAGCAAGCATGTTGGTATGAAAATCTGCATAATTCTGGGAATTTCCAGAAATTTTCTAAGTCTGGAAGGCAGTCTGCCACGCTTATCTAGGCTGCTGGATCGAGGTCTTAACATGTTAGTCTCATGTATGTTGTATTTTTGTAAAATACTATGATGTATGGAGTGTATGGTGTCCAAATATCATGGTCATACAACCTGTAAACAAGTGGGAATTAAATTGCAAAGTGGGCTGCTCGAAAATAAAAATCAGGATTTGGGCCTGATGAGCAGCGCAGCTGCGCCTTTTATAAGGCTTATACCTGCGCAGCTGCGCCACACAAAGATGGATTCTGGGTTGGCCAGACAGCGCAGCTGCGCCGGTAACACGGCTTGAGGCTGCGCAGTTGCGCCGTACTGGGTCGGGTCGGGTCTGATCCGGGTCGGGCCGGGTCAGAAAAATGTCAGAAACTTATTTTGCTCAGAATCTCATACTGAACCACTTTACCTATAAGACGCAACATGTTATATGATTAAATTAGCTTGATGATAGCATACATGGTAGTTTAATAATAAAATTAAATAAAAGGAAATCCTTTACTTTCAAATTAGAGTTCGAGGACCTAATTGCTTAACGTGACATATGTGATTAGGTTACGTGAAGGACTAATTGATAGCTTAAACTGTAGAAGACGTATCAGGCAAGTTTCCTAGCCCTAATTTCTATTGGGTATTTATTCAATCCTTACTTATTTTATCTCAGTGAGGGTAAGTATTGGACTTATGCTAGCTATTTATTCGTGCAAGTTCCTTTGTTGTGAAGTTATACAACTTCAATTATCTTGCAAGCTTATCGATGATTACTCAGTTATTATTCTAACAACTATGCTTATAAGTTTCATGTCATTATCGAACTGTTTCTAAGTATGTTTCCTGGCCTTTGTTTTCGGCTAGTTATTATTGATGAAAAATGATTTAATTCAAATCTTTCGAAACTATTTAATGTTTACCAATCCAAATTGCTTTGGTGCGGTCTCGCATGAATACTAAGATGAACAACCCGAATAAATGGGCAAACAGATGTCGGGCATATAGTCCCATTTATGCTTATGCAGTTTAAACTTTATACTTGTGCACAATAGGCTGATCACCTGGAGTACTTGCAGAGACCGTTTATAATCTATTTGATTGTTAAACCGTCTGATGGTTTTCGATGAAACAAAGCAATGTTCAGGGTATTTTACACCACTTAGTATGCTATTGAGAATTCTAAACTCTTATCTTTGATATTCTTGTTTAACACTTGATAATTCCTTTAATTGTTGAGATATTGTCATATAAATGTTTTTACTCATGATGTGTGTTTCCAAACTTCTTTATATACTTGATCGGCAATTTGTGCTCATTCTTGCTTAAACCTTTCAGTTAAGGATGAGAAGGCTGAGGGCTCGGGCAAGAACAAGGGGAAGTCTAAGATGAAATGATGCTAGTTACCTTATGAAATAAGTTTATATTTCCGCATATGATGTAATGTAGCGATAAACGCTAAGTTTAAGTTTTGGTTTATTAAAGGTTGTAAAGACTTGGGATTTTATTTTGTACGTAATAGTTATAATATTATTATTATTATTGCTGGAGTTACTTAGATAGATGATGATGTATGTTGTATCGTGAGTACCACGTCCTGTAATCGATGTTACACGGATGTGGGGGCATCACAACACTTCTCCCTCTACTGATATTACTAATGTATGTATGCTCTCAATTTAACTTAAGCAAAATCTCAGCAAAGAAAAATGTGAAGAGAAGGGGCTATATATATATAGTAAAACCAATACACAGATATTGCAATCTCCCACTAAATTAAACCCACGGATTAAAGAATTGCATGAAGGTTATGGAATGGTAGGTAATTAATTGGTGAATCAAATCATTATTCCCACTTCCCTGTTGATGATTCTATGGCTTTGCTGAGTTTGAGGAGGAGAGTAGGCTTAGGCCTTATGGCTATGCACTTGAAGGGAAGAAATGCCTTACATTATGGGACAAGCAATTTCAGTCTCAGCATTCTAGCAAATTTGTACAATGCAATGTTATAACATATATTATACACTTGGGTTTTTAATTCACTTGAGTCACCATATAGCTTTGAATGAAGAAACAATATAGCAATATAGCAAGTTGGGGTACATATATGTATATCAACATATAATCTATGTACATTCTGTCAACACCGGATATAATTTAAACAGATATTATCACAATACATTGTCTCCCTTATTGTTAAATTCTATTAGTCAACCATTGTTTATAATATATCCATGATATATTATTTTAATGTATACTTTCATACATATTGTCACATAAGCATAAATCATGTAGCTTATATATTTTAATCAATCTTAATATATGGTTTCTATGTGTAGTATAATCACATTGCACTATAGTTTATATATACTTGCATGGTCACACTTAAGTGTTTCTCTACACTATATAATATAATTGTATTCCATATACTTCATATAATTAATTATTGCATACTTGCACATAACAATCAATACAACCTTATTATATTAATAACTTACTTCTTTGTTTTATTATTCCTAATGTCAAATAAGTAAATAAATTATTCATCTCATCGATTAATTAACGATAATATTAATTAATCCATTCCTCATTGATTATTAATTTCCATAATAATTAACTAATATTTACATGATTAATTATCACGTTAAATAAATATAAATCTTATTATATTTATAACCCATATATTTTTTATCATGCTATTACTCGCAATAATAATAACCCAACATACCATCAATTAATATAGATTAATTGTTTAATGATTTCTTCGTTAATTAATATAATCATTAATATTTCTCATCAATGTGCCACACAAGGCATTCAACGAGTTTATCGCAAACTCCATATATTCTCAATTATTATAATTATTCAATTTAATATAATTGAGTTTACTCAACTCATAACACAAAATTATTTATATTCAAATAAATATTCATTTTCATTAATATATTCATTTAATAATATTCAGAAATTTTCGGGTATTATAAATTCCAAGTCACTTTGTAAATAAATATATTAATTAAATATTAATGATATTGAAAACCTTGTGACATGTGTGGAGTAAATAATAGGCTAAATGAATATGTGTACTTTAATTATGTATATGTGTTCAGTTATTTTATAGAATGTAAATTAAGAAGAAAGGTTACATAACCTAATTTTACATTATGTATGAGAATTTAAAAATCTAAGGGTTATGGTATGGGAAAATGTTAGTATTAAATATATATATATATATACACACACACACACTAACCCTAAGAGATTTATTTTATATATCTCAACTAATTAAGTTTGGTAACCTAAGTAAAGCAAGTCTAATTGGGTTATAAAATTAAACGTATATGAGTAAGAAATTGAATTACAAATGTGGAGAATAGAAATCCTAATTAAATAATTAGGGAAAGATAAATTAAAGTATTGGAACCATAGTGATTTTGCATGGCCTAAATTAATTAATTGTGATCCCAAAACATTAAATAAAATGGCCCAATCTTAGCACACTTGAATAGGGGCATTTTAGACATTTATTAAAGCTAAATAAAGAAATAAAGACAAAACAAAATTTGGGGGAAAAGGGGGCTAAGGATCCGGCTATAAGAGAAGAAAAATGGGGGGGGGGGGGATGTAAGGGATGATTACTTCACTTTATCAGTTAGCCAACTCCCTAAGATGTGTCACTTGCTTATTCACTAACACCTTATACATTCTTGCAAGCAACAACTTGTTATATGAGAGAGAGAGAGAGAGAGAAAGAATGTGGGAGAATAACATACATATACAAGTTTATATCTATGAACTTTTACTAGTCCAAAAATCTATCTTGTTCTTATCTTTCATTTCATCTCATTTTTACTTAACAAGAACAAAAGTAAAAGAGAGGAAAGAGAGAGAGAGAGAAATTCAGTGGGAAGGAAAGAAGAAAGAGGAAGAGATCTACCCTTGATGCATCCTAGATTCATTACATATTTTGGTTGGAAAATGAAGGTAGCTAACAAATCAAAGTATAAACCTTAATTTTAGAACTTTTGATCCATTTCTTTTAATAGAAAAATGGGATATGCAGTTTGTGTTTTCCAACTTAAAAACTATAGATCTACATAATTTATAGTATTTCATATTTAGATGTAACTTATTTGAGTGTTAGAAAGTTGAACAAATGGAAGAAAATATACTAGGTTTCAAAAAAGTTAGAAAACCCTAGCTTTTACTCCCTTTGATAAACTACTATTTTAAATCTACACCTTCTATTTGCGATTCGTCAAAGAAGGGTGCTAGATATATAAGTTAAATAGTAAACCCAAGTGGTAACGCTAAAAAATGAGGTGTTTAAAAGTCGTGCTGTTAGTTTTAGTCAAAATAGTTTGCGTAATGGACAAAAATTGAAAATAGGTGTTTACAAGGGCTGTTGTGACGCCCCCAAATCCACGTTCCTTCAAAACCTCGAATTTGGTGCAGTCACGATACTACTATCGTCAAACTATTGCATCTTTTAATCATTAGTAAAAGAATACAACTTTGTTTATTAGAATTTAGAATATAAATTCTATTCATATCCAAGATCTCGTCTTTACATCATATTCGATATTACTAAAATACGGAATAATTTAAACTTTTCAATATCCTTTGAATAAAAATCTTTTTATTGATTCCATAACTTTGATACCAATTACAAATCTTGAATCAACTATATAATATGATTCCTTCTTATCTGAGTTATCGTATGAACATTTACAACTCAACTCGATATCCTCTATGTATTAATTAATACATTCTTACAATACAACAAGTATTAAACAGTGTAAGCAACTATCGAGTACATCATCTAGAATCTAAATATGGTCCAGACAATAATCTAAGTAATATTCTTCAATGCGATACTATCTATCTTTATCAATCAAGAAGCACGAAATCTTTACCGTGAATCCTTAACCTGTAAAAGTGGTTATTTGCAAGAGTGAGCTCGACAGCTCAGCAATTCTAACAGTCCTCATGCATCACATAGCATATAACATCATACTCAGTTCATGCATTTATAAATAGTTTATATTTACTACGCATGTTACTTTTCACATAACAAATATATCATCAAAGATCAACTTTCAATCTCATTTATATCTCATATACAGTTCATATATAAGTTCACATTATCACAGCATAATATAATTCAACTAACAGTTATTGAATTCATATATCAAATAGGAACTGAATGACTTGCCTGATTCGTAGTTTATCAACTACGACTTAACTGCTTATAGTTATCTGCGCCTCGAGTTTTCCTACACAGTTATATAATCATGGATTCATATCCATTAGTCATACGTTTCATACATTCTTAATATAATAGTAATGTTACATTGTTTCCTAACTAGGTTTGTAAAACCTACATTTCACTTTCTCATCATACTTTTAGAATAGCTAGGTATGTATAGGTATACCTTAACCACCCGTACTTTACATCAACGTTCATATACATCTATCACACACTTGACTCACTATGTGTTCGTTACACATATGCTTTAAGGTCTAGATCAAAGTTAAAATAATCAGGCATCACTGCCCTGTGGCGCAGCTGCGCTGCAATTTGGCCTGGGATGGGCGCAGCTGCGCCGTCCCCTGGTCAGACCAAAGTTGATTATTTATTTTCTAGTTTCATCTGGGTTCTTAGCATGCATGATTGTTAACACATAACTTATCCACATGTTAAGAGGTCTTAGCCCAAGTTGGGTGTCTCTTGTGTTTACTTTAAGTTGTTGTCACACATTTTAAAGACTTACTTGAAATTTTCCAACAAGGCTAAGTAGGTTCATGTACAAGGAATGAACTACCTTAACCATTTCATCACGTAAAGACGTTAAACGCCTATAACGCGTATGCTCGCATTTATTCAACTCATTAGTATAGTTCATCATTTGAGAACTCATTGCAATTCATACTCACACAACTTATATGGTGTCTAGCTAGATGAGCACACATGTAAGCCATGTTTATAAAAACTTAGTTTCGCAAGGCGTTCAAGTTCACTTTTAAACATCATTCTAGGCCAAGTTAAAGCAACTAGGTGCAACTTTAAATCTCATTTCATAGCTAGCTAAGCCATGTATGTATGTTATCACGTATAGAACTTTAAGTACACAAGTTACTTTAAGTTCGTTCTCAAAGTTTCAAGTTTTTTTTAGAAATCATTTTCAACAAAGCTATTGTAAGTTGATAATAAGTAAAGCAACTTTAAATCACTTCTCATGCTTAGGTATACTCATAACTCAACAATATGTATGTGTTAAAATATCATAACTTCAAAGACTCAAGGTTCGTCAATATTCGTTTTCAAAACTCCAAGTTTCTTTTCAAAACACATACTAAGTCATGCTAAAGCATTCCATTATGAGTAAGGTAATCTTATATGTCATGTCTATTATCATGCATATTTATGTTTTATCACTTAGAATAACATATTCCATCCTCGGGAGCACTATACTTGCGTATGTACTCGTCCGACGCCCTTCGATTGCATTTGATTACGTAACAGTAACAAAAATGACTATTTTGACTCTTCCTACCGACCTCAAATTAAAAAACGTAAAGAACAAGAGTTGTAGGTCTATTCGTCCTCGTTCCGGATCATCTTGAATCACCTCAATCGGAGTTCGTATGAAAACGTTATGCCTAATTTACTACAGCAGGTCAAAGCAGTCCTACCCGACACTGATGTCCGGCGCAGCTGCGCCCCAATTGGCCTTGGGGGCAGCGCAGCTACGCCCTAGGAGGCAGAACAGCCCCTCAGGTTCAGTTCTTCGCAATTTTACAGACCCCTACACCTTCCGATTTTCATAACATGAGTTATACTCATCCAAATTAGTCCGTTTTCGATTCCATGGGTTTATAAATCATAAAACTACAACATACCAAATACCCAACAATTAACATAAACATTAACTAACCCAAATATTAATCCAAAACTCATATTCATACTCACTTTTCATGTTTTAAAAAGTTTAGCAAAATCATTCACTACGAATTCGTTTCTAAACCAAATTGGTCCGTTTAACTTCCGTTGTTTTCGCATTTAACTGTATTAACAGTATCTAACAACAATTCATGAATTATAACAATCCTTAGCCATAAATTTTGTGACTCAAAAAAGCTATTTCTTGTTATTACTAAAAAATTACAAAACTTAGAACTCAAGAACTTATATGTTAGCAAGATTACCTCTTGAATGCTTGGAATTGGTTAACTATAGCTCCTCAATCCTCCCATTCTACTAACTCTCCAATTCTACTAACTTCCAGTAGCAAAACTCAGACATTTTATCCAACGGGAAAGAAGAAGAAGGTGACTCTATTTATAGAAGAACCAATATCCAAACAATAACTTTGCCTAACAATTCAAACCAAGAGGAAGAAGAAGAGTCCAGTGGATTGAGAAGAGTTGGTTACCAACTCCACCTTCCTCCATCATTAGCAGCTATCTAGCCTTTGCCGAGCTTAAGAAAAAGAAGAGTAGACCATTGGCCTATTACACGACTGATAATTATTTGGGACAATGAATTTGGGACAATGTTAATTCTCAGCAACTAAAGCTTAGTTTGGTTTCTTTAATTTCTAAAAAGAAATTTTAATGTGTTACTGCTTCTATACCAAGTAAAGTTAGGGATTATTTATTACTCACATCATATAATCCATGTACAGTAGTCCACATAATATTTTAATTGGCTAAATATCATTCAGTTGGGTATTCCCAACCCATATATTTTCCATGAAATTATTATCTCAAGTATACCCAAATATTATAATGATAATAATGTCAATTTATTCATTAATTACCGTTTATTTCTCTTTTAATAATTAATGCTAATCCTCTAATGGATTTAACTCTACTATTTATGCTACACAATGCATAACTATATAAGCTTAGAAATTAATAAGTCTCAAGCTTAACACAATAGCCTCACCAACTAATATTATATTTTATAATATGGTTATAATGTATTACAATACTTACTTGTATGTTCTCATAACATACATTCTTGCACATAGCAACTAATTCCCATCATAACATTAATTAATTCCGTTTAATCATTCCTTCATTAATTTGCTTAAATGAATTGTTCAATCTACCACTTTGCCACACTAGACATATTTTACAAGCTTAATTAGGCTCATTATCACTTCCACCACACTTTAATATTCTTATAATATAAAGTTGTGTGACACATGCCCTTCAATACTAAGTTATTTAGCTACCTTAAATGATTATACATTTATAATATGTATAACCTTTATGCTTAGAATAATTAAGATTTACTCTATTATAAAATCTACGATAAAATAATAACTTAAGTTATTTAATACATTAAGATAACTCAGCTTTCTTTTATTAATTAACTCTCTTGAAAATACATTAGAAATTATGTATTTTGCCATAACATAAAATATTATGTTTTCTCCAAATAAAGACATTCATTATTAGAAAATAATTTACTTATTGTCTCAAGATATTATCCTTAATATAATATCTATTAAAATTTATATGTACGGCACATGTACATATATTATATAAAAAATAGATAATAAGTTTATTTTCTATTATAATAAATTATTTCCATCAATTTATTTACATATAGCAAATATATTTTAATATATTTATCGTATTAATTAATCATACCTATTACCTCATTCAAAAACATATAAGGTAGTTTTATTATTCAAAAATAACATTTCCTCCTTATATTAAAATAATTCAATATTAGAAATTATTTTAATATTCTTTATTAGAAATATATAATAACTATTTCTCTTTCCTTTCTAGAAATTGCCCCAACACAACTTCTTTAATCTATACATTTAATCATATCTCAAATATTAAATGTTCATTTAAAGATATAATGATTTCCATCTCCCTTTAATAACGTGTATATATTTATTAACGTTATTCGTACATTAGACTTTCTCACATATTATCATTCTAAGTAATATATAGAAGGTACTAATTATAATCATATATTCAACGCATTTATTAATCTATTTCTTCACTTAAGTAAATTAAACACTACAGCATATCATTAAGGTTCAATATTAACATTATATTATTCCATAATATAACTCCCAACTTCAATTAACTAATATTTATTCTTATTAGGAAATTCCTTAACTAACTCATGCTTTACTATCCAAACCTATTCACGGATAGCTTAAGTGCTATATTATAAACATACTAGTTATTAATACACATACACAAGAATATGGTGATTATACATTAAGGATATTTAATTTCACCAACTTACTATGATAAAATAATTCTATAAATTATTTCGATAGAAATTTATCCACTTCCTTTATCTCCACTGAATCGTCTCTACGCTAAATAACAAATATATATTATTAATATATTTAAAAATCACAAAAACACGTATTACATAGTCCATATTACCTTATGTAATATAATACCACATACCTCATATCACATATATATATTCTTATTCGAACCAATCACACGGTTTAAGAATTTTATTTATTAAATCCTTATTTAATAATTTCTAAAAATTCGGGTTCTCACATCCTCTCCCCCTTATAAGGATTCCGTCCTCGGAATCACCGAAACCTCCTCTACTCGGTGCCATTCCAAATATTATATAATCTCTTGAATAATTTTTATTCATTCTCTTTTCGGAAGTTTTATTATTATAACCTTCTCAATCGCATTCTACCATTTTCTCCTTTCTAAGGATCATTCTACTTACTATATTCATCCTTCAGAAGAATAAGAATCTTCCACGATTTTTCAATAATCGGGAAGTAGTATGAATAACTCAGATTTCAAATTATGCTGAGGGGTCACACAAGACCGTGAACTCTTCCACATTTACAAATGTCTCAACATGAGTGTCCACACTGTAAACTAGAATGTTTATCAATCACAAGGACTGAAAACACCCTCCACACGTACACTAGGTGGCTACCCTATTGTACTACTACGTTGGGCCGCAACGTAGCGTGTTGTAATGACTATATGAGTCATGTTCGTGACCACTGTCTCCGAAAATAGGTTCCCGTTATAGGATTGTTCAACTCAGCTTCTCAACTTCTACATCCGCACCAGAGCAATCTGGTTTGGCACAAATACACAAGAATGCTTGAATTCTATAATCACTTTTTCACAGTCGCCTAGCCGAATCAATTAGCTTAGACTCTTATCAACAATTCGGACATCAATCGAAATAATTTAGTCAACTTTTCATAGTTTGAAAGAAAACCAAAAATTATTTTATGACGTTAAAATGCCGCACCCACTTAATAGTACGTTGAAGATTTCGTCATTTTGTGACTTTGTCATACTACATCATACCATAATGGGCTGACGATCTTATGATCACTTCCGACACTAGGTTCGATTGCATTGATGACTCCATCGTTTACCATCATACACCATATCAAATGATGCACATGGTCAAAATACATTTTGAAAGATTTTCAAATTATTTTTGTCTTAGTCGAAACAAATAGCTTAGACATACGAATAACGGTATTGTTTTTAAAACTAATTGGTTCAGTCACTTAACCCAATATTTTTCTCAAGAAAATCGAAGTGCAAACACTAGCACGAAGTCAATAAATTTTGAAAACCTAGCATAGCTAGATGATTTAGAAAAATTCAAATTTCTCCATCACTTCAATCTCTTACTACCATCAATGCTTACTATTCCAAAACTCTTATATAATATATCTATTCTCAGTACAGTTCACCAACTTACCACAGCATGGAAGTTCAGGAACTTACCACAATCATATGGGTGTAGGAACTTATCCTAGTCAGACCAAAGTCGTCCATTCGCTGAGGGGTCCCACCATACGATTATGAGTCACGAACTCGTCGTAGGCACGAGTCTTAAGAACTCGCACCTAATCTTAGTATTATCTAAATTAATCTTAGAAATCTCTGCCTATCAAAATAAATATGAGAAAAGAATCACCTTTCCGCAATATGTATAATGATACCGCGACACTAACATTCCAACGATTATCAATGTAACGCACTCAGTGCAAGCACAAAACTTCTGCCCATACAAAAGTTTGTACAACTAAGCCATCACATGAGTCCTCAATGGAAGTCCAACACTTAACTCTATCTTACTCTATCACTTCCTTGTTACGAACTTTCTAGGTTTCACCACATACAACTCCTCATGAGTTCATCTCGTACTTTTTATAGTACATTCTCTCATAGCATCAAGCTATACACACTTAGTCGTTACAGACTATCTATCATTTCACAGTTCAATCTGATCACGTCGTGATCATCGTTTTACCTCAGGGTTCTTTCCCTACTATCAGCTAAACTCCATTCGAGTTTATTCTCATTATCTTTGTCATATTCATATTATAGACATTGTCTTCACATTTTTATTACCGGAGTTAGGAAACTCCTGATTCTCATTCTCTAGATATTTCAAGATTCTTCTTTGAATCTTTGCTTAGATATATTTTAATCTTTATCTTTTCCTTTCTCAGGTTATAGCCTAAGGTACTCTTACCTAAGTTTATAACCTACAGCTTTGATACCAACCTGTGACGCCCCCAAATCCACGTTCCTTTGAAACCTCGAATTCGGTGCAGTCACGATACTACTATCGTCAAACTATTACATCTTTTAATCATTAGTAAAAGAATACAACTTTGTTTATTAGAATTTAGAATATAAATTCTATTCATATCCAAGATCTCGTCTTTACATCATATTCGATATTACTAAAATACGGAATAATTTAAACTTTTCAATATCCTTTGAATAAAAATCTTTTTATTGATTCCATAACTTTGATACCAATTACAAATCTTGAATCAACTATATAATATGATTCCTTCTTATCTGAGTTATCGTATAAACATTTACAACTCAACTCGATATCCTCTATGTATTAATTAATACATTCTTACAATACAACAAGTATTAAACAGTGTAAGCAACTATCGAGTACATCATCTAGAATCTAAATATGGTCCAGACAATAATCTAAGTAATATTCTTCAATGCGATACTATCTATCTTTATCAATCAAGAAGCACGAAATCTTTACCGTGAATCCTTAACCTGCAAAAGTGGTTATTTGCAAGAGTGAGCTCGACAGCTCAGCAATTCTAACAGTCCTCATGCATCATATAGCATATAACATCATACTCAGTTCATGCATTTATAAATAGTTTATATTTACTACGCATGTTACTTTTCACATAACAAGTATATCATCAAAGATCAACTTTCAATCTCATTTATATCTCATATACAGTTCATATATAAGTTCACATTATCACAGCATAATATAATTCAACTAACAGTTATTGAATTCATATATCAAATAGGAACTGAATGACTTGCCTGATTCGTAGTTTATCAACTACGACTTAACTGCTTATAGTTATCTACGCCTCGAGTTTTCCTACACAGTTATATAATCATGGATTCATATCCATTAGTCATATGTTTCATACATTCTTAATATAATAGTAATGTTACATTGTTTCCTAACTAGGTTTGTAAAACCTACATTTCACTTTCTCATCATACTTTTAGAATAGCTAGGTATGTATAGGTATACCTTAACCACCCGTACTTTACATCAACGTTCATATACATCTATCACACACTTGACTCACTATATGTTCGTTGCACTTATATATGAATGTTTCACATAGTTCTCGCATTTTGCAAACCATAACAAAATTTAACAACTCTGTGTTTTATATAACCATTACATGGTCTTATGCTTAAAACAACATCTACGTCAAGTGTTATAGCTTTAGACATTCATTACACATATGCTTTAAGGTCTAGATCAAAGTTAAAATAATCAGGCATCACTGCCCTGTGGCGCAGCTGCGCTGCAATTTGGCCTGGGATGGGCGCAGCTGCGCCGTCCCCTGGTCAGACCAAAGTTGATTATTTATTTTCTAGTTTCATCTGGGTTCTTAGCATGCATGATTGTTAACACATAACTTATCCACATGTTAAGAGGTCTTAGCCCAAGTTGGGTGTCTCTTGTGTTTACTTTAAGTTGTTGTCACACATTTTAAAGACTTACTTGAAATTTTCCAACAAGGCTAAGTAGGTTCATGTACAAGGAATGAACTACCTTAACCATTTCATCACGTAAAGACGTTAAATGACTATAACGCGTATGCTCGCATTTATTCAACTCATTAGTATAGTTCGTCATTTGAGAACTCATTACAATTCATACTCACACAACTTATATGGTGTCTAGCTAGATGAGCACACATGTAAGCCATGTTTATAAAAACTTAGTTTCGCAAGGCGTTCAAGTTCACTTTTAAACATCATTCTAGGCCAAGTTAAAGCAACTAGGTGCAACTTTAAATCTCATTTCATAGCTAGCTAAGCCATGTATGTATGTTATCACGTATAGAACTTTAAGTACACAAGTTACTTTAAGTTCGTTCTCAAAGTTTCAAGTTTTCTTTAGAAATCATTTTCAACAAAGCTATTGTAAGTTGATAATAAGTAAAGCAACTTTAAATCACTTCTCATGCTTAGGTATACTCATAACTCAACAATATGTATGTGTTAAAAAATCATAACTTCAAAGACTCAAGGTTCGTCAATATTCGTTTTCAAAACTCCAAGTTTCTTTTCAAAACACATACTAAGTCATGCTAAAGCATTCCATTATGAGTAAGGTAATCTTATATGTCATGTCTATTATCATGCATATTTATGTTTTATCACTTAGAATAACATATTCCATCCTCGGGAGCACTATACTTGCGTATGTGCTCGTCCGACGCCCTTCGATTGCATTCGATTACATAACAGTCACAAAAATGACTATTTTGACTCTTCCTAACGACCTCAAATTAAAAAACGTAAACAACAAAAGTTGTAGGTCTATTCGTCCTCGTTCCGGATCATCTTGAATCACCTCAATCGGAGTTCGTATGAAAATGTTATGCCTAATTTACTACAGCAGGTCAAAGCAGTCCTACCCGACACTGATGTCCGGCGCAGCTGCGCCCCAATTGGCCTTGGGGGCAGCGCAGCTGCGCCCTAGGAGGCAGAACAGCCCCTCAGGTTCAGTTCTTCACGATTTTATAGACCCCTACACCTTCCGATTTTCATAACATGAGTTATACTCATCCAAATTAGTCCGTTTTCGATTCCATGGGTTTATAACTCATAAAACTACAACATACCAAATACCCAACAATTAACATAAACATTAACTAACCCAAATATTAATCCAAAACTCATATTCATACTCACTTTTCATGTTTTAAAAAGTTTAGCAAAATCATTCACTACGAATCCGTTTCTAAACCAAATTGGTCCGTTTAACTTCCGTTGTTTTCGCATTTAACTGTATTAACAGTATCTAACAACAATTCATGAATTATAACAATCCTTAGCCATAAATTTTGTGACTCAAAAAAGCTATTTCTTGTTATTACTAAAAAATTACAAAACTTAGAACTCAAGAACTTATATGTTAGCAAGATTACCTCTTGAATGCTTGGAATTGGTTAACAATAGCTCCTCAATCCTCCCATTCTACTGACTCTCCAATTCTACTAACTTCCAGTAGCAAAACTCAGACATTTTATCCAACGGGAAAGAAGAAGAAGGTGACTCTATTTATAGAAGAACCAATATCCAAACAATAACTTTGCCTAACAATTCAAACCAAGAGGAAGAAGAAGAGTCCAGTGGATTGAGAAGAGTTGGTTACCAACTCCACCTTCCTCCATCATTAGCAGCTATCTAGCCTTTGCCGAGCTTAAGCAACAAAGGAGTAGACCATTGGCCTATTACACGACTGATAATTATTTGGGACAATGAATTTGGGACAATGTTAATTCTCAGCAACTAAAGCTTAGTTTGGTTTCTTTAATTTCCAAAAAGAAATTTTAATGTGTTAATGCTTCTATACCAAGTAAAGTTAGGGATTATTTATTACTCACATCATATAATCCATGTACAGTAGTCCACATAATATTTTAATTGGCTAAATATCATTCAGTTGGGTATTCCCAACCCATAATTTTCCATGAAATTATTATCTCAAGTATACCCAAATATTATAATGATAATAATGTCAATTTATTCATTAACTTACCGTTTATTTCTCTTTTAATAATTAATGCTAATCCTCTAATGAATTTAACTCTACTATTTATGCTACACAATGCATAACTATATAAGCTTAGAAATTAATAAGTCTCAAGCTTAACACAATAGCCTCACCAACTAATATTACATTTTATAGTATGGTTATAATGTATTACAATACTTACTTGTATGCTCTCATAACATACATTCTTGCACATAGCAACTAATTCCCATCATAACATTAATTAATTCCGTTTAATCATTCATTCATTAATTTGCTTAAATGAATTGTTCAATCTACCACTTTGCCACACTAGGCATATTTTACAAGCTTAATTAGGCTCATTATTACTTCCACCACACTTTAATATTCTTATAATATAAAGTTGTGTGACACATGCACTTCAATACTAAGTTATTTAGCTACCTTAAATGATTATACATTTATAATATGTATAACCTTTATGCTTAGAATAATTAAGATTTACTCTATTATAAAATCTACGATAAAATAATAACTTAAGTTATTTAATACATTAAGATAACTTAGCTTTCTTTTATTAATTAACTCTCTTGAAAATACATTAGAAATTATGTATTTTGCCATAACATAAAATATTATGTTTTCTCCAAATAAAGACATTCATTATTAGAAAATAATTTACTTATTGTCTCAAGATATTATCCTTAATATAATATCTATTAAAATTTATATGTACGGCACATGTACATATATTATATAAAAAATAGATACTAAGTTTATTTTCTATTATAATAAATTATTTCCATCAATTTATTTACATATAGCAAATATATTTTAATATATTTATCGTATTAATTAATCATACCTATTACCTCATGCAAAAACATATAAGGTAATATTATTATTCAAAAATAACATTTCCTCCTTATATTAAAATAATTCAATATTAGAAATTATTTTAATATTCTTTATTAGAAATATATAATAACTATTTCTCTTTCCTTTCTAGAAATTGCCCCAACACAACTTCTTTAATCTATACATTTAATCATATCTAAAATATTAAATGTTCATTTAAAGATATAATGATTTCCATCTCCCTTTAATAACGTATATATATTTATTAACGTTATTCGTACATTAGACTTTCTCACATATTATCATTCTAAGTAATATATAGAAGGTACTAATTATAATAATATATTCAACGCATTTATTAATCTATTTCTTCACTTAAGTAAATTAAACACTACAACATATCATTAAGGTTCAATATTAACATTATATTATTCCATAATATAACTCCCAACTTCAATTAACTAATATTTTTTCTTATTAAGAAATTCCTTAACTAACTCATGCTTTACTATCCAAACCTATTCACGGATAGCTTAAGTGCTATATTATAAACATACTAGTTATTAATACACATACACAAGAATATGGTGATTATACATTAAGGATATTTAATTTCACCAACTTACTATGATAAAATAATTCTATAAATTATTTCGATAAAAATTTATCCACTTCCTTTATCTCCACTGAATCGTCTCTACGCTAAATAACAAATATATATTATTAATATATTTAAAAATCACAAAAACACATATTACATAGTCCATATTACCCTATGTAATATAATACCACATACCTCATATCACATATATATATTCTTATTCGAACCCATCTCACGGTTTAAGAATTTTATTTATTAAATCCTTATTTAATAATTTCTAAAAATTCGGGTTCTCACAGCTGTTTCATCAACTTTTGCTACTTTAAAAATTTAGGAAAAATTTGAAGGGATAATATAAGAAGTTATGTGAGTCCTATAAAAATTTGAGAATATTTGGCCATGTAGAATGAAAGTTATGAATTTTACGGCTAAGGACAACTTTCAAAAATATTCCCAAATAACTCTCTATTGTTAACTCCAAAAATTTATGAAACTTTTACTGAAAGTACATGTATATAACAGGAGCATACCCTGAAAAGTTCAGAATATTTGGATACAAGCTCGATTTATGATAAATTTGTCAATATTTGGATATTTTGGACTATTTAAATATAGTAAATAGATTTTTAAAATTTCAGAAAAAATAAATTTTCATATATGAGGGGACTATATATAGTTACTTTCTAGAAAAGAAATGATTTTAAAGATGTTTTGCTATTTTCATGTAAATGATGATATTATGGATAAATAAATTTAATTAATTATGTGATATTAAAAATATAAAAAATTAGATTTTATGACTTGAGAACCCTAAATATGATTTATACAGATTTTGATAGGGGTTTTAGTCATTGTTAATGAGATATAATGTTTTATGGCATTTTAGAATGATTCAATGAAATCTAGTTTGAATCCAGGCTGCTGGATTGGCATCTGGGTTGCTGGAATGGGAATCCAGGCTGCTAGATTGGATATTTAACCCACTAGATCATAAAGAAGAGCTTATATAAGGAAATATTAGGCAATGAAGTGATTAAAAGGATATTGAAGGGTAACAATAACACTAAGACTTTAATGTAATATCTAATACTTAACTATATGATTAAATGTTAGACAATTTAATATAGAATACTGATATTATAAGTGAGTATATGCTATGACTAATTGAAAGATCAATTATAGGTCTTTTCTCTAAGAAATTAAACTTAATTGCGTAGCAGTGGACCGCGATCGAGGCAAGTTCTCTAACTCAAACTTGAGTTATACTTTAAAGCATGTTAGTGAATAATTATTATTTATTATTCACATCTATACTGATTGTTGATATTCACACTTTGTGCAATTAAATTCCTGTTCTATTATTATTGAACTGTGAATTAGTTAAAGTTCTTTCATGAACTGTTTATGATATGGATTTATGCTAGTTGTATTAGCTAGATCAAGCATGTTTAAATTTGTTAAACCAAATATGTTTTGAAAGCTGTTCCTAACCAATTGATTTGGTAAGGATTCTTGACTGAGAAAAAGAATAATTTAATTAAAGCATTATTAGAAAACAGTTAGTGCTAGTATATTGAGTGATTAAGCATAATTCACCAGGTATGAAAGGCTGATCCCCTTGACTACCAATTCTTATTAAAAGGACTAGTTTAAATATTGACAACCTTAGTATATGTTCATGGTTTTTTCAAAACACTCAGCCTCTTTTATTCAATTATTCGAATATTCAGTTATCGAGATTTAATTCATGTTCTTTCACAATCAATTTACCTGGTTGAACATTGAAAGATAAATTATTTTCTAATCATGATATATCTCCTTTGTATTTAAACTTACTATGTAAATTAGTTGCTTACCCTTGCTATATCATGACATTTATTTTAGCTAAGTCAGAGTCGTCCAAAAAGGACAAGGGCAAACGAAAAGTTCAGGAATAGTTATTATGAATATTTATGTATTATGTTACATTATGTTTAATGGTTTTGTAAACCTTTAGTGTTACTATATGTAACTTCTATAAGGTATGTTTAAGTTAAGGTAATAGACCTTGGGATATTGTTGTAAGACTTTATTGTAATGAACAATATATGTTTATTATTCCGTAATAGTTTATAGAATGCTTATGATGGTGACGAAACGTGAGTACCAAACCCGAGGTTAGAGAACCCGAATTTGTGGGCGTCACAGGTTGGTATCAAAGCTGTAGGATATAAACATTAGGATACGAAACCTAGATTATAACCTTAGAAGAAAACTCGTTTAGAGTAAGCTGTGAGATGGATTGTGGAGATTCATCTATTATAGATTGTACATAATAAAATATTGCTTCATTTTATCAATGAATATATTTCATTGTGATACTGATGTTGTGCTTGTTTGTTTATAGGATGTCTGAGGAGAGGCAGAATAGCCATACTATGGAGCAAGAGCCTAGGGATCCTGTTGAGGAGCATACTGAGAGTGATGACTATGATGAAGATATGATGGAAGTAGATTTGTTCGAGGAGAATATATCATTGGGAAACAGAGTCACACAGCTGGAGCAAGAAAACTCGACTCATCAATTTCATGAGATGTAGTACAAAGAGTTAGCATATCAAGCTCAGGCAGAGCTTGCAGAGGTAAAGGTGCAGTTGCAAGGATAGGTGATATCGGCTCAACAAATGGTTGCTGTGAATGTAGAGTTGAGGGAAAGATTGGAGCAAGAGGAAGCGAAGCTGGGAGTACTGAGAGTTAAGCATCAGGCGATGCGCTTTGACTTTGATTTGGAAATTACTGATAATATTAGGGTTGAGGATGCCTGGATTAGAGCAGCAAGAATGGTTGATCAGCTAGAGGCAGCTTTGGAAGAGAAGGAGGTTAAGATAGAGTCATTGGGATGTGCTTTAGATGCAGCATACACGGGTACTAGGGTTGGCGATAAGAGGCCGCATTTTGAGATGCAGCAAAACTTGTCTCAAGGACAACTTCCCAGTACCTTTTATCCACATACTGATAGACAACACGGCACAGTATGGCATGTATTCTTTTGTTGACTGTTTTGCTCGATATCATCAAATCATGGTTACTGAAGAAGGCAGGGAGAAAACAGCCTTCATCACTCCCTGGGGAACCTTTTGTTATAGACGTTTGTCTTTCGGCCTTATCAATGCCGGTGCCACCTATCAGCGAGACATGATGGCCCTTTTTCATGACATGATGCACAAAGAAATAGAGGTCTATCTGGATGATATCATTGTTAAATCCCGGAAGGATAATGACCACATCAGCCATCTCAAAAAGCTTTTCAACTGATTGTGCAAGTATAACCTAAAGCTGAATCTGGCCAAATGTGCTTTTGGTGTCAAATCAAGCAAACTGTTGGGATTTTTAGTTAGCAACAAAGGCATTGAGCTGGATCCCACTAAGATTAAATCCATCACTGAGATGTCTGTTCCCCCGAACAGAAAAAGAAATACGGGGATTCCTGGGGAGAATTATTTTCATAAGCAAATTCATTTCTCAACTCACGGCAACGTGTGAACCCATCTTTAAACTGCTAAGGAAAAATTCCTCCACAAAGTGGAATGAAGATTGTCAAAAAGACTTCCTCTCCATCAAGAAGCAACTAATTGAAGCACTTGTCTTGGTACTCCCAAGAGATGAGGTTCCCTTGTTTATGCACCTGTCAGTCAATGCCAACACCATGGGTTGCATGCTGGGACAAGAGGATGATAGAAATGAGTAAAGAGTTATCTATTACCTCAGCAAAAGATTCAATAGTGGTGAGCAGAAAGACACTTTGATTGCAAAAACCTATTGTACGTTAGCATGGGCCGCCATGAGGTTACAACATTATCTTCATGGGTACATGACCTACCTCATATCCCATATGGATCCTCTAAAGTACTTATTCAGCAAGTTCATGTTGAATTGTCGATTGTCCAAATGGCAGTTGATCCTCTAACAGTTCGATATCATCTACGTGACTCAACAGTCTGTCAAAGGTCAAGTAATTACGGATCAATTGGCTGAAGCACCATCAGGGATTTCAAACCCTTGGAAACTTATTTCCCGGATGATGGGATATTGACAATTTAACAAATACCTCAAGAAAATACAGTCAAATATTGGATAATGTATTTTCATGGAGCTGTGAACATGGAAGGTGCCGGAGCAGGGGCAGTTCTTGTATCTTTTACAGGAGAACAGTATCCTATGGCCATCAAGTTGCAGTTTGTCAACACCAACAACACAGCTGAGTGTAAGTGCTGTATAATAGGGTTGAAACTGGCCCAATCCATGGATATCAAATAGTTATTGGTCTTTGGGGATTCTGAGTTGGTTATCAAACAAACCACCGGGGCATATCATACCAAAGAATTGCATTTGCTGCCCTATCATCGGCAACTTATCAAGATAACCATGGAGTTTGAAGAAATAACCTTAATCCACATCCCTCGAGGTAGGAATGACTTTGGTGATGCATTGGCAATGTTGGCTTCCTTGATCCACATATGTGATAGGATGGGAATTCCTGACATCAAATTTAAAGGCAAAAGGCCTCGGCATATGGGAATTACATTGGAGAAGTATTAGATGAACTACCTCCTATCAAACAGCCTTGGTACTAAGATATAAAATAATATCCTCGAGATGGATCTACGCCTACCAGGGTAAGTCAAGCTGAAAGAAAGCGGATTCATAAGATGGCTATGAAATTGTATTTGAGCGGAGAATCGCTTTATAAAAGGGATGTTGGAATAGGCCTTTTAAGATGCCTGGATAAAGATCAAACCCAAAGACTGATGGATGAAGTCCATGGTGGAGTCAGGGGTCCACACATGAGCTGTCTTTTACTTGCTAGAAAAATATTGAGAACAAGGCATTACTGTATCTCTCTAAAAGCTGATTATGATGATCACATCATGTCAAGTCCATGGAAATGCCATCCACGCTCCTCCGAACGAACTACACAATATGAGTTCGCCATGGCCCTTTTCCATGTAGTGAATGGACGTGACCGGGCCAATAAAACCCAAAGCCAGTAATGGTCATCAATTCATCTTCACCGTGATCGACTACTTCACCAAATGGGTAGAGGCTGCATCTTTTCCCAAAGTCACCAAAGAGGTAATCCTTGGTTTTATCAGGAACAATGTCATCTGTCGATACGGACAACCGGAGGTAATCGTGTCAGACAATGCCAAGAATCTAAACAACCAGATGATGAAAGAATTGTGCAGCAAGTTTTAGATTAAGCATCTCAATTCCATCATCTATCGTCCCAAGATGAATGGTGCTGTCGAAGCAGCCAACAAAAATATCAAGAAAATCATGCAAAAAATCTCCGCCAATCACAAGGGATGGCCTGACTTATTGCCTCTAACTATCCTAGCCTATCGAACGTCAATTCATACCTCTACTAGATCTACCCCTACTCATTAGTCTATGGCATGGAAGCAGTACTCCCCATAGAAGTAGAAATGGAGTTCTTCAGGGTATTAATAGATGCTCAGATGGAAGAAGACCAGTGGTTGCAAGAGAGATAACACCAGTTATCCCTGATAGATGAAAAAAGGGCTACAACCATATTTCACGAGAAATTATATCAACAAAAAATTGCGCGGTAATGCAACAAGAAAATTTGACTCCGAAAATTCAAAGAAAATGACTTGGTATTGAAGAAAGTCCTTGCCAATCAAGATAAAGCCAAAGGAAAGTTTGCCCCGAATTGGGAAGGCCCTTTCATTGTCAAAAACGTGTTGACAGGAGAAGCCATCAGATTGCAAGAAATGGATGGGAAAGAATTTCCTTAGCTCATCAATTCAGACACCGTGAAGAGGTACTATGTCTGAGTCACCTGCAAGCCATCGTCCTGGTCCTGAAAAAAATAAAAGAAAGAAAAAAGATCAAATTAATTCAGGTTTTCACTAGAAGCTTAAACTATGAATGACCTGATCTCCCCCAATCTATGGGAATACGTAGGCAGCCATCTATGGTGGGGTCAAACTAAACAAAAAAAAATCCAAAAATCCATCAAATCAAACTTAAACCCAAATAAACACTTTTCAACCATTCAGGCCAAACCTGAACTACGAATTACCTGATCTCCCTAATCCATAGAAGTACGTAGGAAGCCATTTATGGTGTGGTATAACCTTCAAGAAAAAACACAAACAAAACCCTATTGTAAACCAGTCCTAAGACACCAAAACGTATATAAAACCCAAATACTATCAAGCCTCCCTGACCAACAGGACCTTCTGTGATACTCTCTGACATCTCAATGTCAATCCATCAACAAAAAGTTCATGATACATCAAGACAGCAAGTCATAAAAAAAGTGGTAATTATTCAACAATAATTATACATATCAAAAAGGGAAGTTAATCAAAACATATTTCTCTGGCATATAATACCGTTTGATATATACAATGTATCCTGTACATGACAAAAATGGCTGACCTAGTATGTGTAGGAAAATAAAAGCTTGTCTATAAACCCACTGATAAACGGGATAGCAAGTCGAACATAGAATCCCTCTTAGGAGATGGAGGTGCATATGTAAGCTCTTGCCCTAAGGTCTCCATGCGAGCTAGAAGATCCACAGCCATCTGCATAGTGCTACCAAGATCATCTATCAATGCACCCATATCTGCAACAATGTTATGTGTATAGGAATTAAGTGCAGTACTATCAGCGATGTAAACATCCTGGTTAGCTTGAGTCTCATCCCGCTCAGTAAAAGCAGCATCCCGAGAAACTAAAGCCTCATTTCTCTTAACAAAAGTTGAGTCCCGAGTGGCTTGAGCATCGTCCTTATCGATAAAGTAGCATCCCTAACAGAAAGGGCTGTCAACATCATTACTCTCGCCTGATCCCTCTAAAAGGTCATCCGACCTAACGAATCTATGAAAAATGGATCCACAGCAATAGGAGTGCTCGGGGTGTCACTTACCAAAGCTGCTATAAAACCAGCAAATATCTCGTCCTTGGTGGGAGAATCAGGGTCGTCCATAGGCTCATCCTCATCAGAATCCATACTCAGCTCTGAGTGAACAACTGCAACCAATGCAATGTCTGCCTCCAACAATGCAGAATACTTTAGAGAACGACCAGGATGACTAGTCAAAAAATCAGCTCTCTCACAAGGAGTCCAACAATAATTAATCCTGGTCAAATCCTCTACTGACAAAGATGAAACTAATAGTCACTGATCTAAAGCCCCCTCAAAGTGGTGAATATCCTGAAACTGATAAAACTATCCCATGACAGCCAGTGGATGATATATGGTCACTCCTCTCAGACCAACCAGGGGTAGATAATCCATGCCTCATGCATGAGTAATGAAGCTATAGGGAGAGCTGAGTCTTGAGCATGACAAGATCGCAAATGGATGCTTGATCGCTGTCTGAAAGGCCAACCAAGATGCCACATCTGTACACTTAGCCGGATGAAAAGAATAGGACATGGATATCTCATGAGTAAAACAGTACCCATGATGTCTAAAAGTGTCGATCGATCTCAAATGTGTCATGAACCACACGTTTAATAAAACAGCACTACCCTTGAAGAACCAACAGGATGGGTATGGCAAAATGTAACTAACCTCAAGGTCTTTGCCAGTATCATGGGCAAGATGGTACCAACCAATGTAAGAGCATGAACTACTATTATCAGGCCGATATCTATATGGTCCATATACAATGGCATGTATAGATAAGCCACAACGCACATCAATAAAGCATCTACTCGGGCAGCCCTCCACACGTCCTCAGTAATGGAAAAATCTCCTGAGTGCAGTAGATAGCTATCTAACGATCGAAATCGATCAATCAGAAAGTCCAGAGAGACCACATACCCCAAAGTAATCTCATCCATGACAACTCTGCGATGCAAGCTAATCAAGGTCATGAACTATCGTCTTATATTGCTGATGGTCGTCCTAGCACAAGGTATATCCAATGGAAATCCAATGATGCGCTCATACTCCTCCAACGTGGGAGTCAGCTCGTAGATGCCGAATCTAAAAACCAGTCACTCAGGTATCCAATAGGATAACATACTGTCTACGAAGCTCAGTGGTACCTAGAAAGACGGCCATAGAATGCCCCAACATCTGATCAACTGCCACCTTATCTGTGGGAGGCAAACTGTCATACCACGAGCTCAAAGAATAGGCTATCAATGTGGGTGGCATGTGCTCTATACGGCTGACGGTAGATAAAGACATCTGTAGAACTGTATCATGAGACCATCCAGGGGTCAATGCTAAACTCACCTATATGAATGCATATCCATGACATAATGCATGCATCATGATAGATGATAATGATAAATGATAATAAGATGTAACAGATAAGAGATATTATACGTGCATTTCTAAATATATTGTCTACTGAAAGCATCATCTATGTCTACAACTAAAATACAAATATAAAAAGTACAAGGAAATAGGGCACAATCACCCAATGACTAACAGAGGCCTATCAAAAGAGATAACGAGAAATGGGGCACAGCCGCCTAATATCTAACAGAGGCCTATCAAAAGATATAACAAGAAATTTCTCAAAAGAAGTCTATCATATCTGCATCTAGACGATCAACCTGTTGCAACTCCTCTTGAGTCACTGAATCTCTGCCAGAAAGGATGTCGGGTCGATAGAGGGGAAAGATCTGCACCAGTATAACTTCCAGAATATGGACCTTCTAACGGGCCAACGCCGGAGCTGGAAGGATCAAAAGAATCTGCCTCTGAAGGATCCCTGCCAAGGTGCGTGATGAAAAACTTTGCCCGCTCCAATTTCTGGGTCAAATAGGAAATCTTCTCCAAATGAGTAGGCTCTCGAATGCAGGCTATCCAGTCTGTCATCACCACAGACCCAGGAACCATATTTGCCTTGAACTGGGTGGCGCTAGTCAGAGCCCCAATAGTGTGAGGACTCTAGCAGCGATAAAATGCCTCCTGACTGTGAGGACCATCTGATAGGGTGAAGCCATCCAAGCCCATTAAGGTAATGTCTGTGACCAGCTGAGATAGGGACCAATGTCGCCTAGCAGGAGGAAGGAATGGAATATGAATCTCTTATGTGACGCTCTTGATAGCCCGTTCTCCTTAGTAGAGCTGCAAGCCTCTATCAGTTAAAAGGGGAATCCGATGAGTGGACAATATAAACTCTAATTCGTTTGGTAATCAATCCTTAAAGCCAACTGTCAGATAAAAAGGGGTGTAAGGAACCCACGTGATTGAAGTGGCGATCAATAGCTTCAACTGCAAGCGGGAATGAGTAAACCCCCTCTGCTATAGGTGTGACGCCCCCAAAATATGTCCACACAACCCATTCTGAGTCGCCAAAATATATGGTACAGAATCTAAATACAAATCTTTATATTCTAACTATTATTTCGTCGTGTAAAATACGACAACACACATAGTGTGAGTTTTAAGACAAATAACAATACTCATACTCCTTATCAATGATACGTTACATAAAGGTATAGTCAATAACTGTTTTAGGAATTAAAATCTTTGGAAAATGCTCAAGAAAACCTTCGTACATGGAAGGCCATTCTTCTAAGTTATTATAGATATCGTAGGACTTGAGAATTAACCTTGGTTGAACCAATAGACTCCAAAGAAGAACGAGAAAATTACTATCCTATTCATTCTAATAATGTGTATCTTCTTGCCATATAATTATCTCCATTGTCTGAAACTGAGGATTATATTCCAACCATACTCAAAGATTATATGGGTAAGGCTCATAGATATAATCAGCAAGTGGATGTGCATAACCATATCTTATGGTAACACTAATTTGTACATGGTTAGACATGTTGTATGATAGTGGCAACACACTCTTTTAACTGTGACTCATATCCCAACTTTGGATAGCACCTCACAATGGCACCTATCATTTTGCCATCCTATCTTATAATCTGATGAGGACAACCACTAACTCGAAACATTATGGTTACTAACTTGGATCATTACTTCACTCCCCGACTAGTCCCAGCTTCACTCTCATTTCCTGAGAAGAACAATGGAACAAAAAGGAAAAGGGTTAGCTCAACTAGCCTAGTAAAGAATATCATGACTAAGATAATAAAGAATGAATTATCCTTAGTCTTCAACAGTGAAAATATGACAAAATATTATAAGCAACAAGTTTTAGATCAACCACTGCAACGAAACGAACAATCCATTAGAAGAGTTAAATAGACTATAATGTCTATTATCTTCTCCATGTTAAAAGTCCACCAAAAATATTTTATCCCTGTAACATTAATCAACAGTTCCTTCCCACAATCATGTAAATAGTTCATGATCATAATTATGTTGATAAATTCTTCTTCGCACCTAGGACGAAGATAATTTTCATCACCTGTCTTTACCTGTAACACCAAAGATTATGGTTATATTAATTCACAATTCATGTTTATAATAATGTAAATTAACAGTTTCTCCTTGCCACAAAGGCTAAAGACACTCAATAATCATATCATCTTTACACCCTACTCCAGAGACATTCAAATGTAACAACAATGGTCATGATCATACCAATTAATTATCTATCTTTACACTACTGGCCAAAGATATCAATCAACATTTCATCTTTGCACTACGGGTCAAAGATATCAATCAGCAGTTCATCTTTGCACTATAGGCAAAAGATAACTTTAACAATAATTTAAGTCTGAGGATTATAACAATGATATAAGGAATGAATCAAGTGAGATCAATGATAAATATTAGAGATATATAATTCAATTTATCAAGAGTTCAATAATGTCCAAAGTGTCAGTATGAAGATAAAAACATAGATTCAACTTCAAGAATAAGTTTCTTACAAGATAATTTGGACAAAGAAAAGAAACTAAATTTCATCGTGAATAGTACTCCGGTATAAATAGTACCCCAGATGAATAGTACTCTGGTATGAATAGTACTTTAGTATGAATAAAAGATAATTTGGACAGAAAAAGAAACTAATTTTGTCATAAATATTACCCCCATATAAATAGTAACCCGAATAAAGAAGAAGGGCAACAATGGGGAGGAATAGAGAAGAAGGCCTCGAAACCCCAAGAGTTGACGATGTGAAGAGTATGATATAAGTAGTGGACGCTAAACCAGTTCCCCATGCGCTGAATAAAGCCGGGAACCTGTATCAAACGGCAAATCCAAATTAAACCTTTGTCCCAGAAATGGCAAAAGGAAGAAATTTTAAAATGAAAACTTCGGTCACCTCTTTGGCATGAAGATAGATCGAAGGATGGCGCCTCAAATCATCCAAGACCTCCGAAATCATCATAATGATTGCTAGAAGCTCCCGACACGTGGTAGTCGGAGCTGGAGCGGGATCCACAATAGGGACATCCTCCTCGTCGTCGACATCATCCGGCATATTAACCTGGATAGGATGAATCACTGACTCAGCCCATTGGCGAGGCTGTCGGACTGGACGAGGTCGATGGACATCAGAAGCTCTCCTCCTCCTTACACCTGCAGAGACTCTGCGAGAGCTGCCTGGTATATCTGAATCCATAACCTGAATAAAATCTCTAAATCATCTTAGAAATGGTGAGGTAAGTCTCAGACTTACAGCTTATTAAAATTAAATCATTGTTTCATGCATATTCGAAGTCTTAAAGCATGCATTAGCTAACATACATCCTCAGTAGAGTTAAAATTGTATGTTCATTAAATGCTCAGGCTTTTGAAAAAAATTCGCCAGAGTCTCCTTTGTAAAATGGACTATCCGCATGCACATAGGCATGACTAGGTGACCATTCAGTACCACACCTATCCAAAATCATAAACATTTCATAAATATGAAAAACATTAAAAGCAAACTCCCCATGGTAGCAAAATTACCATGTGTATTTTTATTTTAAAATCTAGGCTCATTTGTCCTCCAATAGGATGAGTAAACTGGCCAAAAAGGGCGCCAAACTACTATCTCATAAATCAATTTTTTTCACATCAATACGTTCAGCATGGTAAAACATACACATTTACTAAGTCTACAAATTTTTATCAAGTCATATAAGCATGTATATTCACTATATTTTGTTTAGAAGCATTCTATATGAAATATTGCGTTCTAACAGTCAAAACTTGAAAAGAAAGGATGTAAACGTTCCCAGCGTTCTGAAGAACGATTGTACGGTGACAGATTTTGAAAAAAGCAGCCCGAACTCAATAGATCTAAAAAGGAATTTTTGGATTTTCTATATAGTTCAACTTGAAAATGACTTGTGAAAGCCACGTGGGAACTAAAATAGAACCACGGGGAGTCGCGACTCTACCTGTGGCACCCAAGGTGGGTCCCACACCCTCCGATTTGGTCTAAATGAAGTTAAAGCGGAGTTCCCAGAAGCTGAAAAGTCAAATTAGGAAAAAAAAAGTGCTACGCGATTGAGCAGAAAAGGCTTGAAACCCTGAATCAGGGTGTCAAACTCCTGATGAAAGAAAATCTTCATGTAAGCCATTGGTATGAACCCTGATGTGGTATTTGGAATGCCAATGATGGAAATTGCGACAAGCTGCCTCTGTCAAAGCATCGAAAAGGTCTGGTGTTGTGAATAGTGGATTTTGAATGCGTCAAAGTATCCAGACTTGTCTGAGAGTATGACTTATCAGAAATATACCCCCAACATCGATATCAGGCATATCTAACATTGCAAACCTTTGGCGACAACTCCAGCGTAGCATCGGGAAAGTGTAACAAACGAGATTTTTGTATTTTAATTTTAAATATTTATTAAATTAAATAAATATTTTAGTTAATTTATTTGTTGAGTTGAATAAATAATTGATGTGATTATGCGGTGGAGTAATTTAATTAAGTGTAAAATATTAATTAAATTGATGTTTAATAATTTTGTGTTTGAAGTTTTAATTTAATTGAGATAATTAAATTAAATAAATTATTAAGTTTTAATTTTGTAATAATAATTTAATGAATTTATGAATAATTATAATGGTGTCTAATTTAATTTAAATAATTAAATTAGATATTTACTAATTTGTTACATCAAATTATGGTTAATAAATAAATTATAATTGTGTGGCAATTTGATTTATGTGGTAATTTTATTTAATGAGTTGATATTAACTTTAATTTAATTGAATTTGTATATGGGAATTTAGTTGAATAAAGTGTGACATTAAAACTACGTAGTAAATGAGTTATTAAAATAATTTAAAGGGGTTTAATTTAGTTTTACCAAACAAGGCTTAAATCTTTTAAAATTCAATTTTTAATTCAATTTTTCCAAACAAGCCATAGTGGCTTTTGATTTTCAAAAATAAAGTAATTGATATATTTAATAAGGAGATTAAGTATTTGTTAGTTTATATTATGTATTATATATATTATATCAATTTTATAATACGTTAAGTTAGAAAGAACAAAGTTAGAAAGAATAGAGAAAGCTAGGGAGAAAAGAGATAAGGAAGAAAAGAATACAGAAAGAGCTCTCTGTGAAAACACGAAGAAGTTCATCATCTTTTTCTAAAGCTAACAAGAAATCAAAGGTAGTAATCTAACTCTAGAATTATTAATTTATGTTCTTCATAAAAATATATTTTTCACTTCTCTGTAATTTGATTTTTCATGATGTTTTGTGTAAATATGATTTATATTTGTTAATTATAAATATGAGTTTTTTATATATGATTTGTATGAGATTTTTAAGTTTTTTTATGTATGATTTGTATGAGATTTTTAAGTTGTTTAATTCATGTAAATATGATGAACATGAAGAAATCATGTTCACAGCAATTTATAATGAAGTATTTTGAAAAATGACTTATTTGATATAAAAATTGATGTCTAATTCATGCTATTATATGTAAATTGATTATAGATTGTGATAATATGTTAAGAAACGAAAATAATATGATTTAAACAAAGTAACTTGGTTTAAAAACAAAGTCACAGTGTTTATTTTTATCAAAAACGCTTAACAATGGAGGTTTTTTTTCAAAAACATTGAATTAAGAAGGTTTTAATTGATTATTATGTTGTTTATATGAGTAAAATCATGATAGAAACATTAGTTTGTGTTTCTGTAAAGTTTTGTATGAATTATGTGAGTTAAAATTTTTGTTTGAGCAAAGTTAATAAGCCAAATTGGCTTTTCCTGTGATTTTCGCGAGGTTGTCTGCGTCCCACAGTGTCGTGGCGCCGCAGCACCTGTTTTATGAGTAAACAGAGCATTCCATCGCCACAACAGAGTCGGGTGATGCGGCACGACGCCGCAGCGCCAGTTCTGTGTGTTAACTGGAGCGCTGCATAACTAAGACCGGACTGCAGAGCCCTGATGATGTGGCACGACGCTGAAGCGCAGCTGCTGTTCATTATGTGACGCTGCAGCGCCACTTGTGTAGTTTAGCTAGAGATTTTTATTTAATTGTACAAATGTTTGGGATGTTAATTGAAAGATTATAAAAGCATGTTAATGAAATTATACATTGATTGGACAATATGTAATCATATTTTTAATATGAGATTTTTGATTTTAAATTTTAACTTGGTTAATTATTAACAAGTTTAAGTTTGACATTAAAGTATTGTTTGATCATGTTATGAACTAAGTAATGATGAAACCTAATGACTACGAGTTGCGAGTTAACTTGGATTGGTTAACTAATTATGTGACTCAGCTATAAGGTAACTACTTCGTATTGCAATTGTTAATAACGTGTACGTAGGATAATTGTGGAACGAGTTATTATTTGCTAGCTTACACACGAGGCAAGTTTCTTAACTCTACTTTTCAATTATGCAAGTTCATAATCCTTACTTTTACATTACGCAAGTTCTATCCTTGACTTGTTGTCGATTACGCAAGTTCTATAATTCCATATTGGACAAGTATCTTATTTTATTTCCTTAGTGAAAATAATGTAACCTTGACTTAATTGTTCAAGCAAGGTTTTATTGAATCTTTCAAATGCTTTAAGTTTACTTCTAAAGCATGACTTTTAAGTATGATGTCTATTGTTTGTGGCTCATAATTATGCCATAACTCTTTTGTTATCGAACTCTTAAGTTATTGTAACTTTGATTCAACTACTCCTTGGTTGATGATAATTGAACTCTATATTATCCATTGAGCTAGTCCAAACCAAACTTTCTTTAGTGCAGACTCGTTAATTAAAAGCTGAGATGAACAACCCTATTATAGGGGATTACCATGCGAAAGCGTTAAGATGTTTGTGCACAATACATGGTACGAAGGGCTGATCCCCCTAAGTACGAATTAGAAGGTCCATATAGTCTAACGACTGTTAAAGGTTTAAGTAGAAATATTTATAACATGGGACATAGTTCAAGGTCTTGTGACCCTCAGATGAATTCTAAATATTGTCTTCAATACTTGATTATCGATAGAGAATGTTATTCAATTTGATTGAACTTATTCAGTGACACTATTATGTTATCCTTACTGATTGTTATTTCAAGTGAGCTTTTGTTTGCTCACTCTTGCATATATAACCATTGCAGCCAAAGTTGAGAAAGTTGATGAACCGTCAACCAGTAAGGGCAAGGGCAAGATGAACAAGTAGCGAAGACTTGTTCAAATTTATTATATGGTTTTGTAATAAGACTTAATTTACTTATGTATTAATTTATTTCCGCACTTTATGATGATTGTTTTAAGGTTAGAAACCTGGGAACGTTTAACGATTTTGTAATCCTTTTATAAGGAAGATTTTGAGTAAGGGTTGTAATTTATCTTGCATTCCTTTATTGGTGGGAAGTTAGTTATGTTTTATTTAGATAGTGAACACCAAATCCTGGGGAAATGAAGTACCCGAATTTGGGGGTGTCATATAAAGATCTGATTATGAAAATCGTGGAAAACTATCCTTCTCGAGGAGAATCGATGATGAAATATGTTATAAAACTCCCCAGTCGAGGCTTCAAATTACTTAAACAGACCGTTGTAAACTACCATTTGAGTAGCCGATCGAGGAGGTTCAATGATGGTCAATTATGCAAAATACTGTTTGAGTAGGAATCAAATCAGTTCAACCGACCGTTGTAAACTACCGTTCGAGAAGGCACCCAGGGGGTTCGGTGATGGTCAAACTCTACAAACTATCGTTTGAGTAAGAATTAAGTTAGTTCAACCGACCGTTATAAACTGCCGTTCGAGTAGGCAATAAGGAGGTCGGTGATGGTCAAATTCTGTAAACTACCGTTCGAGTAGGAATCAAGTCAGTTCAACTAACCGTTGTAAACTACCATTCGAGTAGGCATCGAGGAGGTTTGATGATGGTCAAACCCTGCAAGCTACCGTTTGAGTAGGCTTTAAGTCAGTTCAACCGACCAATGTAAACTACCATTCAAGTAGGCACCGAGGAGGTTCGGTGATGGTCAAACTCTTCAAACTACCGTTTGAGTATGCATCAAATCAGTTCAGTCGACCATTGAAAACTACCATTTGGGTAGGCATCGAGAAGGTTCGATTATGGTCAAATCGTTGTCAACTATTGTTCGAATAGATAGTGACAATTTTATACCCGATAAAAATGTCGGCATCAACCAGACAGCAATCCAAATCGTTGGCGACAACACCAATGTAGAGTCGGGAAAGATCCGATAATGTAAACCAGTGTAAACTATCATCAAGATAGGCATCAGGAATCCCCAATGAGGTCAATCGTCATAAGAGGAACATCCCCAATGGAGGAAAAGTCAGAAAGCGTATCTGAAGACAAAGAATTTTGGTGACAGTCCCAACGTCGAATTTAGAGAGGTCCAACAGTATCATTTATAGGGAAATCTCCCCAGTAGGGATCTTGAAAACATCTCTATGACATTTCGTAAAATCAGTCTTGGTAGCACCGATGGACATTGTAAACCATTGGCTTCAACCCAATGTAGCATCGGGAAAGATCCGATGATGAAAACTTCGCAAACTATCGTTGTGAAAGCCATCATTGACAACGCCATCCCCAGCAGAAATGGCAGGAGCAGTCAGTGATAGAATACCGAGGCAACTAACCCCACAAGAGCATATAGCATTCATAACATAGCATATCATGCATTGTATTACATTTACATGTATCATATTTCCAGTGTCTAGCAATCTTTATCCTGTTCATTCCATTATATTGCATAAACATGATAAAGAGGGGCATCTGTAGACACTCGAATTTTTGCATTCCTGTTACTAACCCTGCAGGAGGGAAAAACCGTCTTTTACTTTCCAGAGATAACCGTGGAAATTCAAATCATCAAGCCAACCCCCTGCGACAACACCGGGAATTCAAGCCAACCCCCAGTGACAACCCCGAGAGATCAAATCAAAACCCCTGGAAGATTAAGCCAACCCCTGACGACAACCCTGGGAGATTAAGTCAACCCCCGACGATAACCTCGGGAGATCAAGTCAAACCCCGACGATAACCACGGGATATCAAGTTCAACCACGGCGACAACCCCGGGAGATCAAGTCAAACCCCGACGACAACCCCAAGAGACCAAGCCAACCTTCGGAGACGACCGCGAAGCATCAAATTAATCGCAAGAGACAACCCTGGGATATCAAGTCAACCCCAACAACGACCCTAAGGAAGAACAGAGTCGGCTAGGATCAAACCTCTGAGACAACCCGGAGAACCAGTCGAAAGCCTTGCTAATCCTAGAGACAACCCCGGGAAGGGCAAAATGATCATTTTTCCAACTTAACATCAAATCAAGTTAAATCACTACAATGAAGGTCATGCAGAACCATAACGTCAATCCCGAGTGAAAATGGCACAAGAAAGCTCAACAAATGAACTACGAATACTCGAAGATCTGGTCATGGACCCGTCTTCCCGGATTAAGAAAAAGGTCAAATCCCATGTCATTATTTAGCTCTCGTCAAGGGCATTTTGAAAATGTATTGCACGCTTCCATCGGATTCCCGGATTGAAAGTTATAAAGGTTTTAAGTAGACAGCACGTTGGTCAAAGTGCACACACTTCGAGACGACGGGACCCACGGGACTGGGGCCACTAGTGTCAGACGCAGGTGGACCCGCGGCTGCTGCAGGTGTCGGAACTCCCTGGTCTATAAATAAGACCCCCCACTAGCCATAAAAAAGGAGAAAAAAGAGAAAAAGAAAGGAAATTCTGCCCATTTTCGCTCTTAACCCTACGTACATTGCTCCAAACTTTGATATTTCTCTTCCTAAACACTTGTATACATATATATATACAAACATATCAAGTTTTAACAGGTGGAAACGAAGTTTTCAAGCCACAAAAGTGGTTTAAAGCCTCTAGCGCTATACACTATGAGATTTCTTGTGATCTGAAGCTTTTTACTTCTTTAACATATATATATATATATATATATATATATATATAATCATATATATATTTATAGATTCTAGTTTCGTCTAGATTTCAAATCCGTGGCCTTTCTCGCTTCAATCTATGTATATATAAGTATATATATACATTTATAAGTGTTATTTCGGCCTTGATTGCAAATATGTGGCTTTTATCGCTTTAATATATATATATATATATATATATATATATATATATAAGTGTTATTTCACTTGGATTGTTAATATGTGGCATTTTCGGCTTTAATATATATATATATATATATATATATATATATAAAACTATATAAATATATTTACATTAACTCAGTCATGCCTGGATTGTAAATCTGTGATTTTTTCTGCTTTAATATATATATATATATATATATATATATATATTTATATATATATATTTATATATATATATATATTTATATATATATATTTATATATATATATATATATATATATATTTATACTAACTTGTTTAGCCTGGATTGCTAATCCGTAGCCTTTTCAGCTTCAATATATATATATATTTACATTTATCAGTCACGCTTGGATTGTAAATCCGTGGCTCTTTCTAGCTTTAATATATATATATATATATTATTTAAATGTGATTAAATATTAGTTTTAACTGTTTATTTGATATAATTCTGTATTGATGTAAAGTTTGTGGTTTAGATTTATCTAAATCTAGCCATATTTAATTGTTAACTGGTTCAAAAGCTGTAAAGCTGGAACTGTTAAGCAAGAATGGCTAAGATTTATTTAAATCTATTTTCTTTCTAGTTTTGTAAATATTAAAGCAACTATACGACCCTAGATCTGCATCTAAAGGGAACGAGAAGTTTTGGCTACGCGCATGCAAGGATTTAACTGATGAATCCTTTGTCTTGCTACGTCTAGATTTTAATTTGCATTTTATTTCAATATATCTGTTGTGCAAGCTTTTTGATGAAATTTTGTGAGCCTATGAATCACGGGATTTACGATTAACCACATGGATCTAGATCCGATTCCCACAATGGATAAATTTAAACTATAAATACGGCTTACCGGTCTTTTTGTAAATGTAAATCAGAGGGACCTTAAAACGGTTATCTGGATTTAAGGTCTTAGCATAATAAATTATAGTTGTGGTGCTCGGGTCACTTCGATGGCTTTCATGCCCAAAAGGAGCCCGACACTGATGTATATATTATTTTGTTGAGGATGCTTTGCATCTCGAGCATAAAATCAAAATCAGCCGAATGCAGAATAAAATGAAAGTACCAAAAGGCTTCAATTCTTATGTTAGCCAAAGGGTTTGAAAACCATCTTCCAAAACATCACTTTCATATCTTGTCTAAAAATAAACTTTTCGTTAAATCAAACCCTTCGTATATAGGTCTAACGAAGTACATCACTACTTTCAAATAAAGCATTTAGGCCCAATTACTGCAAGCACACACACACACTGCAAATAAATTAGGAAAATTGAAAAGACGCGATAACTGTGTTTCCTGGAAGTCGGGGGGTTCCTAACATCTTCCCCCCGCTTAATCAAGCCCCCGAACTCTATGAATCTCGATTTTCAAGGCCAAGTTAAACAGAGTCCAACAATTGGGCTTACTTGCAAAAATTTTCAAATCAAAACTCGATTGTGTTGGTACAACCATTTCAAACATACCAACTGGCGACTCTGTAAAATCAAACATTTCAAATCGTCGACATTATATGTCGGTCTTTTCCTGAAAATTCACCCTTTAGATTAAACAAATCAAATAGAGGGCATAAAGGGTAGAAACACATAGAAAAAGGGATCCTAAAGGTTTTTCCCGACGTCGATAATTGTCTGGTAGCTAATGGGTGTGCTATATGAATATATCATGTAGAACCTATAAAGGCCAAGAAAAGTGAGTTTAAAGTAGAAGACGCTTGAAGGCAAGTTCTTGTAACTCTTGTCTAACCTTCGTGTTAGCCAAGTTTTGTTGATTCATGTGATGTTATGCATGAATTATTTACGAAAGAGTCGATGCCAATCTTAACTCGGCTAGACACAATTATAATGTTTTGTTGGGTTATTTTCAAATCTTTCAATACATTATTGTTGTCAATGCTATCCTATGCCAATTTCTTTGGTACGGATTCAAAGGTAAGCCTGAGTATGAATAAACAAAGGTATTTTACGTCGTACATCGACGGGCACATAAGTTTGCCAAAACTTAATGTAAATACGTTTAATAGTCTTGTTGATCAACATAGAGTACTATTGGCAGATCACCTAAAAGTGCTCGTAAGCTATATCGGACTTATGGTCTTAGTGTCGAGATGTCCTTTTCATGAATGAAAACGAATGAAAATTGTAATAATCCAAACCCTAATCAGGATTATTAATAGAGTTTGTGAATATTAATACGTTATTATAATTGTATTTAAAACTTTTATGCATTATGTGCTTAATCTTAAGTATTACTACCTCCGCCCCATAATAAGTGCTTTTTTAGCTTAAATCACACATACCAATACACAAGCTAAAATGGCAAAAATACCCTTAATATACTTTCTTTGTTTTGTTTGAGACTTTTTTTATTGCCTTTTACTCTCTCTTTCTTTTTCTTCAACCTTTCAACTTCCCAATAAATACGCAAAAATTATCATTGGTTGCATAAGGGCACATATGGAAAAATATTATAAAAATTGTATTGAAATTCTAACACATCACTTATTTTGGGAAAAAAATATTAAGCCTAAAAAATAACTTATTATGGGACGGAGGTAGTATTATACAACAATAAATAAGCTATGACATTTGTAAAGTCAAATATGATAATAAAAATTAAGAATCCTAAAAACTCAATTAGGTAACCCTAATTTAAGATTTAGGAAACCTTAATCTTAGATTAGAAACCCTAACCCTAAAATAGAAACCCTAATCCTAACCTAATTCTAATTTAAAAACCTTAATGCTAATTAGTAAACCCTAATACTAATTAGCAAACCATAAGAGTAAAAAATTTAGGGAAAATATGTGAAATTACAAAAATACCCTAAAATTTAATTGGGAAATTACTAAAATACCCTTTTCTTTATTTAATAATAAGATAAGTACATATAGTTGGTGACTCGCCAGGTGGAGTTATCCCATGTTCTCAAAAACACCCCCATCAGCCCCTAATTGGCACATGTGATAAGAACATTCAATGAATCTAGTTTAGTTGTCAAAAAGAATGAATTAAAGGCCATTTAACCCTTACTTTAATTATCTATAAATAGCTATGCTTCACATATCTAAGGTCACAAATTATACATTTAAAATACCTCATATTGTGATCTATAATCAGTTCATATATAGCAAGCCAAAGTCAGAATCAAATGAAGGAATTCAAAAGATTGTTCAAGAAGGTAAAAACCCTAACCCTAAGCTAGATCTTTAAAGCTACAATAGATTTTATGTTTTAGTGCTTTAAATATGTTAAAAAGTGTGTTATTTAGTGATCTGGATTGCTTAAACATGAATCCATAACATTTAAATGCATAAAATAACAATTTCAGTAAACTGTCCAAAACCCTAAAAACTAGTCCTTACAGTTAAATGTCAGAGGCCATAGATCTCATTCTGTTAATGTTTAGACATCTTTTAAGCTTTGGACTTGTAGTATGCTATGAGGTTAGTAATCTGGAAGTGGAATCATGACCATAGGATGTGTAGATTGCAAGTTATTCATGGTCAAAACTCGTTGATCGACCATGAAAAGCTATTTTGGAAAACCCAAAAAAATCAACAGAGGTCTGACAAGAACTTTGTATGCTTAGATTTTCAATCTGTGATGTTGTTAGGACATCTAGGTGTAACACTTTTGCAACCTGTAATATAGACTACAAATCCATGACAATAGATCACCTATTACATCAATAGGATGCTAGTTATTCTGGGTCAAAAGTGGTTGACCAAACTGGAAAATCAGTTTTCTGGAAATTCTAGAAAACTCAAGAACACAGCCTGACAGGGACTTTGACTGGCCTGGTTCTAGCTTGTTTGATATAGTTAGAGCAATCCATTGTCACACTTTTGTAGACTGACATACATACTACAAGTATGTGACATTGGATCACTGAAAAAAAAAACACGGAAAGAAAGTTATTAGCCATCAAAACTCGTTGACCGACATTGACCAAGTTTTTGGAAATTCTAGATACTCAAGAATAGCCTTAAGTAGGTTGTTTGACCCTCTATAACTATCTGTTATGATGTAGTTAGACCCCAAAATTAGTAAAAACTTGTAGTATTACACCAGTACTACAATATGGATACATTTACATGCCTAGAAACAAAACCAATTAGAAATTAAAGCTGGTCAAAGTAGCCCCCAAGGCGTTCACCATGCTGTTCTTCATGGGCTGAAGAACACCTATAAAGACACTGTCTGTCGCTATAGGGCCCTTAGGCTATACTTTCCTTTCCAAACCCTTTTTAGCGACACTGTCTGTCACGATAAACATATAACGACGGTTTAAAATAAAAATAAATAATTAATAAAATTTAATAATTAATAAATAAATTCTAAAATTAATTTTAAGTTATAATAAATAAATTTTAATATTTTGACATAAATTTTATTAATATTTTAATTTATTTAAATATTAATGATAATAAAATTATTTAATAATTTTATTAAATAAATAATTTAAAAATGATATTAATGTTTTAAAAATCATTATAAATGATAATTAATTATTTAAAAATGATAATAATATGTTTTAAAAATCTTTATGAATGATTATTAATGATTTAAAAAATCATTATAAAGGATAATTATTTATTTCAAAATGATATCAATATCTTAAAAATCATTATGAATGATTATTAATTATTTAAACATCATTATAAATAATAATTAATTGTTATGAGCTTCTAGAAAATATTATAAGTGATAATTAAATTATCTAAAATAATATTAAAGCTTTTAATAAAGTTTTATTGAGAAATCAACTCGATAATTACTCGATAAAGCAATAGAACGCCGAATGGACATCAAAATCAACCTAAACTTTAATATTTTGATTAGATATTAGTTCTTATAAATACTAACTATTGTTATAAATATGTGGTAACATAGTTAGGTTGCATAAATAGTTTCAAATAGCGTAAAATAGTTGTTCTTCGAGCAGGAAAGTTTTCTAACTTTATTTAATTTATGTATTAAATGTAAGTCTTATATTTTTACTATACAAACTTGTTAAAAATGTTCTTCTTGATATCTATTATTGGAAGGTTATTGCTTATTGTTCAAGCATAATTAAATGAAATGAGCTGTTATTTGCGTAAATTGTATTTGATTTGATATCAAAGCATAAACTATGATGAAACAAATATGTTTGGTACAAATATATATACTGATACTATTTATGACCGGTAGTTATATACTGACCGGGGTTTCATTTATGACCGATAATTATACATTGATCGGGGGTTGTACGCAATACTTCACTGACCTTTGTGTGGTATGATGATATGCATACTCCTAGGATGTCTGGTTTAACAAATCAACCCGGGTAGCTATGTCTTTATGACTGACAGAAACCCATAATGTGTGGGGTTTGGCAGACAAACCTCATTATATATATATGTGGAAAAATCTTTAACTATATGTTCATTAAATTCAGAAACAATGTGAGTTTAGAGTACAAATTGTGTAAAATTACTGAGCCTTTAATAGCTCATCCTTGCAAAATATTCTTTTTTATTTGCCGTTATGATTGACGTACCCGAAAATTCCAATACTCACTCTTGTGGATAGGAAAACTCGATTTTATTGTATTAAGACTTGGTTACCCTTTGAAGACTCTAATGTAAAAATAAATTAAATTTGGGATCTATGTAATCAAGTTTTATGTTATGTAATATATTATCAGCTTTTATAAATTGCTTAGTTTTTATATTTTTAGAGAAAATAGAAATTAGTAAGTGTCTATATGAACTATACATCTGAATGGGGGTATTAAATGATCGTAGGACTTATGTAAGAATTGAGGTTGCGCCCCTCGATTTCAGGAACAATCTTATCAGTTATACTGTGAATGTCAAATAGATAGGAATTATTGATATGAAATAAATATCCGTGAGATTATAAATCTATATATCCAAGTGAGGGAATCCATTCACATAAATTATTCTAACGAGAACAACTATCTGTTATGGGATACTGTGAATCTTGGATTGATAGAAGTTATTATCTTATGGAATATTTACGTAAGCACCAAATCTGCTACACGAAATGTACAGAATTTGGGGGCGTCATAATTTGGTATCAGAGCAATAGGTTAAAAACCTTAGGAGAGAACACCTTAGGATATAACCTTGGATGAATTAGAGTAGTAAAGGAGATAGTAAGAAGATAGACTTAAAAAGAGTTTATAGGGGATGAATTAAGGAAATTCATTAGGAAATTTAAAAGAAAAGAATAATAATAATAAATAAATTGTGGTTTATTACATGAAATATGGGTTGTTATGTGTTAATCTAGTTAATAAATTGATTATAGGATCTCAGAGAACAATAAGAGAATGATAGTTTGGGAAGATCTAGTAATTTCAGCAGTGCCATTGCAAATGATACCACCTAATGAAGCATTTCATGAAGGAGTGGGATCGAGTGCAACAGTACCAATAGTAGAATCCTCTGTTAGTTAATCTGAGTCTATTCTGGCCAGGGAAGTCAATGTTCTTGAAGATAGGATTCAAAAACATGAGGAAGAACTAAAGGAGGAGAAGAAGAAATTAGCAAATAAGAAGAAGTAATCGGTAGTTTGATAATATGATATTCCTAATGTGTTATAACGAACAAGGGAATCCTTGTGTGTAACTAATGATATATGTAAATCACTAATCAGTTATATACTTTTCTTTTGTGTAAATCTAGTCAAATGATATAAATCACTAGTTAAATATGTAATCTCTTATATATGAAATACAAATTCTTGTTTGATAAACTGAGTTCTTTACTTATTGTACTGGTACTTATACGTAGTTATTTGTTATCTTTAGATAAATGGCACCACGAAAGGAGACCACAGGGGGAGCTTAATGCAGAACAATTAGAAGGAAACCTAACTCAACAGTTGGTAAATATTTTGTTAGGGACTCTTTAAGGAAGACCAGGGAATCCGCTACCAGTTGAACCTAATACTTCAAAAGCTACCTTGTTTAAGGATTTTAATTTAGTTGGACCACCTAGGTTTAAAGGGACGAATGAACCAATAAATGCTCAAACATGGATTACTGAATTGGAGAAAATGTTAAAGGTAACCAACGTAGGTGAATAACAAAAGACTGACTTTGCCACCTTCTTTTTGAAAGAGGAGGTAAATCATTGGTGGGAAGCAAACAAGAGCCGAGCTGTAGTAGGAATTATTCCATGGGATAAATTTGAAGAAGTTTTCTTTGAAAACTATTTTCCTGGTTCAATGAAGGATCGTATGGAGGTATAATTTTTGGAGTTAAAACAAAGAGAGATGACTGTAACTCAGTATACAGCCAAATTTAATGAGCTGGCTAGATTTGCACCACATCAGGTCGATACTGAAGCTAGGAAGACTCGAAGGTTTGAAGAAGGACTAAAACCTCAAATCCAGAGTAAGATATCAATATTCCAGGTTAAAATATTTTTGGAGATTTTTAAAAAAGCGATTATCGCTGAGAAAGAAGGAGAAGCATTACTGAAATTTTATATGGAAAAGAAGAGTAACAATAGGGGAAGAGGAAACACAAACGGAAGCTACAACAACAACAATAAAAAGGAAGTGGGATGTCGCTTTTCCAAATAACCCTGGGAAAGGAGGAAGTAACTTCAACAATAATGTCAACAAGGGAGGGAATAACAACACTAGTAAAAGGAATGAACGATATCGAATTTTCAGGAAGAGTCATGGAGGAATATACTATTTCAGTGGGAAGAAATATTTTACTTGTGGAGAAGATGGGCACTACTCAAACGGGTGTCCACAGAACAAGAACAAGAGCAAGAATATTAAATGTTTCAACTGCGGGGCGGAAGGACATGTGGCTAAGTTTTGCCCAAAACCCATAAATGCGAATGTGGGGGGGAATCAAAACTCCAACAATAACCCCATACCGGCAGTAGCATGAGTGGTTGCTCAGAATCGTCCAAACACAAAAACTTTTAACATTACAATGAGGGATGATGTTACTGCACAGAACATGGTAACAAGTATTATCCCAATTGATGCCGTAAACGCTTAAGTGTTATTCGACTCTGCCATGTGAAGACATAGATGTACCCTTCAATGTAGAAATTATTAATAAGGAAATAATTCCCGTTCAGACAGTACATAAAAATTGTAGTGTAGAAACTGAAGGACACAAATTTCTGGTGAACCTTATCCCTATACAGTTAGGAGAGTTTGATGTAATTTTAGGAATGGATTAGTTGGGTAGTCATAAGGTGGTAATTAACTGCAAGCGGAAACAAGTAAGCTTAGGAACATCATTGAAGATAAAGGTAGTATTCAAAGGAAGTTATTCACCAAAGTAAGTCCATTGTCTAACAGTTATGCATTGTTGGCTTATTTGGGTTCTAATCAAAACAATCACACACACGTAAATGCACGTGGTCCATAAGTAATACAGAGTAAGTAAAGTATCGTTCCCACGGAGAATAATTAGTGCCTCTAGTCTAATATGCAACAGTTTTGTAACTATTTCGGTCTTCTTAAACAGATAATCAAATTGTGATTTATCTAACAGTTTTGATTATCAATTGACAACTAATTAACAAGCAAAAAAATCAGATAAGGAAGATTTGGATTATAACTTCACTTAATGCGTCACTCAAGTTGATACATCTTCTGTTAAGCTCAATTGATTACTTCAGATTGTTAGTCGAGAACACGAAAGCAAAACATAGCCATCTCTTGATGTATCATGTCCATATCACATAAAATTCATAAATGATAGAATGAATGTGAACACCCAAATTAAATAAACCACTATATTTCTATATGACCTAACAATAATAAGGGTTTAAGCACAAGTTCTCACATGACTACAAGTGGTACTTCGGTATATGTCTATCCGAAGCAGAAATTATGGAGTCGAACACCATGTAGAATCATAAACACAAGCTAATATGGTCAAATCTAAACTCATAATTCATTTCTCAATTTTATATAAGTTATTCCAGTATTTGGTGATCAAGCAATTAGGCAATCAAAGTAAACCACATTAGACAATCCATACATAATCAATTAAAACTCAACAAGGAAATATAGCAATTTGAATTAAACACTAAAATCCATTAAAATCCCGCAATAGAAATTAGTTCATAAGTGAATCAATATCCATAATCCAAACTTGTTCATACATTTTAAAACCAAAGATGAAAATAAAGAGAAGCTAGGGAATGAGAGATGCAAATCTGATTTCTCCTCTTCAAATCTGAACCTTCAATGTAGAGCAAATCCTTTAAAACATCCAAATCTAACCCTAATCTATGCAAATCTACCAAGGGAACAAGAGAGAAAGCCAAAATGTAGAAGAGGAGGCTACACTCTCCCTATATTTCTCTAAAACCCTAAAATAGTAATAATAACGTTCAAGGAATAATGTCTTAACCTCCAAATACACCCTTTAAGAGAAAACATTCAATTTGGCCTTTTAATGAAAAGTCAGCATTTCGGTCAAACCGGCAAGGCGCGGCCGGGCTGCCCCAAACAGTAATTGGGGCACGGGCGCGGCTGCCTATAAGCTTGCCCAGGGCACAGCCGGGCTGCCCTGGATTTCTGTAAACTGCTGCCTTGCTACTTCTGGGTCTCTACTGCTGCTGTGCTGGACTTTTGTTGCTGCTCTTTCCTTCCCAAATCCTCTCATGCCAATCTCACTTGCACTCCACCACATGCCATTTGTACTTACTTGAGCCGGCTTCATATCCAATCCATCCACGATGCCACCAAGCTAGTTTCCAAACATGCATCCTACAAAATAAAGATAAAAAGCATGAAAAGTAACTAAAACTGTGAAATTAAGACTCAGTTATGGTAAGTTGATATCCAATAAGTAGGTATAAAACCTACTTTTCAATTACCCCAAAACTTAAACTGTTGCTTGCCCTCAAGCAACTAACACAAATGCAACTATATGAAATGCATACTATTCTAAAATGCTAATGAGATCCAATTTCAGTTAACTTTGAATTCCAATATGAAATGCCTTAGAGAAATCACAAGGAATATATAAACAATGTACCCAACCAAGAATAATGCCATAGATCATACAATCTGAAAATCAAAACCTGTTGACAATGATGTACTGTGTGTGCTAAATACCACTAAGCTTGATATAGGCAAAAATTTCACATACTATGCTTCTAAGAGGGAAAAGTAAGGTTTCAAATCAAGAAAAATGCAAACATATGAAGCTCCAACCAAGACTACACATTAATTCAATCTAAGGGTCAACAAAGGGTTTATTATGCTTTTATTCACTCAAGAGGGCAATATTCGCGCATTCTCGTGATTACTTCTGACTGTGCAATGCCTAGCCCTCTTAGGCTTTTCAATGATACCCGTGTAGGGAGCTTTCGACCAACGACTCCCAAGCCAAAAGGCTTTAGGGCACTGGGTGTAAGGACAACCCCTAGGGCGTACTTGCTCAAATATTAAAGGCCGCAGGACTAGACTAGCTAAAGTGTTTATTCAACATTTTATTTTTCTTTTCTTTTTCTCATTCATTTAAAAAAAATTATATATAGCATTCATACCCAATGTTTTCCCCCAAACTTGAATTTCTGAGTCATCATGGTCATTGCTAGCTGTCTACAAAAACTTTATCATTAAAACAAACCTTTCCTCCAAGAAGACAAGTATGTAATAATCTAAACCAACAAGCAAAAATAACAATACCGTGCTATTCGGTTACATCATAATTAACATGCAAAGATCTACATCATGTAATAAAAATATGACCAAGCCTAAGTTATCAACAATGCTCAACACACAACGTAATTCCAATATCATCACAGGCCAAATGGAACTCAAACAAACTAAAACTTGAAATCATGCAATGTGACATGCAAAATAAAATTAAAAAAAAAACTAACGAAAACTAACGAAAACATGCAAAAGTAACTATGAGATATGAGAATTAAACTAATGATGCAACTAACTAAACATGAAACTACTACTATATGCAACTAAACACCCAATACCCCCAAACTTAAAATAATCAATGTCCTCGTTAGAAGTAAAGGGTAAGGAAACTCCCCTAAGTCGCATAATCATGGCCACCCGACTGTGGCTTGGGTGGTGAATCTGGTGGTGGATATGGCATCGCCGAACCATAGAAAGGAAACTCCATTAGCACTCCCTGATAAGCAAAAGCCTGCGCCAGTGTGCCAGACAACCCATCTGCGTAGGCCTGAAAGTTCACGTGCATAGCATCCATCCTCGACTGTAAACACCGCATCTAGCGATCATGACTAGCTATATAGTCTGGAGGTGGCCCTGCCGCTTGTGATGTCTGCGCTAGAGCTTCTTCTTCTACGTCTTCTACATCTGGTAAAACAAAACCATGCCCTCGAGGGTGACACTTGCCACCTTCCCAAATTGAATATTTCTTTATAGCAGTATGGTCGATGTCCTTCATTGGTAGTTACAGAGTTTCATCGATCCAATCAACACCTGCCTGAACATACAGCTGGGTCACTACTAAGGCATGTGGAATCCCGTCGGTGGTACCTCCTCGCATGTACCGAAGCATGGACTGATGGATTAAATACCCCACATCTATGAACTTCCCAGTGATGATCCCATACAAAATAGTGGCCCTATCTGTAGTGACATCGTGCTGGTGGCGGGTGGGCATCAGATTGGCACAAATGAAGCTATTCCATGCCTTGGCATATCTATTAAGAGTTGTGTGTGGGAAGTGCATTTTTCTATTAGTGCCCGACTTGATAGCCCATGTGGGGCCCAGCTTACAGATATCCTTCAACAACCTGTACAAATCTTTCTCAAACCGCTCGACCACCACCCAATTCACTTTACTAGCAGGAGGGGGAAATAAGTGGAAAATCTCATTGATAGCTTGAGGGGAATAGCTCACTTGTTTTCCACGGACGAAGGAAATCCAATTTTGTGTATCCCTCGCGTTGGCGAAGAATTCCCGCACAATTACCATAGGTGCAGTAATGGGAGTGCTCACAACGCCCACCCATCCTCTCTCTCTGATCATGTTCTAAAGACTCCCATCCTCTTTACTCAGCCTAAAGCCCCTTTCTAACACGAACGTTTTGGTCACCAGAACATTATTATAATGCTATTGGGCAGATAAATTGACGAATTTCGATGCGTCCAACACATTCCTACCGTTCCCTTCACCATAACTATCACTGAAGGATGAAGACGATGAAGAATGAACCCTTTTCCGAGCCATTATTCTGTAGAAAATTTTGAAACCCTAACTATGATGCAGTGGAAGATGGGTTTGTATGTGATAGTGATTAGGGTTTATATAGAATTTGAGGATGTGATGAAGTGGATCGAATTTTCTGATGGAGTGGAGAAAATGGGTAAGAACTAGGGTTTTGAGGAGAACGTGGAGAGAGAGTTTGTAGGTATGTATAGATGAAGATGGAAGTGGGGAAGATATTATGATTAGGTTAGGTTTTGTGGAGGTAGTGGAGTAGGATTTTAGGAGTCATTTTGTTCTGATATAGGGAGGCTAGGTAGAAATAGAAAAGGAGATATAAGGCTTGTGTCGACTCTGTAATGTTTTAAAATAAAAATTCTTCAGTCAGGTCACGGTGCGGGCGCGCTATTCCTTATGCTGACACTGGCGCGGGCACGCTGTTTCCTGGGCGCAGGCTGCTTGGCAGACTAAGGGCGCATGCGCGCTGTACATGTCTTACAAAATAGTGTGACCGCGCTGCCTTGCTTCTGATCCTGCGGAGTCTGCAACACTTAGCATTTCAGCAGCCAACCTGCATATATAAACCATTTCCTACAAAAAGGGGTATCCAAGATGAGATAATTCTTTATTCCACTAACTTAAAATTTAACTATTTAAACTAAATGTATTCTACTGAAAAATGCAATATTGAAATTTTCTATAATATATGAAAAATGGTCTAAAACTCAAAGTATCCAAGAATTAAACATGAGGGGGAAGAGTAATAGAATAAGTAACAAAAATTAAACAAAAGGAGGAGAATAGAGTGGATGGGGTGCCTTTCATCTACCACTTGTTTATAGTCGATTAGCTTGACTCTCTCAAAAATGATCATAGAGTGACAAAGGATATTTAGGCTTTTTGGCGATCAACATCGCCTCCCAAATAGTGTTTCAACCGCTGTAAATGGCTTATCCGGGTCTTGGCCTATAATCTCCACCACACCATGAGGGTATACTGTTTTCACCGTGAATGGCCCCAACTATCTAGACTTGAGCTTCCCCGGAAAGAGACGAAGTCGTGAGTTGAACAACAAAACGGCTTGCCCCGGCTCAAACTTCCTATCGATGATTTTCCAGTCATGCCATCTGTTCACCTTCTCCTTGTACAATTTTGAATTCTCATAAGCTTGCAGTCTAAATTCATCGAATTCATTTAATTGGAGAAGTCTCTTCTCCCCTGCAGCTTTGAGGTCAAAATTTAACTTTTTTATGGCCCAGAATGCCTTCTGCTCCAACTCCATAGGAAGATGACAAGATTTAACATAGACCAACTGATACGGGGACATCCCAAGAGGTGTCGTGTATGTGGTTCTATAAGCCCACACTGCATCATCTAGCTTTAAGGCCATAAAAATTTTATGCATTATGTGCTTAATCTCAAGTATTATTATACAGCAATAAATAAGCTATGACATTTGTAAAGTCAAATATGATAATAAAAATTAAGAATCTGAAAAACTCAATTAGGAAACCGTAATTTAAGATTTAGGAAACCCCAATCTTTGATTAGAAACCCTAACCCTAAAATGGAAACCCTAATTCCAATTTAGAAACCTTAATCCTAATTAGTAAACCTTAATACTAATTAGCAAACCATAAGGGTACAAATTTAAGGGAAAACATGTGAAATTATAAAAATACCCTTAAATTTAATTGGGAAATTACTAAAATACCCTTTTCTTTATTTAGTAATAAGATAGGTACATATAATTGGTGACTCACCATGTGGAGTTATCCCATGTGCTCAAAAACACCCCCACCAGCCCCTAATTGACACAAGTGATCAGAACATTCAATGAATCTAGCTTAGTTGTCAAAAAGAATGAATTAAAGACCATTTAACTCTTACTTTAATTATCTATACATAGCTATGCTTACACCTCTAAGCTCACAAATTATACACTTAAAATACCACATATTGTGATCCACAATCAGTCCATAGCAAGCCAAAGTCATAATCAAAGGAAGGAATTCAAAAGATTGTTTAAGAAGGTTAAAACCCTAACCCTAAGCTAGATCTTTAAAGCTACAATAAATTTTATGTTTTAATGTTTAAATATGTTAAATAGTATGTTATTTAGTGATCTGGGTTGCTTAAACATGAATCCATAACATTTAAATGCATAGAAATGAAGATTTAAGTAAACTGATCAAAACCCTAAAAACTAGACTTGACAGACAAATGTTAGTGGCCATAGATCTCATTCTGTTAATGTTTAGACTGTTTTAAGCTTTGAACTTGTAGTATGATACTAGGTTAATAATCTGGAAGTGGAATCATGACCATAGAATGTGTAGATTGCAAGTTATTCATTGTCAAAATGAAAGTAATATGCACACAAGCCAATCGTGCTTGATGATAAAGCATATACTTTGTAACAATATTATTCATTTATTAATAAAAGTATTATTTATTAAAGGTATTTATTTTTCTACATGGTGCTATTTTATAATACATTATAAACCTATAGTTTTAAACAATGCTTTTAGAATCATGATGATGATCATTCTAATGAGATCTAAATTCTTAGATAGCTTAAAACTAAAATAGTTTCCAATCGTTGGATTATTAAAAAAGGGATTAGTGAATCTGGATAGATTGGTACATACGTTACTTGCTTATTGGATGAGGATGATCGATCTCATAATTATTTGTGTGGAGATACTAAAGCAAGTATATAGGTGCTTATTGGAAAATAAGTACACTAAACATGGCTCGCTAAGGAATACCTAATGGAGTTTCACTTGCCTATCAATATGAATTCCTTAAGTGATAATTGTAATACCGAATAATTTTATAAATAAATTTAGAATTCAAAACAAAGGTTATTACAATTATTTGCGTGCATATATATATATATATATATGTATATATATATATATATCATGTGATTAGTAATTGAATCAAGTATGAATGATTAAGAAGTTTGTTAATGATAATGATAAGCTTGAGTGTTAAGCCTTGTGTGGCATAATTAATTTCCTAATTAGACTAGTTGGGTTATGATTTAATAATGTATTGGACTTAGGTTATATCCAAGCCCAACAACATTAATGTGACATGCTTGTAAGAGTTAGGAGATGTGGCCAAATCAATATATGTGCTAGGTTAATATTAGAGTCCATATGCATTAGTGTGTGTGCCTAGCCCAATTTAATTTAGCTTGGAATGGCCCAATGTGTAGTATATGATGATGGATATATGTATATATATATAGGTATATATGTATATGGGTGTATAATAGAGATATATATATATGTGTGTGTGTATAAGAGACATATATGCTAGCTTAATGTATACAAAGTGGGAAATAAAATATGACATAGGGCAATGGTGCCCCATGTACGGCCCACCCCCTCTTCCCTTCACCCAAATGCTGATTTTTATAGCTTAGTTAAGCTCACAAGCAAAAGCCATGTGGGGAGAATGATGGAGAAGTACCATGAATAGTAAGGGTTAGTGAAGTTAGTCACTAACTCCTTTCTTTACCCCTTGTGTAATGACCATAGGGGGATAATGGATTGTCTATAAATAGAAGCCTTTGAATCGGTGTTAGAAGGTTGCCAATTCAATTGCCAAGTAAGAGATATAGAGAGCTAGAGAGAGTTAAGAGGGAAAAGGAAGAAACCTAGAGAAGCTCTTGCTAGTTGGTGCTTCAAGGAAACAAAGTGGAGGCCTACTCAAGATTCTTAGCTAAGAGGAAGAAAGCCATCAAGATGTAGGATCACTAACTAAGTTTATTATATACTTGTCTTAGATGAGTTAGTGTATGTTAGTTTGGTAGAAATGCATGTTAAGCTTGATATCCTAGTTAAAACACTTGTAAGCTTGAGTTATGTTGTTAAAAGTCATAAAATATATAAGCCATATATATGATCCAATAAGGTTATGTTTAATCCCTATAAAATACGGACATAACCCAAGTGGAATCATAGTAATCGGACATAAAACCAACCCATAGCGAAACTTTTCGTAAAACATGTTAATATATAAACCCTAGCTTGGAAATGCAATGAATCTAATTAAATAAACATTTTAGAAAATTATGCAAGATATCATATATTTAAGATATACAAGTTTATAAGATAATGAAAGTGGTTTAAACTCATTTGGATGTAAAACGAACAAGTTATGTAAGTTTGAACCAAAAGTAGTAAAAGAACATGTAAAAATTTCTTGTCTAAGCATTCTGTCGGGCCGACGCTGCCGCCCCCCCCAAAGAGCTATGGTTGGCACTGCAGCGCCACCAGCCTTTTCAATTCTGCAGGACTGGTGCTGCAGCACCGTCTTCAGTATAAATTACTGCGCTGCAGCGCCACATCAAGGTTAGGGTTCTGTAGGACTAGCGCTGTAGCGCCGTCCTCAATATGAACCTCAGCGCCGCAGTGCCACATTTGGGTGAAGTCTCTGCAAGGCCGGCACTGCCACGCCAACTACAGTACTAAACTCGGCGCTGCAGCACCATGCTTATTTCACAGTTAACCCCGAATTAGGGTGAAACCTGGTGGGGTCCAAAGATTTCGAACTAGTTATCAGACAATCCACCAGGGCTTACACTACCAAAAAATTACATCTACTGCCTTACCATCACCATATTCTCAAATTGGCAGGAGAGTTTGAAGACATTGCCTTCATGCATATTCCCTAAAACCAAAATGATTTCGCCGATGCATTGGCTACATTAGCTTTATTGGTGAACCTATCAGCAAGAAAGGGAATGCCTGTAGTCACTTTCACTGTACAGAGTGCACCATCATATGGAAACAGTGTAGGGGAAATATCAGATGAGATAGTACCTACTGGACCACCTTGGTACCACCACATTAAAGAATATTTGCGAGATCGAATAACCCCTGAAGGAATGAGTCAAGCCGCAAAGAAGCGAATATAGAAGATGGCCATAAAATTCTACCTAAGTGGAGATGCTCTCTACAAGAGAGACCCAGGCGTAGGCCTTTTGAGAGGTCTAGACAAAGATCAGGCCCAACGACATATGAATGAAGTACGTGGAGGGGTGTGCGAAGCACATATTAGTGGACCCTTGCTTGCCAAGAAAATTCTAAGGACGAGATATTAGTGGATATCCCTCAAAGAGGATTGCGACGATCACGTCAAGCGTTGTTATCAATGCCATATCCATGCCAATATTCTTCATGCACCCCCGAATCAACTACATTGCATTACATTACCATGGCCCTTTTCTATGTGGGGAATGGACGTGATCAAACCTGTAGAGCCTAAAGCCAGTAACGATCACAGATTCATCTTCACTATGATCGACTACTTTACCAAGTAGGTTAAAGCAGCTTTCTTCCCCAAGGTCACCAAGGAGGTCATCGTTGGCTTCATTAGAAACAACATTATCTGTTGGTATAGATAACCCGAGGTTATCATATCGGACAACACGAAGAATCTAATAACGAGATGATGAGGGAACTGTGCAGTAAGTTCAATATCAAACACCTCAATTCGATTATTTATCGTCCGAAAATGAACGACGCGGTGGAAGCCGCTAATAAAAATATCAAGAAGATAATGATGAAGATGTCAAAAAATCACTGGGGATGGCCTGATCTGTTGCCGTTAACCCTACTTGCGTACCGAACGTCGACTCAAACCTCGACTAGGGCAACACCTTATTCATTAGTCTATGGAATGGAGGTCGTACTTCCTGTGGAAGTGGAGATGAAATCGCTAAGAGTGATGCTAGATTCCCAGATAGAGGAGAGCCAATGGATACAAGATTGATATGATCAGTTATCCCTGATAGATGAAAAGAGGGCTACAGATATCTTTCACGACCAACTATATCAGCAGCGAATGTCCTGATCTTATAACAAGAAGGTGCGACCTCAAGAGTTTAAAGAGCATTATTTGGTACTAAAGAAGATCATTCCAGGCCAAGATGCAGCTAAAGGGAAATTTTCCCCAAATTGGGAAGGATTTTTTGTTGTCAAAGCAATTCTATCAGGTGGAGTCTTGAAACTGGAGAAGATGGACGATGAAGAATTCTCGCAACTGATCAATTCTGATTCTGTGAAACGGTATTATGTCTAAGACCCCTTTTATTCGAACTAGAATACTTTGTCTTAATAAAAAAAATAATAAATGAAAAAAAAGAAAACAAAAAAAAGAAAAGAAAAAAAAGGGAAAAATATCAAATCCGGTTTTCAAGTCTAAGCCTGAGGTACGAAAGACCTGATCTCTCACCTACGGGAGTACGTAGGCAGCCATTTATGGTACGGTCAAACCAAACAAAAAATAAAACCCCATCAAACCAATCTCAAACCCAAATAAACACTTTTCAACTGTTTAGGCCAAGCCTGAACTACAAAAGACCCGATTTCTCATCTACAGGATTACGTAGACAGCCATTTATGGTGCGGTCTAACCCTCAAAAAAGAATCCAAACACTTTCGCCTTATATCCCCAAATCCAAAATCCTAACCTATATAGAAATCGAAATATACCACAAATCCGCCAAATCGACAGCTCATGTGGAGAGGACCTAACGACATCTCAGCATCACCCTGCCGAATCTGGTGCAAGTATGACGAGACCAGTTCTATGTCGACATAATAAATTATGAAGTGAGAATGTTGACAGTGTACAAGGCTAGACATGCTAAGATAAGGGAAATGAATTAAACACCCTCCTGGCTCTTCACTACACCCTGAACATGACAAGTGAGTCCATCTGCAAAGGTCTGGGTAGCATCTCTATCAGCAATGGCCTGATCTCTGGCAACAAAAGCTGCATCTCTCTCAGCAATAGCATCCTCCTGACCAGCTAAGGTGGTCAACATCTGGGACCGAGCCTGATCCCTCTCAAAGGTCACCAGAAAAATATGTCTATCTATCGCATCCATGGAAATCGATGATGAACTCGAAACAGTACTAACTAAAGAAGTTAACAACTCCGCGAACAATGCATCCTCGGTCGGAGATATAGGATCCTCCATAGGCTCCTCAACATCAGCAGACCAACCCTCATCCTCAGATAACGGCCCTGAATCAACCTGATCCGCTGCATCTGGTGCTAAATTCGACTCTAGCCAAGCTGATTACTCTGCAGATCGGCCCTGATGGCACTCTCTGAACTCCGCTTTCTGCCGATGAGACCAAAATTCGTAGACACGAGCTAGGTCAACCTCAGTAGCTGAGCAGATGGGGAAACGATAGTCTTCAGTCCCCTCAAATGAATGGACATCCTGATACTGATCAAACTGGCCCATCACCTATGACATCCCGAATTTTTAAGAATTAATAAATGAGAATTTAATAAATAAAATTCTTATTTTAAGATGTTTAAGTACGAGTATGTGTATATGTGTTATATATTGGGAAATATGTGATTTGGTGTGAAGAGAATTTAAATGTTAATTTTAATATTTATTGAAGTAAATAAATATTTTAATTGAATTATTTATTGAGATTATGTGATTAATATGGAGTAATATAATGAAGTGTATTATATTAATTAAATGATTATTTAATATTTAATTTAATTAATATGTAATAATTTTATGTTATAGTTCTAATTTAATTGAGATAATTAAATTAGATGTAGTGATGTGGTAAGTATTACATGAAGTTATAATTAACAAGTAATTATAATGTGATAATTTTATATGATTAATTGATGTTAAACTTTTAATTAATTAAATTAATGTTAAGATTTAATTAATTAAAAGATAACATTAAGAATATGTGTTAAAGGATCTATTAAAAGAGTTAAAAGAGTTTTTAAAACCGTTTTCCCAAACAAGGCCCTTACTTTTGTTTTAAACCTGTTTTACCCAAACAATGCCTTAACTACTAAAAACATTTTTTAAAAAATTAATGTTGTTTTGCCAAACAAGCCTTAGGGCTTTTTAAATTCTAAATGTTGTAACCTATATTTTAATTGTAATAATTGTATTTATTATAATTATTATAGAGTCATTATGTAATATAAGTTATATATCATATGTATATACAATATACATTAAGTTAAAAGAGTTAGTACATTAGTTTTTTAAGCTAAGTCTAAACAAAGAAGAGAATACAAAGAAGAAGAAGAAGAGAAGAAGAAGAAGGGAAATCTTGAGAAAACAAAAGAAAAGCTTTCATCATCTCCATCTCTCTCTTAATTTAACCTAGAAAGGTATCATACTAACTCTTATACTTAATTAAGATGTTTTGTATTTAGTTTTTGTCAAATTAGGTTTTCATGAACTTATATAATCATGAATCTTAAATGTATATGTGGTATTCATATGTAATTGTATACCATGAATGATTTTTAGAAATCAATTGTTTTAAAAACAAGTTTTAAACTATGTTCTTCTATGTTTTCATGGTTTTAGAGTTCTCTTGTAAAGTCTTGGTGTGAAAGCTATTGATTTTGATATATGTATGGGGTGTGTACATATATATATGTGTATATATATGTTTACACATGATTTTTATAGTTGTATAAGTGTTTTAATTCACAAAGATGGGATGAACATGGAGAAATCATGTTCATAGTGTTTTATCATGAAGATATCTTGAAAATAGTTCTTAAATTATCAAAGGAATTGATGAAAACATGAAGTTATATGTAATATGTGATATAACATGATTATATATGAGTTATATGGTTGTTTTAACAATTTAATTCATGAAATTTTGATAAACAAGAAGCACAGGGTTCATAGTGATTTTATGTGAACTAATTTATAAAAAAAAATTCTTTTGAAACTATCAAAATTGATGTTGATTATGAGTTATTGTTAAAATTGATTAAGTATTGCATTAGTATGTTAAGAATAGAAGTGATTACAATTGGAATCACTTGAATTGGATGAAAAATGAATTCGTAGTAGCAATTTTCGTCAAGAACGCTTAAAATTATGTTTTTCTTCGAATTCCATCAAATCTTGGTTCTGATTATGTGTTTATATGAAATTTTTATGTTATGAGCATGTTAATAAGCTTAAAATATTGTTTGTCATATGTTTCATGTTTTTCATGTTGGAAAAATTCGAATTTAATGTGACGGAATAAGCCAAATTGGCTTATTTCTCCACCAGTTCGCGAACCAGCCCCTCCACCACCCCTTGGACCCGCCCCAGCAGGTGTTTAAGCTTTGGGGGACCCGCCCCAGTGGGTATACTTGCTGTCCGGGGTAGTTTAGTTGTCGTAATGCAAAACTATTTTGACCTCCGTTAGTAAAATGCCATAACTTTTTCATACGAACTCCGATTAAGGAGATTCAAGATGATCCGGAACGAGCACGAGTAGACCTACAACTTTTGTTCTTTAACTCTTTTGATTTGAGGTCGTTTGAAAGGGTCAAAATGGTCATCTTTGTGACTGATGCGTATTCAGAGGCAATCTGAGGGCGTCGGTCATGCACATACGCAAGTATAGTGCTGTCGACGATATTAGATGTTGTTCTAAGTTATAAAACATGAATGTTAGTAAATATAATGATGTTTAACTTGAAATGTAACTTGATTGACGTAAGATGTAATTATAATTGGTTAATTATGTGAAATGTAATATGATTATATGAGGTGATTAAATTACGTGGTGATTAATTATTAACTTATTAGTTAATGAGGAATGAGTTAATCTTAATTGGTTAACTAACGATGAAGATTAGCTATGTAATAATTAACTTATATCGTTAATTATACATATGTTTTGACAGCGAGTGTCACACGAGAGAATGGAAGAGAATTACGAAGTGTAAATTAGAATTTACTTAGACGTTTGATAAGTGTTGCTAAGTGACTAATAATTGATGTGTATGGTGATACGTTATGTAGAATCATGAAGCAGATTATATTAAGCAGTTTTTCGGTAATTGGTAATCCACAAGCCAGGCAAGTCTTTCGGTTCCTACTTGTCTACGTGAATTTGTTGAACTGTTTTAAATTGCATAATATGTTATATATGTTGTAAGCGAGCATGATATATTATACATGTTGTAATCATGAAATGTTAAAGTCAATTTATGACTACACTGTTTTGGTTAAATAATGTTGATTGAGTAAGGAACTCAATCTTTATATTTGTTATGTGAATTAAAGCATGTATGCCATGTTACTTTAATTATTATGAGATTTATGTTGAGCATGTTTATTATGTGATACGTGATGCATGAAAACTGTTAGAACTTGCTGAGCTGTCGAGCTCATTTTTGCAAATAACCATTTTTGCAGGTCAAGGATGCTAGGTAAAGATACGTGTTAAGTGATTTATAGAGATCAATGTTCAAGAATATTAGTTATGTTCAATTTCAAATTATAGTTAATGTTTTGAATGAAATATGTCGCTGAGTTATAAATAAAGTTATCCAATGTAGATGGATATTGTTTTATTATGAAAGACTTTGTATAGTCATTTTGTTGTAACGATTCATGATATAGATTTGAATCGAAGAGATGTAATGTAAAGGTTGCGATTCAGGGCAATATAGAAAGAAAGTTTATAGAAGTTTTAAATATTCCGCAGTTTTAGTGATTTTTAATATCGAATAAGGATGTAATGAGAGATTAAAGTTGTATTGTTAACGATCGAGAAGGAAAATATTATTGTATGAATTTTGGGGTCGTTACAGTTGGTATCAAAGCTATAGGTTATACACCTTAGGTAAGAGTACCTTAGGCTATGACCTTAAAGAATGAGAAGTTAAGTTAAGTTACGTATAATGAAAAGGTAATTCTTTTCACATACGTAGATGTATAGGATGAGTTTAGTCCTAGAAATGTTATAAGAAGAAGATTAGAATAACAGGGAATGAAACTTGAATAAAATATTGAGCAACAGGAATGGAATTAGAAATTCTTAAAGAACGAGAATTGATTAATAAACAAGATGATTCAAAGAAGAATCTTGAAGAGATGTAGAGATAAAAACCAAGAGTTGCCTAACTCCAATGATCTAGATGACGAATAACGATGAATAGACGAAGTCTATAAGATTAAAAGCATAATGAAATCATGTTATGACATGATGATAGGTAGAGATAAGAAGTTTTAAAACAAAACGATAATGAGATAAGGAAGAATCATAAGGGAGATGATTATAGAATAAGATCACGACGTGATATCTTTTAAGTTGAAAGACAGATGATCTGTAATGATTGAATAGTTATAGTTTGAGACTATAACGAGAATGTACTATGAGATAGTACGAGATTAACTCACGAGGAGTTATAAATGATGAGATACATAAGTCTGTATCGAGTATAGAGCAAGAAGTTATAAGTAAGATAAAGGTAAGTGGAATTTCAACTGAGGACTCATGTTGTGGCTGAGTTGTACAAATCTTTGTATGGGCAGGGTTTTGTGCTTATACTTGGCTTATCATATTGATAATCGTTGGAAGGTTGGTGTAGCGCTATCGATATATATATGACGAGAAGGTGATTCTTTTCTCATATTATATTTGATAGTTAGAGTCAATAAAGATTAGATTAGATGATATTAAGATTACATTAGAAGATCTTAAGATTAGGCAAGTTCTTAAAACTCATACTTATGGTGAGTTCGTAACTCATAATCGTATGTATGTTTTTGAACCCCTAAGCATATGGACAGTCCCTGATCAGTTCTTTGACTACGTATTGCTAGGACAAGTTCCTAAACTCATATTATTGTGACAAGTTCCTGAACTTCCAAAGTGTGGTAAGTTCGATGAACTATACTGGGTATAAAAAGGTTATGGTATAGAAAGCATTGAGGTTATTTAAAATTGATAGAATGATTAAGTAATGGTGGAGTAAAGAGTTATATTGATGGAGAAAGTTGTTATATTCTAAATCTCTTAGCTTTGCTAGATTTTTGAAATTATTGACTTCGTGCTAATGTTGTACTTCTGTTTTCTTAAAAAATATTGGATCAAATGATGGAACCAATGGATATTTTTTTTTAAAAAAATAGTGTTATTATTCACATGTCTATACTAATTGCTTCAGCTAAACAAAAATAATTTTAAATTCCTCAAAATGTATTTTCTATACATCATTTGATATGATGTACAAACAATAATCGAGGAAGTTATCAATGCAGTTAAACCTAGTGTTGGATGTGATCGTATGATCGTCAGCCCACTATGGTATGATGTAGTATGACGACGTCATGTAATGACGAAATCCTCAACGTACCATTACTACGGTACGGTATCAGGATATTATGAAAAGATTGATTTATTTATTTTGGTTTCCTTAAACGAAACAAAATATAATTTTTTGAGTTAGTTAAAGATATATATATATATATATATTTCGATTGATGTCCGAATTGTTACTAGAAGTCTATGCTACTTGATTCAGCTAGATAAATATTGAAAGATGTTTATGAAATTCGAGCGTTTTTGGTCAAACTATGCCAAACCAAATTATTTTGGTACGGATTCAGATGTTAAGAAGCTGAGGTGAACAACCCTATAAAAGAGGACATGTTATCGGAGACAATAGTTCCGAGTGTAACGCATATAGTCGTTACGATGTACTACATTTGGGCCCGACGTAGGGGTATGATAGGCTGGCCACCTAGAGTACCGATGCGGTTTATAGTGTGAAGTATCGGGGGTGAAGCACTATTAAACCTAGAAAGAAGTTCAAGGTCTTGCGACCACTCATCATTATTGGAATCTTTTAAATTCCTGAGTTATTTATATCGCTTCCCAATTATTGAGCAATTGTGGAAGATTCTTATTATTCTAAAGATGAATGTAGAGAGAAGGATAGCCCTTAGAAAGAAGTAGTTGTAGAACGCTTTAATCTAGTGAATAGAGATTAACGTAAAATCTATTTTGATAGATTGATATATAAAGATTGATAGACTAAATTTTTGAGGACGAAATTCTTAGAAGAAGGGGTGAATGTGATAACCTGAAAAAATTATAAATGGTGAACTATGTAGTATATTAATTCGACGAGTAGAGTATTCGGTAATGATCCTTAGAAAGGAATGAACGAGTTAAAGATATATAATATTTGATATGTGATTATGTTTGATTGAAGGTTGTGTAATAAAACCTAATAGTTGTTGAAAAAATGAATGAAGTATATATATATGTAAAACTTTTTGCTAAGTTAACGTGTTGAAGTTATTCAACAATAATTGTGAAAGAAATTTTGCGAAAACTGAGTAAGGGAGGTTTCGTTGATTCCGAGGACGGAATCCTTATAAGGAGAGAAGGATGTGACATCCCGGATATTTAAGAATTAATAAATGACAATTTAATAAATAAAATTTTTATTTTAAGATGTTTAAGTACGAGTATGTGTATATGTGTTATATCTTGTGAAATATGTGATTTGGTGTGAAGAGAATTTAAATGTTAATTTTAATATTTATTGAAGTAAAGAAATATTTTAATTGAATTATTTATTGAGATTATGTGATTAATATGGAGTAATATAATTAAGTGTATTATATTAATTAAATAATTATTTAATATTTAATTTAATTAATATTTAATGATTTTATGTTATAGTTCTAATTTAATTGAGATAATTAAATTAGATGTAATGATGTGATAAGTATTACATGAAGTTATAATTAGCAAATAATTATAATGTGATAATTTTATGTGATTAATTGATGTTAAACTTTTAATTAATTAAATTAATGTTAAGATTTAATTAATTAAAAGATAAAATTAAGAATATGTGTTAAAGGATCTATTAAAAGAGTTTTTAAAACCGTTTTCCCAACCAAGACCCTTACTTTTGTTTTAAACCTGTTTTACCCAAACAAGGCCTTAACTACTAAAAACTTTTTTTAAAAAATTAATGTTGTTTTGCCAAACAAGCCTTAGGGCTTTTTAAATTCTAAATGTTGTAACCTATATTTTAATTATAATAATTGTATTTATTATAATTATTATAGAGTCATTATGTAATATAACTTATATATCATATGTATATACAATTTACATTAAGTTAAAAGAGTTCGTACATTAGTTTTTTTATGCTAAGTCTAAACAAAGAAGAGAATACAGAGAATAAGAAGAGAAGAAAAAGAAGGGAAACCTTGAGAAAACAAAAGAAAAGCTTTCATCATCTCCATCTCTCTCTTAATTTAACCTAGAAAGGTATCATACTAACCCTTATACTCAATTAACATGTTTTGTATTTAGTTTTTGTCAAATTAGGTTTTCACGAACTTGTATAATCATGAATCTTATATGTATATGTGGTATTCATATGTAATTGTATACCATGAAAGATTTTCAGAAATCAATTGTTGTAAAAACAAGTTTTAAACTATGTTCTTCTATGTTTTCATGGTTTTAGAGTTCTCTTGTAAAGTCTTGATGTGAAAGCTCTTGATTTTGATATATGTATGGGGTGTGTACATATATATATGTGTATATATATGTTTACATATGATTTTTATAGTTGTATAAGTGTTTTAATTCACAAAGATGGGATGAACATGGAGAAATCATGTTCATAGTGTTTTATCATGAAGATATCTTGAAAATAGTTCTTAAATTATTAAAGGAATTGATGAAAACATGAAATTATATGTAATATGTGATATAACATGATTATATATGAGTTATATGGTTGTTTTAACAATTTAATTCATGAAATTTTGATAAACAAGAAGAACAGGGTTCATAGTGATTTTATGTGAACTAATTTCTAAAACAAATTTCTTTTGAAACTATCAAAATTGATGTTGATTATGAGTTATTGTTAAAATTGATGAAGTATTATGTTAGTATGTTAAGAATAGAAGTGATTACAATTGGAATCACTTGAATTGGATGAAAAATGAATTCGTAGTAGCAATTTTTGTCAAGAACGCTTAAAATTATGTTTTTCTTCGAATTCCATCAAATCTTGGTTGTGATTATGTGTTTATATGAAATTTTTATGTTATGAGCATGTTAATAAGCTTAAAATACTGTTTGTCACATGTTTCATGTTTTTCATGTTGGAAAAATTCGAATTTGGTGTGACGGAATAAGCCAAATTGGCTTTTTTCTCCACCAGTTCGCGAACCAGCCCCTCCACCACCCCTTGGACCCACCCCAGCGGGTGTTTAAGCCTTTTGGGACCCGCCCCAGAGAGTCCAGTCAGGCTGGGGAGGAGTTACCTCAGATGCCTAGGGATGAGGAGCCCCGAGAGATCTAGACTGTCTGGGAGCAGTTGGTTTAGAGAGATCCATCTCCACTGATCATAGTAGTGGGTCAAGAGCATGAGCCAGTCTTTGACCGAGATAATGAGGATGATTAAGAGGAGGAGGATCCTAAAGAGGAGCTTCCACCTAACTCTATCAGCGCTATGATGTACGAGGAAGTCTACGACCGCAACATTGAGATGCAGGGTAGAGTCGGAGAGCTGGAGGAGTTGGGGGATGTGCGTCAGACCACTATACAGAAGAAGGATGAGACGATTCAATATCTGGACGTGCGTCTTGGAAACATGGAGTGGGATCTAGTTCACGTGGAGAGTGAGAGACATGATGCACTGGCTGGGCTAGAGAAACTGAAGAACGACATGAAAGAGGAGTCGGAGAAGCGTGCCAAAGCGGAGGATGCTTGCTTGAAAGCTACTCAACGTGCACATCGTGCTGAAGACGAGGAGTTACCTTAGATGCCTAGGGATGAGGAGCCCCAAGAGATCTAGACTGTCTGGGAGCAGTTGGTTTAGAGAGATCCATCTCCACTGATCATAGTAGTGGGTCAAGAGCATGAGCTAGTCTTTGACCGAGATAATGAGGATGAGTGAGAGGAGGAGGATCCTGAAGTGGAGTTTCCACCTAACTCTATCAGCGCTATGATGTACGAGGAAGTCTACGACCGCAACATTGAGATGCAGGGTAGAGTCGGAGAGCTGGAGGAGTTGGGGGATGTGCGTCAGACCACTATACAGCAGAAGGACGAGACGATTCAAGATCTGGACGTGCGTCTTGGAAACATGGAGTGGGATCTAGTTCACGTGGAGAGTGAGAGACATGATGCACTGGCTGAGCTAGAGAAACTGAAGAACGACATGAAAGAGGAGTCGGAGAAGCGTGCCAAAGCGGAGGATGCTTTCTTGAAAGCTACTCAACGTGCAGATCGTGCTGAAGACGAGGTTCAAGCAAAGAAGGCTAGGATGAAGGAGATAGATTATGCTTTTCCTTCAGCAATAGATAGGGCCCATGATTGAGTATTTTATTTCCCAACTCAGTTCAAGGATTTAACGTGGTATATGGTGGATTGTAAAACAATGTTTCAGGTAATGGAAGAGGAACATAGAGAGGATGTGCGTTGTCTTAATATTCTTAGATAGTAGAATAATAAACTATGTGTTTATTTATTTATTAAATAAATGTAAGTACCAAAATTTGTGATAATAATGAGATAAGATGATGGTGTAATTCTGCAACTTGTTTCAGTTCAGGAAAGATGATGTAAATAGAAGAGATGCTATCTATTCAATGTTTTAAAAACTATGGATGAATAAAATATCAAAGTTTATTGAAGTGATATATATTTAATTGTGAATTTATTTTAAATGTTTAAGTTTGAACTTAAATATTTAATAGATAAGTAGGGATCTAATAAGCGTATGTCTTAACAGAAAGATACCTCCTAGAAGAAGACTAGTACGTCAACAACAAGAGGGTTCTACAAATAACAACAACGATGAGGATAATGCCAATCCAGTTCAGTAACTGGTGAATTTACTTACGGGAGCACTTCCGAATCAACCTCAAGTTCAAGCTGCGACGTTTAAGGAATTCAAAGAAGTAGGACCACCAGAATTCAAAGGATCTGTGAACCCGATTGAGGCCCAGACGCGGGTGATGGAAATGGAAAAGGTCTTTGATGTGGCCAGAATCATTGACGACCAAAAGATAGCTTTTGTGACATTTATGCTGAAGTCGAAAGCTAGCTACTGGTGGCAAACTAACAAGGCTCGAGGAGGAGAAGGTATTATAGCATGGGATAGATTCAAAGAGATGTTCTTTGAGATGTACTTTCTGATAAGCTCACAGAACCAAATGGAGGTTCAATTTTTGGAGCTGAAATAGGTAGCGATGACAGTGCTAGAGTAAGCTTTAAAGTTTAATGAGCTAGAAAGGTTTGCGATGGACCAGGTCAGTACTGATGAGAGGAAGGCAAGAAGGTTCGAGCAGGGATTAAAGCCCTTGTTGTACAGTAAGGTCTCTATGTTCCAGCTGAATACGTTTGCTACAGTATTGGAAAAGGCAATCATCGCGGAAGGTGGAAGCGATGCCTTGACCAAATATAACCAAGATAAAAAAAAGAAGAAGAATGAGACTGAGAATAAAGCTGGTGGAAGTGGTGTCAACAACTAGAAGAGGAAGTGGAAAGACGACACGTCTGCTGGAAGTCAACAGTGAGGTCAGCAAAAGAAATAATTTGAAGCTTGTGTTATATGTGGGAAGAATCACAATGGTGTGTGCTTGAGAGGAAAGAAGGTATGTTTCAATTGTGGTCAGGAAGGCCACGTTGCGTCGAATTGTCCTAACCCGAAGAAGGGAGCTTGCTTTGTATGTGGATTAAAGGATCACATGGCTCGTTATTGCTCGAAGAAGCCAGCTAGAGGGTCAACAAGGGGAAGAGAAACCAACAGTGGCAGTACTTTGACTATCGCTGGACCGCCACAGCAGAGCCGACCCACCGCCAGAACATTTAACATGACCGTGCAGGATGCTATGCATTGAAAGGATGTGGTGTCAGGTATCATGCCGATCAATAGTATTAATGCTTATATATTATTTAATTCGGGTGCTACTTATTCATTTGTGGCTGATGACTTTGCTAAGAATTTAGACTTACCTAAGGAGAAATTAATTTACCCTTTGAACATAGATATTGCAAATAGGGAGGTTATTCCTGTTAGGTTTGTACACAAGAACTGTAGATTGGTCATTAAGGGTCATGAGTTGATGGTAGACTTAATTCCAATAAAACTTGGGGAATTCGATGTTATACTGGGTATGGATTGGTTATTCAATCATGTAGTGGTAATTGATTGCCAGAAGAATCTATATACCTTACGACTCCGTCGAAGGTGGTGTTTTATGGCAGCAAATCGCCTAGACAAGCGAGTTGTCTGACGATTATGCAAGCCAAGAAGTTATTGAAACAAGGTTGTATAGGGTACTTAGCCTAAATAATGGATACTCGTAAAGAGAGTCCAAAGTTGGAAGAGATATCAGTTGTTAAGGAGTTTGTGGATGTGTTTCTAAGTGATTTTCCAAGACTTCCGCCAGATAGAGAGATAGAGTTCGTGATCGACTTAGCACCAGGGACTGCTTCGATATCGAAAGCCCCGTACAGAATGGCTCAGGTGGAGATGTGACGCCCCCAAATTCCAGGACCGCCACTTGGTCTCTCGAATTCGGTTCATCACGTGCTCATGGTAATACATCACGATAATAATAACTAATATCACACGATCACAGCGGAAAATCTATTCTAGAATAATTTACAATGATTTATTATAATTATTCCCTCAAGTCTCGCAACCTACAGTACTTAATAGATTACATAATAATATCAATTAACGACTTATTACATAACCTAACTTAAGCTTAAACATAATCAAAACCAGTCTTACTACATCATCTTAATACAACATTACAATATTTAAAAACGTAAAAGAGACAAGCTAGTTGGTAGCCTTGCCCTTGCCCTTATCAACGCCCGAAGGTTCGCCCTGCTCTGCCTTAACTAAAATGTTTTAGGAAAAGCAAGAATGAGCACAAATTGCCCAGCAAGTAATATACAATAAGGGTAAGTGATAAAATCCTTAATTTTCTAAAGGGTATAACAAAGTTTGATAGTTCAAGGATAACAAGAATATCAACAGTTTTCAATAATAGTCACTAAGGACAGAATAATATCAATGTGATTCAATAACAAATCAATTCAAGATTTCAAGATAACTGAATACTGAACAGTCGCTAAGGACTATGAACTTCTACTAGAATTAACAGTAATAAACTGAAAATCCAACAAAAACAGGTACAACAGGTGATCAGCCTAAAGCACCATCGTTATGCATAACAATCAATCATACTCAAGTGTGCACGTCGGTTCTCCGACAATTATATATTCCCTTCAAAGAAGGTTGTTCTTCTCAGTCAAATACAAGATCCCACACTAATCAATTAGTTTGGGTCGCTTTTCAATAATATAAGTCTAGCCGAATCAAATGGCATAGACACTTTCACAATATTCAAGAACAATACTAAGTTCAACATGAATAATAGCTTTAATGAAATAAGAGTTCAAGTATGCTAATTCAATTCAAACGATTAAGTAGGAAATTAGTTCGCAATATACAAAGATAGAATACTTGTATCCAAAGAGATAAGGTTTAGATACTCGCTTACGATATCCGTTAAATAAAATAATGCAAGGGTTTAGGATACTTGCCTTATGTGTAGTTTACTCATGTAAAGCTAGCCAACACTTTCGAATTCCTATCGTAATACCATTACGTATATATATGATATTCATTAGTCATATAATTTAACTTCACATTTTATCTTCGAATATATGATCAACACATAAGCTAAGTTTTAACCTAGCTACACAGTTATATAGAATATAATTTCTATTCTTAACTTCCTCTTTTCTTAAGTTGATCATATTCATACATCATTACTATCATGTGAGACTACCACAATTAGTAAACATACTAGCATATTATTAATATCACATAAGACTACAAGCAATACTAAAATATATTTCATTTTAGCAAGTTATGACATTCTCATAAGTTAACCGTTGGGTTCAAGTAACACATAACATATAATATCACAAAGTACGTACACATATTTAAAGGATACTTTCATGCTTGTTCAATCTTTCAAATTCCAATCATATATGATTTAGTTTTTTTTTTAATTCACGATCCCGAACGACTTAGGGTTATGCAATGCCATGAATTTACATAAGTTGTCATGCTTATCATTTAGAGATATAAAGTAGTCATATATTTTATTGATACGCATGTTCATATGTTTCTATGTCATGGATGTGTGATTCTAGCACTGTTACTAGTTCGTGACTTAATCGAACTCCTGCTTGATTAACTTGCATTACATCTAACAAGTACGTACATATATGATGCCTTCAAAGCATATTCAATCATGTTGAAAATATCAGAACGTAGAGTCCTAATATAACATGTCAAAGTCCACATTTAAAGCTTATGTTGTCATTAGTAAGGTTCACATGTCCACATTTTATTATGGAACCTATATACGCGAATTAGCATGCTTTTCATATATCCTTAAATCATACAAATATGCTTGCAAGGTCAGAATGTTAACATGGCAAGTATACATGTCGAGTTCATTTTCAAATCGAAGTTTGTTTATAAAACTCTAATTTTATCGCAAACTATAAGTATGTGTGTAACTCTTAGTAAAACATGCTTACATTGTCTCAATATATCCATATAGGCATGCCAAGCTCATTAGTAGACTTGTTGAAGTCACATTAGTTATTTATACCATAACAGATTTCTAGCAGGAACTAGATCCAGTAGCCGGCGCAGCTGCGCAGCGTCCCAGTTCAAAACTGGCGCAGCTGCGCAGGGCCTTGGCCAGCAAAATATAAGTCCAGCACTGGCGCAGCTGCGCAGCACCCTAGTATAACCAGGGCGCAGCTGCGCCGTTACCTGTATAGAGCTGGAAGCTCCTGCTTCGGTAGACAACAACCCAATTCATAAAATTTATTCACGAAAACAATCACATTGTATTCTAACATGCTTATAAGTTAATTATAACAACTAAATAATTGTTCTATACCCCAATTACAACCCAATTCAACGTGATCAAGATTTGAAACTTTGACAGTGAACAAGAATGAAGATTATGGAATTCAGAATTATACCTCTTGAAACTTAGTTTGCTTAGCTTCTAACTTTCTGTGATTGCCAGATTCTTCTTTGAACAACAAACACTCAAACTTCAATTCTCAGAATTTTATCAGACAAAACATAGCAACGTAAACTTAGTAACATAGCTACCAATTTATAGAGGAATTGTTATCTAGTTAATGGCTTTGCTCAAAGGTTAGAATTCATGAGGTAGAAGAAGAGAACAATGGGTAATAAGGAGTTGCTCAACTACTCTTCCTCAGCCATATGCTTAGCAATCAACACCATGGAGTATAGCTGCTCAAGTTTACGCAATGGGATTATAGGCCACTGTTTGGCCACTGTTGGAGCAACTGATACATTTGAATTTCCAGCAATGTGATTAATTAGTTCAATTTAGTTACTATACTTTCCAAAAAAAATGGGTTTTAATGTACAATTATTACTATATTAGGAAAAATTAGGGATTACCTATGTACTCACATCATATAATCCATGTACATTTATTAATACCGGATATAATTTACTTGGATATAATCACATCACATTATCTTCTTTATTAAATTTTATTATTCCATTATATATATAAATAATCATCAATTATTATTTATATTCATGATACACTATTTTAATGTATATTTACATACATATTATCACATAGGCTATTTTAATGTCACAACACATCTTGCCTTATTCAATGAATGAAGGAACTTTATTAATTATTTATATACTATAAACACATACTTATATTATACAAGTCCACTTAGATTATATAATATATACTTTTAAGTCACAATGTACTTTTAACATGGCAATGTGGTACAATTAATTTACACATATATAATCCATATCATATTCTTTTACTGTATATTCACATGTCACATAGGCATTATCATGTAACTCCCATAATTCAATAAGCCTTACCATATAGTAGTGTCATATTACACTTCACATAATACATAGTTAGCTACTATATGTTACACATTTAATTCGCCTGCTTGCACATAGAATTACTCATCTTATTAATTAAATAGTAATTAATAATATACACACATCCTTTATCAATCAATATAATTGTTAATCTTCATAACAATTTAACTAACCCTTATATGATTAATCATTACTTTAATATAAATCTTATTATATTATAGACACGTTGCTCATTATTATTATTATATTTCTTGCAATAATAATAATCACGTATTATTAATCATTCACCATTAATATTTTATAACAATTATTCTACGATGACAATTAATTAATATTTTACGATCAATAATTAATATAGATTAATTGTTCGCTTAAGTTAATATAATTGTTAATATTACGTCACTATGCCACACAAGGCATTTCTTCGAGTTTATCGTAAACTCCATCAATTTCTCAATTATTATAATTATTCAATTTAATATAATTGAATTAATCATTCTCATAACACAAAATCATTATATTCAAATAAATTCTCATTCCCATTAATATATTTATTTAATAATATATAAAAATTCTCGGGTATTACATCCTCCCCCCCTTAAAAAAATTCCGTCTCGGAATTGCTACGAGGTTACACAAATAAATGGGGATAATCCCTCCTTATCCTATCTTCTAATTCCCACGTTGCCTCCTCGACATCGTGGTTATGCCAAAGTACTTTTACAGACGAAATAATTTTATTTCTCAAAGTTTGTTATTTCCTATCTAATATCTGGACAAGAATTTCTTCATACGCCAAGTTCTTCTCCACTTGAATGGGCTCGTAAGAAATCACGTGCTTGTAGTCGGCCTTGTACGGTCGCAACACGGAAATGTGGAACACGTTGTGGATATGCTCCAACTCGGGTGGTAGCGCAACTTTGTATGCCACTTCGCCCACTCGCTTCACTATCTCGAACGGTCCTATGAATCTTGGACTCAATTTTCCTTTCTTGCCGAAACGGATTTTTCCCTTCCATGGAGATACCTTCAAGAATACGAAACTGCCGATTTTGAAGTCTCGGTCCTGCCGATGCAAATCTGCGTATTTCTTCTGGCAGTCTTGAACTGCTACTAATCTGGCTCTTATCACTGTCACCACGTCTGCGGTTTGTTGAACTAACTCTGGTCCGAGTATTCGTCGTTCTCCGACTTCGTCCCAACATAATGGCGTTCTGCATTTTCTCCCGTAAAGAGCTTCATACGGTGGCATGCCGATACTCGCATGGTAACTATTATTATACGCAAATTCGACTAAGGGTAGGTGGTCGTCCCAATTTCCCTTAAAATCCATCACGCAAGTCCTAAGCATGTCCTCTAGTGTTTGTATCGATCGCTCACTCTGTCCGTCGGTTTGAGGATGGTAAGCAGTACTCAACCTCAACTGTGTTCCCATTCTCTCTTGTAAACTCTTCCAAAAATTGAACGTGAAGCGCGGATCTCGATCAGAGACAATTGATACCGGCACTCCATGTCGTGAAACAATCTCTTTTACATACAGACTCGCTAATTGGTTCAAACTGTAGCGGATCTTGATTGGTAGAAAATGTGCGGTCTTGGTTAGTCGATCCACGATAACCCAAATGGCATCATAACCTTTCTGCGTAGCTGGTAGTCCTACCACGAAGTCCATCGTAATATGCTCCCATTTCCACTCTGGTATTTCCAACGGTTGTAGTAAACCACTCGGCCGCTGATGTTCTGCTTTAACGCGTTGGCAAGTCAAACATCTACTGACGCACTCTGCGACTTCCCGTTTTAAATTGGGCCACCAAAAATGTTGCTTCAAATCTCGGTACATCTTAGTGCCTCCCGGATGAACGGAATATGTTGTATTATGTGCCTCGTGCAAAATCTCTTCCCTTAACTCGGTTACCGCTGGTACCCACACTCTTCCTTCAAATCTTAAGATACTGTCTTTATCCATTCGAAATTTCTCTTCCTTATTTTGTGTGATCCTCTTTCGGATTTCCTCACACTCTTCATCCTTTTCCTGGGCTTCCTTTACTCTATCCAACAATGTCGGATGAGCTTCCATTACAAACAACTTCTCTCCAAGCTTCTCTGGTTCTTTCACTTCTATTTCCAATTTCTCCATCTCTCTTATCAATTCTTCCTGAGTCGTCAAATTAAACAACTTCTCCCTTCCTTTCCTGCTCAGAGCGTCGGCAGCCACATTTGCCTTTCCCGAGTGATAAAGAATATCGCAATCATAGTCTTTGATTAATTCTAACCATCTCCTCTGCCGCATGTTCAACTCCTTCTGTGTGAAGATATACTTCAGACTTTTATGGTCCGTGTATATCTCACATTTTTCTCCGTACAAATAATGCCTCCATATCTTTAACGCAAAAACTACTGTCGCTAACTCTAAGTCGTGAGTAGGGTATCATTTTTCGTAATCCTTTAATTGTCGTGATGCATATGCAATGACCTTGCCGTGCTGCATAAGCACACAGCCAAGTCCCTTGTGCGATGCATCACTATACACCCCAAAATTTCCTGCATCATCTGGTAATGATAATACAGGTGCTTCGCTCAATCTCTTCTTCAACTCCTGAAAACTCTCTTCACATTTGTCGGTCCATACAAATTTCACCGTCTTTCTAGTCAAATTGGTCAATGGGGTTGCTATCTTAGAAAAATCTTAGATAAATCTCCGATAGTACCTAGCTAACCCTAAAAAGCTTCTCACCTCCGTCGGTGTTTTCGTTTGTTCCCAATTACTTACTGCTTCAACCTTGGTAGGGTCTACAGCAATTCCATTCTTATCCACCACGTGGCCTAAGAATTGAACCTTCTCCATCCAAAATTCGCACTTTAAAAATTTTGCATACATCTTCTCCTTCCTTAGTGCTTCCAAAACAATCTTCAGATGTTCGGCGTGTTCTTCCTCTGTCTTCGAGTAGATCAAAATGTCGTCGATAAAAACCACTACAAATTTATCCAAGTATGGCTTGAAAACTCAGTTCATTAAGTCCATAAATGCTGCCGGAGCATTAGTCAATCCAAATGACATTACCAAAAACTCGTAGTGTCCATAACGGGTTCAAAACGCAGTCTTTGGTATGTCCTCATCCCGTACCTTCAGTTGATGATATCCTGTTCGTAGGTCGATCTTCGAGAAACACTTAGCTCCCTTCAGTTGATCAAACAAGTCGTCTATCCTCGGTAGAGGATATCGGTTCTTGATCGTTACTCTGTTTAACTCTCGATAATCGATACAGAGCCTCATCGACCCGTCCTTCTTCTTAACGAATAGCACTGGTGCTCCCCAAGGAGAAACACTCGGTCGAATGTAACCTTTATCCAACAATTCTTGCAATTGTATCATCAATTCCTTCATTTCTACTGGCGCCATACGATACGGAGCTTTCGAAATCGGTGCCGTTCCCGGTGCTAAGTCTATTATGAATTCGATTTCCCTGTCTGGCGGAAGACCAGGCAGATCGTCTGGAAATACATCTTGAAATTCATTCACTACGGATATATCCTTAATTTCTATTCCCTCTTTTCGAGTATCAACTATGTAAGCTAAATAACCTACACATCCTTTCCTTAACAATTTATTGGCCTGCATCATCGTAACGCAACACCATTGCTTAAGCGATGAGCTACCATAAAACACTACCTTAGACTTACTCGGAGTCTGAAGGTTCACACATTTGTTCTGACAGTCAATTATCGCAGCATGGTTATACAACCAATCCATTCCCAGTATTACGTCAAATTCTCCTAATCTAATAGGAATAAAGTCTACGCTCAGTTCATGTTCTCTAATGTTTGCGCGACAATTTCGATAAACGTATTCTACAAGGATCACTTCCTTATTAGCAACTTCTGTGATCAAAGGATTTTCTAATCGTTCTTGGGGTGTACTAAGTCTACTAGTAAATTCTTCAGATACAAAAGAACAGGTGGCACCCGAATCAAATAATACATAAGCATTTATAACATTGATTGGGATTATACCTGACACCACGTCCTTCGCAGCCACGACGTCTTGGACGGTCATGTTAAAGGTTCTGGCGGTTGGGCGGTTGTATTGTGCCGGTCCACCGATCATCAGCTTGTTGCCTCCTTGCTGATTACTACCCCCGCCACTTCCCTTCTTTGGGCAGTCCTTAATTCGGTGCTCCGTCGAGCCACACGCAAAGCATCCTTGTATCTTCTTTGGTTTCGGACAGTTGGGTGAGTCCCTTCCAGCACTCGCCCTGATGATTCTTTTTACACTTCGGGCATCCTTCAGCCCTCTTCTTGAAACCTCCACAAAAATTCCCTGATTGATTATTGTTGTTTTTGTTGTTGTTGTTATTCTCCCACTTTCTCTTTCCCAAGTTGCTTCCTCCGCTACTGCTTCCTCTCGTACGATTCTCTCCTCCAGCATTCTTTCCTTTCTTTTCTTTGTTATACAGACTTAAGGCCTCACTGCCACCTTCCGCAATGATTGCCTTCTCTAGTAATGTTGCAAAGGAATCAATTTGAAGAACTGATACCTTATTGAATAGCCACGGCTTCAACCCTTGTTCGAAACGTCTAGCCTTTCTCTCTTCATCACCAACTTGGTGCTCCGCAAATCGTGCTAGTTCGTTAAACCTAGCCGCGTATTACGCCACCGTCATCTCACCTTGTTTTAACTCTAAGAATTTCACCTCCATCCGATTCTTCATACTCTTCGGGAAGTAATTCTAGAAGAACAGCGTCTTAAACTTATCCCAAGCTATTATTCCTTCTCCAGCTCTTTGTTGATTAGCCTCCCACCAGTAGTTCGCTTCTCCCCTCATCATGTACGTGGAAAACACCGTCTTCTGATCTTCGCCTACGCTAGCTATAGTGAAAGCTTTTTCGATCTCTTTGATCCACGTTTGTGCGACGATTGGGTCGGTAGTTCCCTCGAACTCTGGGGGTCCTACACTCTTAAAGTCTTTAAAGGTCGTTACTGGCACAGTCTGAGGGTTCGGGCGAACGAGTTCATTGTTCCTTCCCCTTAAGGCTTCTCCTAACAAGTCTACCAGTTTCTGGATCGGGTCTACTTGTTCCCTCTCGTTGTTAACAGATTCTTCAGGTGCAGTCAATCTACGTCTGGGCGGCATTATCTGCATCACAAGTTTCCATTTTATTATTATTCAAGTATATTACTTAAGTATTTCTTCTAATACTAAAAGAATAAATCTATAACACGTTTCTAAAATAAACTTCATTTATATTCATATGCCAAATCGTTTCATTACATGATTTTCCTAGCATACTGCTATAAATGTTATCACATATATCCCCTAATATCACAAAAGATGGGGAATATAGCAACCTACCACCATACTACCCCTCTAACAAAAGCTAACTCGGGGTTTACATCATTATCCCACATCTTACACAAAAGATCGGAATTACAACATAGTATATACAATACATAAAGACACAACTAGTACTACCACTAGACTGACTAAGGAAATCTCATCCCATCATCCCGCGCTCCACTGCGCTCTAGTACTCCAACTGTGCTATATACGCAACCAGCTCTCGGCTCAAGGTATGTAGAGTCTGTCCCTGTTCTGCCGGGTAGTGGTACTCACCCTTTCAAAAGCTGAACGGAACACATACCTCATCTTGTTCATCTTTTTTTTCTTGCACCTGACCTCGTCCTCAAGGTCGTCAGCTCTCTCATTGGACGCTTCCCACTCCTCCTCGAAGTGTAACCTATCCATCACCTCCAACTCTAGCTGAGTACGGAGTGCCTCTTTCTCAGTCTTCTCACTCAGTTCCCTCTGCTCAACCTCTTCTAGCTTCTCTGCCAAATCTACATTCCTAGCCACTGACCTGTGAAACAGAGTCCCCATCTGGATCCCTGCCTCCCTACGGTAGGCAATCTCCACCTCTAACTCTTTCATAGCCAGCTTCCTCTAATGGTCCTCGTCCCTCAGCTTCTGGAACTCGGACTCTCTCTCTTGGGCCTCTGTCTCCAGCTCCTGGACCCTGCAGTCTAACTCTAGGATCCGCTCCTCGTACTCTCCTAACATCTGCTCCTCTATAGTAGCCTCATCCGAGTCCTCTACTGGCTCATCCTCCATCGGCTCCTCCTCTGGATCAGACTCTATCTCAATCTCGTCCTCGTCGTCAGACTCGAATGGTGCAACAGCCTGCACTGGTGTAGCCTCTAGAGGTGCCTTGTATATTACGTGTATATCCCTGGGCTCCTCCTCTGCCACTCTACTAGGTACCCTTGTGTCTGTCATCCTACAATCACAAACACGAGACAAACAAACAGAAACTCCATTAGAATGTTAAATAAACATAAGTTCATTGTATAGAATGAAGTTACATTTCATAACAGACTAAGTCTCTCAAGAAAAACTCTACATGAGTTTTATCTCCTTCCTAACTTCTAAGTTCACCTAAGCTATAGTCCAAGGACACTCGTTCCTAAGGTTTATAACTACAGCTCTGATACCAACCTGTGACGCCCCCAAATTCTAGGACCGCCACTTGGTCTCTCGAATTCGGTTCATCACGTGCTCATGGTAATACATCACGATAATAATAACTAATATCACACGATCACAGCGGAAAATCTATTCTAGAATAATTTACAATGATTTATTATAATTATTCTCCCAAGTCTCGCAACCTACAGTACTTAATAGATTACATAATAATATCAATTAACGACTTATTACATAACCTAACTTAAGCTTAAACATAATCAAAACCAGTCTTACTACATCATCTTAATACAACATTAAAATATTTAAAAACGTAAAAGAGACAAGCTGGTTGGTAGCCTTGCCCTTGCCCTTATCAACGCCAGAAGGTTCGCCCTGCTCTGCCTTAACTGAAATGTTTGAGGGAAAGAAAGAATGAGCACAAATTGCCCAGCAAGTAATATACAATAAGGGTAAGTGATAAAATCCTTAATTTTCTAAAGGGTATAACAAAGTTTGATAGTTCAAGGATAACAAGAATATCAACAGTTTTCAATAATAGTCACTAAGGACAGAATAATATCAATGTGATTCAATAACAAATCAATTCAAGATTTCAAGATAACTGAATACTGAGCAGTCGCTAAGGACTATGAACTTCTACTAGAATTAACAGTAATAAACTGAAAATCCAACAAAAACAGGTACAACAGGTGATCAGCCTAAAGCACCATCGTTATGCATAACAATCAATCATACTCAAGTGTGCACGTCGGTTCTCCGACAATTATATATTCCCTTCAAAGAAGGTTGTTCTTCTCAGTCAAATACAAGATCCCGCACCAATCAATTAGTTTGGGTCGCTTTTCAATAATATAAGTCTAGCCGAATCAAATGGCATAGACACTTTCACAATATTCAAGAACAATACCAAGTTCAACATGAATAATAGCTTTAATGAAATAAGAGTTCAAGTATGCTAATTCAATTCAAACGATTAAGTAGGAAATTTGTTCGCAATATACAAAGATAGAATACTTGTATCCAAAGAGATAAGGTTTAGATACTCGCTTACGATATCCGTTGAATAAAATAATGCAAGGGTTTAGGATACTTGCCTTATGCATAGTTTACTCACGTAAAGCTAGCCAACACTTTCGAATTCCTATCGTAATACCATTACGTATATATATGATATTCATTAGTCATATAATTTAACTTCACATTTTATCTTCGAATATATGATCAACACATAAGCTAAGTTTTAACCTAGCTACACAGTTATATAGAATATAATTTCTATTCTTAACTTCCTCTTTTCTTAAGTTGATCATATTCATACATCATTACTATCATGTGAGACTACCACAATTAGTAAACATACTCGCATATTATTAATATCACATAAGACTACAAGCAATACTAAAATATATTTCATTTTAGCAAGTTATGGCATTCTCATAAGTTAACCGTTGGGTTCAAGTAACACATAACATATGATATCACAAAGTACGTACACATATTTAAAGGATACTTTCATGCTTGTTCAATCTTTCAAATTCCAATCATATATGATTTAGTTTTTTTTAATTCACGATCCCGAATGACTTAGGGTTATGCAATGCCAGGAATTTACATAAGTTGTCATGCTTATCATTTAGAGATATAAAGTAGTCATATATTTTATTGATACGCATGTTCATATGTTTCTATGTCACGGATGTGTGATTCTAGCACTGTTACTAGTTCGTGACTTAATCGAACTCATGCTTGATTAACTTGCATTACATCTAACAAGTACGTACATGTATGATGCCTTCAAAGCATATTCAATCATGTTGAAAATATCAGAACGTAGAGTCCTAATATAACATGTCAAAGTCCACATTTAAAGCTTATGTTGTCATTAGTAAGGTTCACATGTCCACATTTTATTATGGAACCTATATACTCGAGTTAGCTTGCTTTTCATACATCCTTAAATCATACAAATATGCTTGCAAGGTCAGAATGTTAACATGGCAAGTATACACATCGAGTTCATTTTCAAATTCGAAGTTTGTTTATAAAACTCTAAGTTTATCGCAAACTATAAGTATGTGTGGAACTCTTAGTAAAACATGCTTACATTGTCTCAATATATCCATATAGGCATGCCAAGCTCATTAGTAGACTTGTTGAAGTCACATTAGTTATTTATACCATAACAGATTTCTAGCAGAAAGCAGGAACTAGATCCAGTAGCCGGCGCAGCTGCGCAGCGTCCCAGTTCAAAACTGGCGCAGCTGCGCAGGGCCTTGGCCAGCAAAATATAAGTCCAGCACTGGCGCAGCTGCGCAGCACCCTAGTATAACCAGGGCGCAGCTGCGCCGTTACTTGTACAGAGCTGGAAGCTCCTGCTTCGGCAGACAGCAACCCAATTCATAAAATTTATTCACGAAAACAATCACATTGTATTCTAACATGCTTATAAGTTTATTATAACAACTAAATAATTGTTCTATACCCCAATTACAACCCAATTCAACGTGATCAAGATTTGAAACTTTGACAGTGAACAAGAATGAAGATTATGGAATTCAGAATTATACCTCTTGAAACTTAGTTTGCTTAGCTTCTAACTTTCTGTGATTGCTAGATTCTTCTTTGAACAACAAACACTCAAACTTCAATTCTCATAATTTTATCAGACAAAACATAGCAACGTAAACTTAGTAACATAGCTACCAATTTATAGAGGAATTGTTATCTAGTTAATGGCTTTGCTCAAAGGTTAGAATTCATGAGGTAGAAGAAGAGAACAATGGGTAATAAGGAGTTGCTCAACTACTCTTCCTCAGCCATATGCTTAGCCATCATCACCATGGAGTATAGCTGCTCAAGTTTACGCAATGGGATTATAGGCCACTGTTTGGCCACTGTTGGAGCAACTGATACATTTGAATTTCCAGCAATGTGATGAATTAGTTCAATTTAGTTACTATACTTTCCAAAAAAAATGGGGTTTAATGTACAATTATTACTATATTAGGAAAAATTAAGGATTACCTATGTACTCACATCATATAATCCATGTACATTTATTAATACCGGATATAATTTACTTGGATATAATCACATCACATTATCTTCTTTATTAAATTTTATTATTCCATTATATATATAAATAATCATTAATTATTATTTATATTCATGATACACTATTTTAATGTATACTTACATACATATTATCACATAGGCTATTTTAATGTCACAACACATCTTGCCTTATTCAATGAATGAAGGAACTTTATTAATTATTTATATACTATAAACACATACTTATATTATACAAGTCCACTTAGATTATATAATATATACTTTTAAGTCACAATATACTTTTAACATGGCAATGTGGTACAATTAATGTACACATATATAATCCATATCATATTCTTTTACTGTATATTCACATGTCACATAGGCATTATCATGTAACTCCCATAATTCAATAAGCCTTACCATATAGTAGTGTCATATTACAGTTCACATAATACATAGTTAGCTACTATATGTTACACATTTAATTCGCCTGCTTGCACATAGAATTACTCATCTTATTAATTAAATAGTAATTAATAATATACACACATCCTTTATCAATCAATATAATTGTTAATCTTCATAACAATTTAATTAACCCTTATATGATTAATCATTACTTTAATATAAATCTTATTATATTATAGACACGTTGCTCATTATTATTATTATATTTCTTGCAATAATAATAATCACGTATTATTAATCATTCACCATTAATATTTTATAACAATTATTCTACGATGACAATTAATTAATATTTTACGATCAATAATTAATATAGATTAATTGTTCGCTTAAGTTAATATAATCGTTAATATTACGTCACTGTGCCACACAAGGCATTTCATCGAGTTTATCGTAAACTCCATCAATTTCTCAATTATTATAATTATTCAATTTAATATAATTGAATTAATCATTCTCATAACACAAAATCATTATATTCAAATAAATTCTCATTCCCATTAATATATTTATTTAATAATATATGAAAATTATCGGGTATTACAGGAGACGAAGGAGTTGATTGTTCAACTGCAGGAATTGCTGGACAAGAAGTATATTCAGCCGAGCGTATCATCTTGGGGAGCACCGATATTGTTTGTCAATAAGAAGGATGGATCAATGCAAATTTGTATTGATTATAGGGAGTTGAATAAAGTCAGGATCAAGAATAAGTACCCTTTACCAAGGATCGATGACTTGTTTGATCAGCTGAAGGGAGCAAGGTACTTCTCAAAAATAGATTTGAGAAGTGGGTATCATCAATTAAAGGTAAGTAGAGAGGATGTACCGAAGACGGCATTTAGAACTCGGTATGGACATTATGAGTTCTTTGTGATGTTATTTGGCCTAACGAATGCAGCAGCAGCATTTATGGACTTAATGAATAGGGTGTTTAAGCTGTTTCTAGACAAGTTTGTAGTGGTGTTCATAGATGGCATTTTGGTGTATTCCAAAACTAAGAAGGAACACACTGAACATTTGAGGCTGATGTTAGAATCGCTAAGACGGGAGAAATTATATGTGAAATTCTTGAAATGCGAATTCTGGTTAGAACGTTTGCAATTTGTTCGCCATATGATTGACAAAGATGGGATTTTGGTAGACCCGTCGAAGGTTGAAGCTGTGATAAATTGGGATCAGCCAAAGACACTGTCAGAGGTTAGGAGTTTCTTGGGTTTGGCAGGATACTACATGCGATTTATTCAAGACTTCCAAAATCACAACTACGTTGATGAATTTGACTCATAAAATGATGAAGTTTGTTTAGACAAAAATAAGTGAGGAGAGTTTTCAGGAACTGAAGAAGAGGTTGAGTATTGCGCCTGTGGTGTCTTTACTGGATAGTACAGGAAATTTCGTGGTATACAGTGATGTTCCACATAAAGGACTAGGCTTTGTACTGATGCAGAACGACAAAGTTATTGCTTATGCATCACGTTAGCTGAAGGATTATGAGAAAGGGTATCTGACCCATAACTTGGAATTGGCAGCAGTAGTGTTTTCTCTGAAGATATGGAGACACTACCTATATGGAGAAAAGTGTGAGATATATACAGATCATAAGAGTCTGAAGTATATTTTTACACAAAAAGATCTTAATATGCGCCAAAGAATATGGTTAGAGCTTATCAAGGACTACGATTATGAGATTCTCTACCATCCGAGTAAAGCGAATGTTGTTGTCGATGCCTTAAGCAGAAAGGGTCGGGAGAAGTTAATGCTATTAACTGCTCAGGAGCAGTTGGTAAATGAGATGGATAAGTTGGAGTTGAAAGTTGAATGTTCGAAGGAGTCGGATTAGAAACTATTTCAAGTAACTACTGGTCCAACCTTGGTGGATAAGGTGAAAGAAGCACAACTACATGATGAGGAGTGTGAGAATATCTGGAAGAGAGTAACCGAAGGTGAAGAGATAAAGTTCAAGATTTATATTGACGGACTGCTACGGTTTGCATGGAGAATCTAGGTACTGCCAGCACCAGAAGTCAAAGAAGAAATTTTGAGTGAAGCTCACAGTTCAAGATATTTGATTCACCTTGGGAGTACAAAGATGTACCATAATCTAAGACATCATTTTTGGTGGCCGAATATGAAGAGAGACGTTGTTGAATGTGTTGCAAAATATCTAACATGTCAGAAAGTCAAAGAAGAACATCAGAGACCAAGTGGATTGTTACAACCGTTGGAGATTCCAGAATGGAAGTGGGTGTGACAACCCAAAAATTTATAAGATCTTGAATGATTAAAATAAAGGTTAAAAGATAAAACCTAGATGGGAATTTGATGAATAATTTAAAATTTTAAAAGAAGAACTTGTAAGGTTTACTATTTGAATGAGAATAGAGAAAATATGGGTTACAAAATTTTTACACCCTAAAAATTAATTTAAATGTACTTGAAGGAATATTAACGATAAGGTACTACGATACCTATAAAGTTTGGTGACCTAATATATAAATTAGGTATTTGAATTAAATAATCTTAAGTCTTAACTTTATTTAACTATCCTAGTATTTTAACTATATACTAATGACCTAATCTAATAGATTTATGTAATATGTCTCAACCTATTAGATTATCTTGTATGATTATGTGAGTGTTTATAACTTAGTAAGTCAATTATGGCTATTTAGTTAATACACTTAGTGGAGTATGTTATGACTTATGTGAATTATTTGTATGATTAAATAAATATACATTATATAATGTGTATACATTTATTTTGTATAAAAAGAGAATTAAGAATAAAGTTATGTAACCTAATACATATATTAGGTATGGTAATTAAAAACCTAAGGGATTATAATATGAGAAAATGTTAGTAATTAAAAATATATACTAATTGATAAGTAGGTTTTATACCTACTTATTGGCTATCAACTTGCTAGGATTATGGCTTAATCTCAAGTATTTTTGTGTCTTTTGATATATTTTATCTTTGCTTTATAGGTTTTACTATGGAAACTCATTTGGCAAAAGAATGGCATGGAATGGCATAGTTTTGGCATGGAAATGGCGGTAAGGCAAGATGGAAATCTTTTGGTGAACAAAAGGTGGACTTGGCAAGAGGAGACAGTTTATGGCCTGTGCAAATGGCCTGAATTCAGTAGGGAGTGAAGGTAAGTGAAGGCCAAAGGAAGCAGCAAGAAAGCAGAAAAGATCAGCAATGCACCAGAAAGCACCAACAGAAAACACAGCACCGCGTGGCCGCCCCGGTTTGAAGAAGAAAAGACGCGCGCCCGCGCCAGGATGCAGTTATTCAGGATTTCTGAAGAACCACGTGCCAGCTCCCCAAATAAACTACGGGGCCGCGCGGCCGCGCCAGTCAAGGCTGGAAATTGATTGACTTTTCATTTAATTATTTCTGTTAAGCGTATTTTCCATATATGGGTGTAATTTGCAAAGGACGAGATATTCAGTATTCATTATACAGTTTTAATTGCTATTTTTAGGGTTAGAGAGCTAGAGAGGGTTTGGGAGCTTCACTTCTTCTCTCTTCTAGTTCTAAGTAGATTTCCATTCTAGGGTTTATAGTTGGATTGATTGTGATCTGAACTGAACTTGGAAGCTTATTGTGGATAGAGTAATATCGGATTTACATTCTCATCATCTCTTTATCCCTTTGCTCTCATTTTATATTTTCTATGTTTAGATCAAATCCCATAATGGTTATTGGTTCAGAGATGAACTAACCACCATTATGGGATTCTAATGGATCTTATTGTTTAGTTCAGATTATTATGCCTCATTGTTATGTGTAATTGATTGTGTATGGATTGACTAGCATGGTTGTATTTAATGTTTAGATGCTTAATCACCATCAACCTTAATAGTTTATATGGAATTGAAAGAGGAAGTATAAACTTAGATTTGGCCAAGCTAGCATATGTTTATGAAATTTGCATGTGATGAATTTTGTGATTTGTAATCCTGATAGACATATACTGGCTTACCATATGTAGTCCATTGAGAGCTTATACTTAAACTGATATTGCTTGTAAGTCACATAGACATATAGTGAGTTAGGTAATATTGGTGTTCACAAGAGGACCCTGAACAGCCGGTACAAATGGCAGCCGAAGAACAGAGAGCGTTGAGGGATTACTCATTACCTAAAATCAATGATTTACAAGCCAGTATAGTCAGGCCAGCCATAGCTGCAAACACTTTTGAGATCAAACCAGGGACAATTCAGATAGTTCAGAACACAGTCCAGTTTGGGGGTGCAGCTATAAAAGATCCTAATGAGCATATCTTGAGCTTTATTAAGATTTGCGACACATTCAATTACAACAATGTGTCGGATGATGCGGTAAAGCTTTGATTATTTCCATTCACCTTGAGAGATAAAGCGAAGAGTTGGTTGCATTCACTACCATCAGGCTCAATCACTACGTGGGATGACTTAGCACAGAAGTTTCTCGCCAAATTCTTTCCCATGGCTAATACTGTTCAGATAAGGAGTGCCATGTCTTAGTTTGCACAACAACAAGGGGAATCTTTATATGAGGCATGGGAGCGATACAAAGACATGCTAAGGAAATGCCCGCATCATGGAATGCCAGACTGGATGGTAATCAGCTCGTTCTATAATGGTTTGGGATGGCAGTCAAGGCCAATCATTGATGTCGCATTAGGAGGAGCTCTATGCGCCAAGAGATATGAGACAGCCTATCATTTAATAGAGACCATGGCGGACAATGAATATCAGAATCCGACATCTAGAATGCCGCAACCAAAAGTGGTCGGGGTATTGGATGTGGATACCGTCACAGCACTTTCAGCAAGAAAATTAACTCTATAGCTGAAAACAGAGTTCAACAAGTTGCTTTCGTACGTGAGTTATGTGCGGGATCACACCCGACAGAACAATGTGCCATCAATACAGAATCAGTACAATTCATCAGCAACTATCAAAAGCCTCTGAATTAATTTTCAAACTCCTACCATCCAAACAACAGGAACCATCCAAATTTCAGCTGGAGGAACAATCAAAATGCTCAACAGTCTCAATACCAACCATACCAAAGTGCTCAACAACCTCCACACCAACCATACCAACAACAAAAATCTCAACCACAACAGTCACAACAATAGTATGCCCCTAGACCATCACATCCTCCCGGATTTCATCAACAACAACATCAACACAATCCAGCTCCTAAGCCGACAAGCATATCATTGCAGCTTGCCGATAGGTCCATCACCTACCTAAGAGGTATTGTAGAAGATGTGTTGGTAAAAGTGGACAAGTTTATTTTCCCTACTGACTTTATCATTCTGGATTTCGAAAAGGATAAGAACATACCAATCATTATTGGGAGACCATTTCTAGCTACTGGGCGAACACTCATAGACGTACAGAAGGGAGAACTGACTATGATGGTTCAGGACCAAGAGGTCACATTTAATGTCTTCAAAGCTATGAAGTTCCCCACAGATGACGAAGAAATCTTTAGAGTTGATATTATCGACAAGGTACTGCATGAAGAGGCTGAGCAAGTTATGAGCATAGATCCATTAGAGAGTGCTCTATTGGGAGACTCTAACATGAAAGATACAAATGTGATGGAGTACATACAAATTCTGAACACAGTGCCTCAGATGAGAAAGTGCAAGATTCCCATTGAACCACTCGGACATACCGGGGAAACATCAGAGCGACTAAAGCCCTCTCTTGAGATGCCTCCTACCCTTGACCTTAAACCTCTTCCTGATCATTTGAGATATGCGTATTTGGAGGAATTTTCCACGTTGCCGCTTATTATTGCTTCTGCTCTATCATCCTGTCAAGAAATTAAGTTGCTGAGGGTTCTACGAGAGTTCAAATCAGCTATTGGGTGGACCATAGCTGACATCTAGGGGATCAACCCCTCATACTACATGCACAAGATACTCTTGGAGGATGACAATAAGCCGACGTTAGAGCAACATAGGAGATTGAATTCGATTATGAAAGAGAGCATCAAAAAGGAGATTCTCAAGTGGTTAGGCGCTGGAATCATTTATCCTATCTCAGACAGCTCTTGGGTGAGCCTAGTGCAGTGATTTCCGAAGAAGGGAGGTATAACAGTCGTGTCAAATGAGAAGAATGAACTTATACCTACTAGGATAGTCACAGGGTGGAGGGTCTGCATGGACTATCACAGATTGAACAAAGCTACAAGAAAGGACCATTTTCCTCTCCCGTTCATTGACCAAATGCTGGATAGGTTAGTGGGACACGACTACTATTGCCTCCTAGATGGTTATTCAGGTTATAACCATATTGTTATAGCCCTATAGGACCAATAGAAGACTACCTTCACACGCCCATATGATACTTTTGCATTTAGGGGGATGTCTTTCGGATTATGCAACGCTCTAGCCACTTTCCAGAGATGTATGATGGCGATATTCTCCGATATGGTCGAGCAAAATGTAGAACTTTTCATGGACGACTTCTCAGTCTTTGGAGACTCTTTCGACATATGCTTGGAGAATTTGGTTCTGGTGTTAAAGAGGTGTGTTGAGACCAACTTAGTAATAAATTGGGAAAAGTGCCATTTCATGGTACAGGAAGGCATTATTTTGGGGCACAAAGCCTCAGGGAAAGGATTAGAGGTGGACAGAGCGAAGCTAGAGAAGATTTAAAGTTTACCACCACCAACCTCAGTGAAGGGGGTCCGTAGTTTCCTTGGGCATGCAGGCTTCTATCGGTGTTTTATAAAAGACTTCTCAAAGATTACTAAGCCTCTGTGCAGTTTGCTTGAGAAGGATGTCCCATTCAGATTCGACAAAGAATGCCTAGTTGCGTTTGAGCATTTAAAGAAGAAATTGACTACAACACCCATCATTACAGCTGCTGACTGGTCTCTTCCATTTGAACTGATGTGTGATGCAAGTGACTTCGCTGTGGGAGTTGTCTTGGGACAACGCAGGGACAAGGTTATTCATGTTATCTACTATGCAAGGAAAACCCTGACGAATGCCCATCTAAACTACACCACCACAGAGAAGGAGCTTCTAGCGGTGGTATACGCTTTTGATAAATTCAAGTCTTATCTGATTGGGACAAGGGTAGTTGTATACACAGATCATGCTGCAATTCGATATCTGATTTCAAAGAAAGATGTTAATCCTCATCTCATTCGGTGGATAGTTCTTCTACAGGAATTCGATTTAGAAATCAAAGACAGGAAGGGGACCAAAAAATAATTGGCTGACCACTTATCTCGACTGGAGAACCCGGGGATGGACACAAATGACAAAGTGATGATTAATGAGTCCTTCGCAGACGAATAGTTATTTGTGGTGCAAGGCAAAATGCCTTGGTTTGCTGACTTTGCGAACTTCCTTGTGAGCAATATTATCCCTTATGACTTCACTAAAGCCCAGAAGAAGAAGTTTCTACATGATGTAAGATGGTATAGTTGGGATGAGCCATATTTGTTTAAGTAGTGCACTGATTGGATGATCAGACGGTGCATTCCAGAAAGTGTGACGGACAACATACTTTATGATTGCCATTCATCAGTTTATGGTGGACACTATAGAGACGCAAGGAAAACTGCCAAGGTACTCCAGCCAAGCTTTTATTTGTCGACATTATGTAATAATGCCTACAACTTCGTCCAAAAATGTGACCTGTGTCAGCGAGTGCATAATATATCGAAGCAGAACGAGATGCCTTTGAATATGATCCTAGTGGTCGAGATCTTTGACGTTTGGGGGATAGACTTCATAGGGTCTTTTATTTCATCATGTGGAAATTTATATATGTTGCTGGCAGTGGATTACGTGTCCAAATGGGTAGAAGTAGCAGCCTTACCGAATAATGATGCTAGGGTGGTCTTGCATTTTCTTCAGAAGAGTATATTCACACGCTTCGGGACCCATAGGGCTATCATAAGTAATGAGGGAACCCACTTCTGTAATTGTCAGTTTACTACTCTATTAGCTAAGTATGGGGTGAATCACCATGTTGCTACGGCGTACCATCCCCAAACAAACGGCCAAGCCGATGTGTCAAATCGTGAGGTGAAATGGATATTAGAGAAAATTATAAATCCCACGAAAAAGGATTGGTCCCTCAAGCTTGATGATGTAGTGTGGGCATATAGGACTGCCTGCAAGACACCACTGGGTATGTCACCATATCAGCTAGTGTATGGGAAGGCCTGCCACCTTCACATGGAACTTGAACACAAGGCCTACTGGGCTATAAAGAAGCTGAATTTTGACTTGAAGGATGCAGGGGAGAAGAGGTTTCTCCAACTAAATGAGTTAGACGAATTCAGACTGCAAGTCTATGAAAACTCCAAGCTGTATAAAGAGAAGCTAAAAAGGTGGCACGACCGAATGATCATGGAAAGGAAATTTGAGTCGTGGCAAGCGGTGTTGTTGTATAACTCTCGCCTTAGACTCTTTCATGTAAATCTCAAATCGCGATGGTCGGGTCTTTTATAGTGAAAACTGTGTTTCCACATAGTGCAGTGGAGATTTTCGACCAATACCCAGACAAGCCTTTTAAAGTGAATGGACAGAGGTTGAAGCATTATTATGGCGGCGAAGTCAATCGAGAGAAGGTCGCCTCGATTCTTTCTACTACATGACCATGTCAGACAGAGTCGAGCTAATGGACTGTAAACAAGCGCTCGATGGGAGGCACCCCATCATCTCTCTTCTCCCTTATATTTAATTCTACTTACTTATCTCCATTTCCCACCTATTTAATTCTAAGTATTGTGAAAAGTTTGAAATTTTTTGAACAAGTTTTGGTTTTAGGAGCTGATTGCATATATTTCTGAAGGTAGGTGTTTATTGAATATATTTTTGGAGTTGTGAGCATATTGCATATACGCACATATAGTATTTTTGAGGATTCACGTATATATGCTTCACACATATAGCATTTTTGAGGATTCAAATGTATATACATCTTACATAGTTCAATTGTAAGTATGGGATTAGTTTACATATGATTTTCATGATACATATAGTATTGAATGTTGGTTTTCTAAAAATAATAACAATTTTGAAAATTTTGCGATGAATACATGTGCATATAGTATAGACAGATTCCAATATAGCATGATGCAGAGATACATAGTCCAATTTTGGATTTTAGATTCTTTTATATCTCATTTGTTTGCATTCATGTGTTTCAGGAAAAGAATGCTATTCAAATTGCTGCTTAATCTTTATTTCATGTTGCAGAAAATAAAATTTTTGGCTGGGCTCAGGGAAGCACGGCCGCGCCATCATCAAGGCTAAATTCAGGGTGGCCGCGCCAATATGCAGATGTCCAGAGAGTTGACTAGAAACATGCATGGTCGCGCCCCACTCATAGCTAAACTCGGCGCCCCGAGCCAGAACCCCAGCGAAATGCCTTATTATAATTTTAAACATTCGTCTCCAGCCCTAACTTTATATCTATTTTGATCGACCCCTACTCTCAAATACACAAACACTTTCTCTCTATCAGCATATAACCCCTCTCCTAGACAAACTCACCTTCTCACAAACCTATTCTCTACAAACCTAGCCCTAATTAAATACACAAACCACCTTCTCCTTCTCATACACACTCTCTCCTTCTCTTCAATTCTATATACAAGCCACTACATCATATCCTTCTCCAATCTCCAGTTCACAACCTAGGGTGTAATTCAGAGCAAGTTTAGAGACTAATTTGGGGTTGTTCTTTGGATTCAGATGTTAGGTTTTGTTCAAATTAGTTTGTAGAGGTACAAGTTTGGGGTTGTTCTTCAACAATCATCATCTAGGGTTTGCAAGACCATTGTTCTGCAGATTATAATGGGTCCAGAAAGAGTACATTCTGCCACTTCCGGATCTCCCACTCAGAGCAGCCAGGGCGAGGACACTTTGGACTTGACTAAGTTCATTAGCCTTGAGGCACAACTTGAATATTATCAGATTGCATCCAAGTCATTTGTAATGGGGCGGGGGCTGAAACCGACTAGGGAAGATGGCCAAATACTTGGCATGATCAGAGAGATGGGTTGGCTTGGAGTTTGTGCAACACCATCGCCTGTCCCGTTAGCTATTATTCACGAATTCTATGCTAACGCCAAGGAGACAGAGTAGTTTATCTTTCGTTCGGGGCATAAACGTTGATTATCGTCCGTCGGCGATCCGTGAGGTGTTCAGCGTGCCTTCAATCCCGGCGGGCCAAGTGAATTTGGTTGAGGCAAAATGCTTTGAGACTAACTTGGATCAGGTGGTCACAGACTTGTGTGTGCCAGGCACGAAGTGAAAATACATGCAGGGCACAGATACGTACACCAATTTCCCCGCCTCAGCACTGAATAAATATACCAAAGCATGGAATCTGTTCTTATGCTCTAATCTGATGCCGTCCACCCACTAGCACGACATTCCGATTGAGAGGGCCATTATTCTGTGGGGGATCATTACTGGGAACAATATCGATGTTGGACATTTGATCCATCAGAACATGTTGTGATTCATGCGAGGCAGTACCACTAGGGGAATTCCATACGCATCAGTGGTGGCTCATCTGTGTGCTCAGGCATGCCTTGAGTGGGAAGATGAACAGGTTCAGATGCCAAGCCAGGACATCAATCATTCTACCATCAAGAAATTTTACGATTGGACTGGTAGCACGACACACCCGTGAGGCAAAGGGTTCATCTTGCTAACTCCCCCACCAGTTCCCCCACCGCAACCAACAGCAGTAGCGGGTCCTTCCACCGCCAGTACAGGGCCGCAGGATCGCCAGATGAGGCGATTAGAGAGGAGGATGGACGCTCTACATGGTAACTTCGCTGCTTTTGTAGATGGGCTGACCCGAGCCCTGGGTGAAGCCTTTGCACAGCAGGGAACGCTAGTGGAGTGGCCCGTCTTCGGTTCAGCCATGCCTTATCCACTGCCAGATTTGCCTGCCCGAGGAGGGTGGCCATGCCAATAATTAGGAGAGTTTCTTTACCCTTTACTTCCAATGCAAAGATTAAAAATTTATAGCTTGGGGTATGGGCTGTAGTTAGTAGTAGTCGCATATAGTTTATTTCATATAGTTTATTGCATGTTTAGGTTGCATAGTAGCAGCATTTTAGTTTTTTGTTAGTTAAATTTTGCATAAAAAAGTTTTCTATTTTTTTTTTGTTTTGTGTAGATAGTATGTGTTTAGTTCCATTGCATTGCATAAGCCCATGTTTTTAGCCTGTTGAATTCCAGTATGGCCGATGATGATATTTAAATATGATAGATTTTTAAACTCAGTGGATAGTTTAAGCTTAGTTATAACTTCATACATGATGTAGTCTATACCTGTTGCTTTGATGTTACTGGATAGCACAGTACTGTTATTATTTGCTTGTTGGTTAGATTAGCACATGCTTGTCTTCTGAGGAGAATTTTTTTTAATGATAGAATTGTGTAAATAAATGAATAATGGCCTTAATGACACAGAAATGCAAGTTTGGGGGTGGACATTGAGTATGCATGATAAAAAGAAAAAGAAAAAGAAAAGAAACAATTGAGAAAAAGGAAAAAAATAAAATAAACACCTTGGCTAGCTAAGCCTTATGGCTTTTGATACTCGAGCAAGTAAGTCCTAGGGGATTGTCTCTACACCCTAGCGTCCTAAGGCCTTTATGGTTTGGGAGTCGTTGGTCGAAAGCTCTATAAATGGGTATCATTGAAATGCCTAAGAGGGCTTAGCATTGCACAGCCAGGTGTAACAACGGGAAAGTGCGAATATCGCCCTCGTGTGTGAATAAAAGCATAATAATCCTTTTTGCTGAACCTTAGCATGTATCAATGAGTTGGATTGGTCGTTGTTTTATATATATGAAAAATTCTTGACTTAAAACCTCAATTTTCCTTCCTTAGAAGTATAGCATGTGGAATCTTCTCCATTATCAAGCTTATTTGTGATATAGCACACACACACTACATCTTAGCAACATGTTGTGATTTTCGGATTATATGTCTTTATGACTATAGCTTGGGTTGATTCTTTGTTCATAGTTCTTGTTATTTCTCTGAGGCACATCTTATTGGAATTCATAGCATGGCTGAAATTTTGGGATTCATTTTCATGTTAGTATAGTTGCATAGCATGTAGTTGCATTTGTGTTTGTTGCTTGAGAGCAAGCAATAGTTCAAGTTTGGGGGTATTTGATAAGTAGGTTTTATACCTACTTATTGGCTATCAACTTGCTAGGATTATGGGTTAAACTCAATTATTTTAGTGTCTTTTGATATGTTTTATCTTTGTTTTATAGGTTTTACTATGGAAACTCATTTGGCAAAAGAATGGCATGGTTTCGGCATGGAAATGGTGGGAAGGTAAGATGGAAAGCTTTTGATGAACAAAAGGTGGACTTAGCAAGAGGAGACAGTTTATGGCCTGTGCAAATGGCCTGAATTCAATAGGGAGTGAATGCAAGTGAAGGCAAAAGGAAGCACCAAGAAAGCAGAAAAGATCAGCAACGCACCAGAAAGCACCAACAGAAAATATAGCACCGCGCGCCCGCCTCGGTTTGAAGAAGAAAAGACGCGCGCCCGTGCCAGGATGCAGTTATTCCAGATTTCTGAAGAACCGCGCGCCCGCGCCCCAAATGAACTATGGGGCCACGCGACCGCGCCAGTCAAGGCTGGAAATTGATTGACTTTTCATTTCATCATTTCTGCTGAGCGAATTTTCCATATATGTGTGTAATTTACAAAGGACGAGATATTCAGTATTCATTATACAGTTTTAATTGCTATTTTTAGGGTTAGAGAGCTAGGGAGGGTTTGGGAGCTTCACTTCTTCTCTCTTCTAGTTCTAAGTAGATTTCCATTCTAGGGTTTATAGTTGGATTGATTGTGATCTGAACTGAACTTGGAAGCTTATTGTGGACAGAGGAATATCAGATTTGCATTCCCATCATCTCTTTATCCCTTTGCTCTCATTTTATATTTTCTATGTTTAGATCAAATCCCATAATGGTTATTGGTTCAGAGATGAACTAACCACCATTATGGGATTCTAATGGATCTTATTATTTAGTTCAGAATATTATGCCTCATTGTTATGTGTAATTAATTGTGTATGGATTGACTAGCATTGTTGTATTTAATGTTTAGATGCTTGATCACCATCTACCTTACTAGTTTATATGGAATTGAAAGAGGAAGTATAAACTTAGATTTGGCCATGCTAGCATATGTTTATAAAATTTGCATGTGATGAATTTTATGATTCGTAATCAGGATAGACATAAACCGGCTTACCATATGTAGTCCATTGAGAGCTTATACTTAAACTGATATTGCTTGTAAGTCACATAGACATATAGTGAGTTAGGTAATATTGGTGTTCACATGAATTATATCTCTTTTGTGGATTTTATATGATATGGACTTGGTTTATTGAAAGATATCCAATTCTTACTTTCGTGCTCTCGACTAGTAATCCTAAGTAATTAATTATGCTTAACATGAGGTGTATATTCTAAATGATGCAATAAGTGAAGTTAGGATCCCATATCTCTCCAATTTAAATTAATCATCTGTTATTTAGTTAGTTTTAGTTTATAATCATTCTAGTCAGTAATTCACTCTTTGTTACTCGTTTGAGTAGTCGAAAATAGCTATAGAATTGTTGCATGATGGTTTAATTATAATTGCTTATCTCCGTGGGAACGATCTTTACTTATCTTATATTACTTGTTGACCGTGTATACTTGCACGCTTTGTGTCTGTTTTCTTAACACCGAAACGGAGCCAACACTAATCCTAAGAGATTTATCTTATATATATATATATCTCAATTAATTAATTTTATAACCTAAGAATAGAAAGTCTAATTGGGTTATAAAATTAAAGATATATGAGCAAGGAATTAACTTACAAATGTGTAGTGAAACCCTAACTAAATAATTAGGGTAAGATAAAAATTAAAAGTATGGAATTAAGTTGATTTTATGGCCCAAAGAATTAAATAAGTAGTCCAATTGTTTATTTAAGCACTGGACTTGTAAATAATTGATTTAAGATCACTTAAATTATTAAGCTATCCCAATATATCATGTATGGGGTAAGTATAATAATGGCCCGATTTAATTATGGGTGGAAGCCCGAGTTGATTTTAATTAGTAAGCAAACTATGAAAATTCAAGCCGAAAAGAAATTAAAAGAGTAGTCCAAGCCTAGCCCAATGGGAAAAGGGACTTATGGGACATTTAGTATGTTAAGTGGAGCTTAAAAAGAAAATCAAATTTGAGCCAAGAAGGCCATATGAACGGACCTAAAGGAGAGGAGAAAGGGGGAATGCATGTTATCATTACCTACTTTATTTGGTCACCAACTATGCTAGGTGTTAACCTTGGGGTGGAGCCACCAACTTTAACCAAGTCTTCAAACAATATTTGGAGTGCAAGTAAGCTAGTAATAATAAGAGATAGGGAGAGTGGATGGGAGATAAAATAGATATACAATATATCTCTACTAACCCACCACAACTAAAGTATACTTCAATTTTTTTTTCTCTTTCATCTTGTTCATTTCTTAACTTAACTAAAGCAAGAAAGAGAGAAAGGGAGCAAGGGGGTTCGGTCTTTATAGAGAGGAGAGAGGGAGGAAAGTTTTGATGTTTCATAGCTTCCTAACCAAGCTTATGAAGAAGAATAAGGAACTAAGCTAAGGTATAAAAGGATTCTACTTATGTAGTCTAATTTCTCTTTGTTTGATTTAAGTTTTGATTTTTGGTAAAGTTATGATCTTAAGGTTAAAACCTTTGATATATGTGTTTAATAGTGTTTCATGTTTAGATCTAAACCTTTTGATGATCAAAAGTTAGATCTAAAGTATGAAATAGGAAATAAATTTTTCAAAAATGATAAAACATAATTTTTCTTAGCCTTGGTTGTGTTTAATCTTATGTGTGGTGATTTTTGATGAAAAAGATCATGGATAATGATATACCCAAGAGTATATAAGGTATTAGTAGGTATTATGATGAGTTGTGTTGGTTATTAGGTCAGAATATGGAAGATTTCTTAGAAATCACAAAAGATGAAAAATCATATTTTTAGAAAATGCAACATAAAATTCAAACGACCATATCTCCTATTCTATTTTGAATTTTTGAGTGTGATCAATTTTTGGAGTTAGATATATAAGTCTTCTAACTTTTTCAAGTGGAATCACTAAAAAGGAGTTATAGATTTCTGTGTGGACTGAATTTAACATATGACGCCAAATCTAAAAATAGCCAAAAAGCTGCTGCCACTATTTTGCAGGGGGAGTTTCATCCATTAATTTATTGAATAAATTACAATCTTTTTGGACATTAATATAAATGAGATAAAGTAGCTTGTGTCCAAAAATGAGCTCATTCCGACTTAAATTGACCAAGTTATGACCATTTCAATATTTATATTTTTCCGACAAAAATCGCTATAACCGGAGTTGTATAACTCTGATGGCCACGAAATTTAAACTGGATGTCCACGCTAACATGTGCAAGATCCCATCAAGAGTTGGGAATTTTTGGATTTAAGCATTAGGTAGCTAATTTCTTAAGGAATTAACTAGAAATGGATTTTTGAAAAATACTTAAGGGAGTTGAAAATTCCAGAAAAATTCTTTTTGTGTATGGAATATTTGGCCAAAGGATAGAAAAATAATAAACTGGTTTGTTATTTTGGGGAAAAGGGTATTTTAGCTTCTTGAAATGAACAATTCAGGGTGCTGAAATGGAAACTGAAATGTCAGGAAGAGAAGTCAGTTTTGTTTCAGCTTGCTGAAATAGAAACTAAAATGGTTAGGAAGGGAAGATAGTTTGGTTTCAGTTTACTGAAATGATATATTAAGTCTTCTGAATTCAGAAATAGTTTATCGAGTTATAATAAGAACTTATAAATGAACAAGTAAGTGTTAAGTCTAATGTAGTTCAATCGTACTCTTTAATAGTTGAGGTATAATAGCTGGGCTAAACGATTCCTTCATATGGGAAAGGTATATACGAATTAGTAACTGATCTAACTCACTGTGAAAACAGTGTAGACAAGACAAAAACTAATTTGTTTGGTTATTTGTGGGAAACCACTTAGTATATTATATTAAATACTATTAAAGACTCGATGTATACTAGGTTTAGAATTGTGAATACGTATAGTGTTAAGGTTATCTAATAGTTAACTATGTGGTTAAGTGTTAAATAGTTTACTTTTAAAGTAATAGTATGATGAGATAAGTATGTTATACTAATTGAAAGATCAATCTTATAACTGATAGGTCTTTTCAATAAAGCGATTAAATTAGATTGTGTTGCAGTATTCGACGGTACAAGCAAGTTCTCTAACTCAAACTCAAGTTATTATTGATCAAGCATGGTAGTGGATAATTATTATTGATTATTCCACATCTAAGATTATTATTGAATATTCGCATTTATTGCAAGTTTTCTCTAACTCAAACTTAAATTATATTTTCAAAGCATGGTAGTGAATAATTATTGTTGATTATTCACATCTATACTGATTATTGATTTGCACTTAGTGCATGTTGCATATGTTCATCAGGTATGAAAGGCTGATCACCTTCATTACCCTAAGGTTCAGTTAAAGTTGTTCATGGTCCTTGTTTACATTAAACATTATTGGTTCAGTCATTCATTTATTGAAACTCTGATTTATGCTCTTTCACAATTATTATATTGTTGAAAATTCGAAAGCTTATTCTTTCGTTCAATCATGATATATCCTTATTGTATTTAAACTTACTGAGCAAAGTCGTTGCTCACCCTTGCTATATCATGATAACAAATATCAGATTAAGAAGAAGGCTCAAAGAAAGGCAGAGGCAAAGACAAACTAAAAGAGTAGATTATTACGCATTCATAACTATTTAGTTATCATATGCAAGTAATGTTGTAAACCGTTTTAATTACTTAAGCTATGTATTCAGTTAAGGTTAACAGACCTTGGGATATGATATAGAATCTTATAAAATAAACAATATATGCTTATATATTCCGTATTAGTTTATAGAATATGTATGAAGATGGTCTATCGTGATGCACGATATCCGAGGTTCTTGGGACCCGGATTTAGGAGCGCTACATTTGGTATCAGAGCTATAGGTTATAAACCTTAGGTAGGGTTACCTTAGGCTATAACTGCAGAGATGAGGAATACGAATAAACTCAAATAGAATTTAAGTGATAAGAGATGAATTCAAAAAATTCATTATTAAGATAAGAAGATCGTAAAATAAAACGATCATAAGATAGAAAAGAATCGTAATATAACACGATTATAAGAAAAGGTCACAACGAGATCTGATAAGGTCATAGGAGGACATATGATCAATCATTTGATTGAAAATTTTATAGCAGAATTGTTGTACGACTATTGTACTATGAAAACTCAGGAAAGAGTTGTAGATACGGATAAAATGAAATTCGTATTGTGCAAAGAGGGAGCTATGATTATATGGGATTTCAATTGAGGACTTATGTTAGCAGCTAATATGTATGATTCCTTATATGGGTGGGGAATTTATGCTTGGTTTTAGAACCACTTAGCGTCCTTTATTGATATAGTTGTTGAGTTGAACAATTCCTTGTATGGGCAGGGAGTTGTCCTTGGTTTAACAAACCGCTTAGCTTCCTATATTATTTAGTGGCTGAGTTGACCAATTCCTTGTATAGGCAGGGGATTATGTTTGGTTGACAACCACTTAGCTTCTTATATTGATAATCATTGAAATATTGGTGTTGCGCTATTCGCTATGTGGATGTTGAGAAGATGATTTTTTTCTCATGTGTATAACGAATAGGTAGAGAATATAAGATTAGGTGCGAGTACTTAAAACTCATTCTTATGGTAAGTTTGTGACTCATAATCGTATGGTATATTTTTGAACCCCTAAGCGTATGGACAGTTCCTGATTGGTTCTTGAACTACGAATTGCTAGGATAAGTTCATAAACTCATATTAATGTGGTAAGTTCCTGAACTCATAACGTGTGGTATGTTTGATGAACTATACTGGGTATAGAAAAGTTGTGCATGAAGAATTGAGAATTTTTAGTGTAGTAAGTTTTAAGTATGATAGAAATAGATAAAATTATTAAGCAATTGATCATTAGAGGAATTGAAGTTGATGGTGGAAGCATAGATATTCTAAATCTTCTAGCTATGCTAAACTTCGAAATTTTTATCATCCAGCTAAATTCGCACTGATGTGCCTTTAAAAATATAAATGAATTTTTGTTATCAGCAACACATGGTTACAATTTTGTAGAAGTGGACTTCGAACCACTAACACATCGTTACCTGTTGCAGCATGATAACACCCAAAATGATTTTTCAATAGTTTTTAAAGGTTTAAAGAAGAGTCTACGCTAATTATTTCGGCTAGACAAAAATTATTTTAAATATCAAAATGTATTTTATATATCATCAATGCATCATGGAACCTGGTGCAAAGATGATAAAAACGATGGAGTCATCAATGCATTATTGCCTAGTGTCGAATGTGATCTAAGGATCGTCAGCCCACTATGGTATATTGTATTATGACAAAGTTACAAAAATAACGGAATCCTCAAATGTACTGTAAATACAGTGCGGTATCATGACGTCATAAAATGATTTTTAGAATTTTAAAGAAAAGTCAAGTGCTAATTAAGTTTGGCCAGACACATGTTTCGATTGATGTTAGAATTATTGGTATATGTCTAAGCTAATTGATTTAGCTAGACAAATGTTTATGAAAATTCAAGTATCTCTTCGAGAATTTATCCCGAACCATATTGTTTTGATTCGGACTCCAGACTGAGTATGAACATCCCTAAATTGGGAAATATTTTGTGCCAAAGGCGGATATGATGAACACGAATGTCGTTTATAGCATCTAATCAATGGAGGGTACAATGGGCTGATCACCCACCATGCCCGTAAGTATGACGGTTTACAGATAAATTTCTGTTCAAACCATTTCGAAATTGAAAAATGAAAGTTCATGGTCTATATGACCCCTCAACATGATTTGAAAAGTTTTTAACTCATTAGAGAGAAGTCTGGGTAGAATGTGATGATAAAATAGTTCCTCATAGAAGGAAGCCGTATGTACTCATTAAATGAGAATGAAATCAAATTAAAGTTAAATTAAAAACCTAGTTTTGATGAATAAAAGAAGTAGGAATTAGTAGGCTATAATTTTGAGGACAAAATTCTTAAAGAAGGGGTGAATGTGACAACCAGAAAATTTATAAGATCTTGAATGATTAAAATAAAGGTTAAAAGATAAAACCTAGATGAAAATTTGAGGAATAATTTTAAATTTTTAAAGAAGAATCTATAAGATTTACTATTTGAATGAGAATAGAGAAAATATGGGTTACAAAATTTCTACACCCAAAAAATTAATTTAAATGTACTTGAAGGAATATTAAGGATAAGGTACTACGATACCTATAAAGTCTGGTGACCTAATATATAAATTAGGTATTTGAATTACATAATCTCAAGTGTTATCTTTAACTATATACTAGTGACCTAATCTAATAAATTTATGAATTATGTCTCAACCTATTATATTATCGTGTATGATTATGTGAGTGTTTATAACTTAGTAAGTCAATTATGGCTATTTAGTTAATACACTTAGTGGAGTATGTTATGACTTATGTGAATTATTTGTATGATTAAATAAATATACATTATATAATGTGTATACATTTATTTTGTATAAAAAGAGAATTAAGAATAAAGTTATATAACCTAATACATAAATTAGGTATGGTCATTAAAAACCTAAGGGATTATAATATGGGAGAATGTTAGTAATTAAAAATATATACTAATACTAAGAGATTTATTTTATATATATCTCAATTAATTATTTTATAACATAAGAATAGCAAGTCTAATTGGGTTATGAAATTAAAGATATATGAGTAAGGAATTAACTTACAAATATGTGTAGTGAAACCCTAACTAAATGATTAGGGTAAGATAAAAATTAAATGTATGGAATTAAGTTGATATTATGGCCCAAAGAATTAAATAAGTAGCCCAATTGTTTATTTAAGCATTAGACTTATAATTAATTAATTTAGGATCACTTAAATTATTAAACTAGCCCAATATATCATGTATGGGGTAAGTCTAATAATGTCCCAGTTTAATTATGGGTGGAAGCCCAAATTCATTTTAATTAGAAAGCAAATTATGAAAATCCAAGCCCAAAAGAAAATAAAAGAGTAGCCCAAACCTAACCCAATGGAAAAAGGGACTTATGGGACATTAAGTATGTTAAGTGGAGCTTAAAAAGAAAATCAAATTTGAGCCAAGAAGGCCATATGGCCGGACCTAAAGGAGAGGAGAAAGGGGGAGTGCATGTTATCATTACCTACTTTATTTGGTCACCAACTATGCTAGGTGTTAACCTTGGAGTGGAGCCACCAACTTTAAAGAAGTCTTCAAGCAATCTTTGGAATGCTAATAAGATAGTAATAATAAGAGAAAGGGAGAGTGGATGGGAGATAAAATATATATACAATATATCTCTACTAACCCACCACAACTAAAGTATACTTCAATTTTTTTTCTCTTTCATCTTATTCATTTCTTAACTTAGCTAAAGCAAGAAAGAGAGAGAGGGGGAGCAAGGGGGTTCGTTCACTATAGAGAGGAGAGAGGGAGGAGAGTTTTGATGTTTCATAGCTTCCTAACCAAGCTTATGAAGAAGAATAAGGAACTAAGCTAAGGTATAAAAGGATTCTACTTATGTAGTCTAATTTCTCTTTGTTTGATTTAAGTTTTGATTTTTGGCAAAGCTATGATCTTAAGGTTAAAACCTTGGATGTATGTGTTTAATATTGTTTCATGTTTAGATCTAAACCTTTTGATGATCAAAAGTTAGATCTAAAGTAGGAAATAGAAAATAAGTTTTTCAAAAATGAGAAAACCTAATTTTTCTTACCCTTGGTTGTGTTTAATCTTATGTGTGTTGATTTTTGATGAAATATATCATGGATCATGATAGATCCATGAGTATATAAGGTATTAGTAGGTATTATAATGAGCTATGTTGGTTATTATATGAGAATATGGAAGATTTCTTAGAATTCACAAAAGTTGTAAAATAAGATTTTTTAAAAACGCAACATAAAATTCAAACAACCATATCTCCTATTCTATTTCGAATTTTTAAGTGTGATCAATTTATGGAGTTCGATATATAAGTCTTCTAACTCTTTCAAGTGAATCACTGAATAAGGAGTTATAGATTTTTGTGTGGACTGAATTTAGCAAAGTACGCCAAATCAGAAAATGGCCAAAAAGCTGCTGCCACTATTTTGCAGGGGAAGTTTCATCCACTTAATTTATGAAATAAATTTCAATCTTTTGGGACATTAAAATATATGAGATAAAGTAGCTTGTGTCCAAAAATGAGCTCATTCCGACTTAAATTGACCAAATTATTACCATTTTAATATTTATATTTTTTCGACAAAAATTGCTATAACCGAAGTTGTATAACTCCGATGGCCACGAAATTTAAACTGGATGTCCAAGTTAACATGTGTAAGATCACGCCAAGAGTTGAAAATTTCTGGAGTTAAGAATGAGATAGCTAATTTCTTAAGGAATTAACTAGAAATGGATTTTTAAAAAATACTTAAGGGAGTTGAAAAATAACAGAAAAATTCTTTTTGTGTATGGAATATATGTATATATGTTTGGCCAAAAGATAGAAAAATAATAAACTGATTTATTATTTTGGGGAAAAGGGTATTTCAGCTTCCTGAAATTAACAATTCAGGGTGCCGAAATGGAAAATGAAATGTCAGGAAGAGAAGTCAGTTTTGTTTCAACTTGCTGAAATAGAAACTAAACAGTTTAGGAAGGGAAGACAGTTTAGTTTCAATTTATTGAAATGATATATTAAGTCTTCTGAATTCATAAATAGTTTACCTAGTTATAATAAGAACTTATAAATGAACGAGTAAGTGTTAATTCTAAGGTAGTGCAATCGTACCCTTTAATGGTTGAGGTATAGTAGCTGGGCTAGACGATTCCTTCATATGGGGAAGGTATATACGAATTAGTAACCGATCTAACTCACTGTGAAAATAGTGTAGACGAGACGAAAACTAATTTGTTGGTTGTTTGTGGGAAACCACTCAGTATACTATACTGAATACTATAAAAGACTCGATGTATGCTAGGTTTAGACTTGTGAATATATATGGTGTTAAGGTTATCTAATATTTGACTATGTGGTTAAGTGTTAGATAGTTACTTTTAAAGTAACAGTATGATGAGATAAGTATGTTATACTAATTGAAAGATCAATCTTATAACTGATAGGTCTTTTCAATAAAGTGATTAAATTAGATTGCGTTGCAGTATTCGACGGTACATGCAAGTTCTCTAACTCAAACTCAAGTTATTATTGATCAAGCATGGTAGTGGATAATTATTATTGATTATTCCACATCTAAGATTATTATTGAATATTCTCATTTATTGCAAGTTTTCTCTAACTCAAACTTGAGTTATATTTTCAAAGCATGGTAGTGAATAATTATTGTTGGTTATTCACATCTATATTGATTATTAATTCGCACTTAGTGCATGTTGCATATGTTCATCAGGTATGAAAGGCTGATCACCTTCATTAACCTAAGGTTCAGTTAAAGTTGTTCATGGTCTTTGTTGACGTTAAACATTATTGGTTCAGTCATTCATTCATTGAAACTCTGATTTATGCTCTTTTACAATTATTATATTGTTAAAAATTCAAAAACTTATTCTTTCGTTCAATCATGATATATCCTTGTTGTATTTAAACTTGCTGAGCAAACTCGTTGCTCACCCTTGCTATATCATGATAACAAATTTCAGATTAAGACGAAGGCTCAAAGAAAGGCAGAGGCAAAGACAAACTACAAGAGTAGATTATTACGCATTCATAACTATTTAGTTATCATATGCAAGTAATGTTGTAAACTTTTTTAATTACTTAAGGTATGTATTAAGTTAAGGTTAACAGACCTTGGGATATGTTATAGAATCTTATGAAATAAACAATATATGTTTATAAATTATGCATTTGTTTATAGAATATGTATGAAGATGGTGTATTAAGTTGAATAAATAATTGATGTGATTATGCGGTGGAGTAATTTAATTACATGGAATATATTAATTAAATTGATGTTTAATATTAAATTGATGTTTAGTAATTTTTTGGTGAAGTTTAAATTTAATTGAGATAATTAAATTAGATGAATTATTATGTGGTAATTTGGTAGTAATGATTTAATGAATAATTATAGTAATGTCTAATTTTATTTAAATAATTAAATTAGAGAATTACTAATTTGTTACATGAGATTATGATTAAATAAATAAATTATAATTGTGTAGCAATGTGATTTATGTGGTGTCGACGTCGGGAAAAAATTCGCGGGTCGGGTTACAACCCAGATCTTTCTCTCTTCCTAAGTTATCTCTACCCTCACTCTTTTTATTACGAAAAAAGGTTTGGAAGTATTTTAGAAAAAGGCCAACATGTATCATGTCGACGATTTGAATGTTTTATAGAGTCGCTAGTTGGTAGATTTGAAATTGTTGTACCAACTCAACCGAGTTTTGTTTGAAAGAGGCTCAATTGTTGGACACTATCAAAACTTGATCTTTGAAAATAAAGTTTGAGTTCGGGGGCTTGGTTAAGTGTGGGGAAGGTGTTAGGCACTGCACAACTCCGGTGTAAACACAGTACCGCAATCTTTTCAATATTTTCCTTAATATTAAAATGCATGTGTGAATGATGTTTTGAAAGCTAGGCCTATGTTTGATTGATTGATTGAAAGTAGTGTTTTGCTTCGTTGAACCTATATACGAAGGGTTTGATTTGATTTTTCAAAAGTCTTTGATTTGATTTGCAAAAGTATTTGATTTGATTTGCAAAAAGCTTTTCTTTTGATTGAATTGAAAATGATGTTTTGAAAGCTGGTTATCAAACCCTTACGCTAACATAGGAATTGAAGCCTGTTGATACTTCCAATTTTATCTTTATAGCCTTAAGGCACAGTTTGACTGGTGATTGTCGGGCTGCGAAGCATCTTTGACCATAAAAATAAATACAAGTGTCGGTCTCTTCATGGGCATGATAGCCATGTGAGGGACTCTGACACAACAAACTATATTTTTCACTATATTGAGACCTTAAATCCGGATAACCCTTTTAAGGTCTTTGCATATACATTTTACAGAAAAACTGGCAGGGTACATTCGTAAAGCGGAGTTTATCCATCGTGGGGATCAGATTCTGATCGATTTGATCATGAATCCCATGATTCCTAGGCTCACATGAGAGTAGCCAATAAATCTACACAGTTCAAATTTGTAGAGAAATAGATATATATCCCAATATTGTCAGAACCTAGGATTCATCAGTAAATCCTGGTTCGCACCTGGCCGAAGCGACTCGTTCCCACTAGATAGTGATATAAGGGACGCGAGGTTGCTTTTGTGACTGAAAAATGCCGATTCATATAGAATGAATATTTAAAGCATTAATTTAATGAAAAGCAATTAAAGCCATGATATATACACATTTATATATACAAAAGCTGTAAAGGGCGATGGGTTTTCACACCGGTGCCCGGACTGGAATAGAAATATATATATCCACTGATAGACAAGTAGTCAACCAAGACTGGGAAGAGAACCTAGTGGTGGTGAAGGTTGCTTATATATGCATATTTATATATAAAAATAGTAAAAAGACCACAGAATAATCAAGGCTGAACTGAAATGTAAATGTACAGAAATGTAGTCAACCAGGGACTGGAAAGATAACCCAGTAATGGTGAAGGGTGTAAAAAGCAGTATAAAATCCACATAATAATCCAGGCCGGACAAAAATATATAAATATATATATATATATATATTGACATAAGTATAGTCAACCAAGACTGAGAAAAGAACCCCAGTGGTGGTGAAGGCTGCTTATATATCCATATATATATATATATAAAAGCAGTAAACTACCTCGGATTTGACATCCAGGCTTGACAGAATTGAAAAGTTAGTATATATACAGTTAAATAAACACACACAAAAAAAAGCCAAACCCAGACTGGGAAGATAACCCAGTCCGACGAATTTGCTTAAAACAAAGGTACTAGTGCACTGAAGCTGTTAGAGCTGTCGGATCGTTAATCTGAGTTGTAGAAATGCCAGAAATTGAGTTTATGTACAAAAATATACCAAATTTTGACAAAAACGGCCACGAAACTAAGTTTCGGGCATATTCAGAAAATAAAATTTGATATGCAAGTGCAAAACAGTGTAAAGAAGTAGGAATCACTTTTTGATCGTAAAAATACTTACAATGGACTGCTATACAGGCTTTTTGCCAAATCGTAGGCTCTAAACGTCAGAATCTGTCGATTATTTTCTGATACGTGGTAATATGTGGGTATATCTATGTGTTAGAGTGAAAAAATTGGGTTTAGAAGAGGTAAAAAAGTCGTAAAATTAAACGGACAGAGGTTCGCTGCTTTTTTTTTCAAATGAGGGGGGTGCACGTTTATTTATAGGCCAGGGAGCCTCAGCTCTACCTGTTGCTACCGCAAGTAGAGGTGCGGCTCACTTGGTGGGGCCCACGTATCCGGTTGAGTCATCTCAAAGTATATGCACTGCGAGCAACGCGAGGTCGAAGTCGAAACTTTCTAACTTTTGGTCGGAGCGTCCGTTTGAGGTGTAAGATACCTTTTCGGAAAGCCCTCGCCGAGAGTGTCACAATGACATGGGATAAAACATTTTTTGGGTCCAATAAGATGGGTTCATAAATAGGTCTTTGATTCCCCGCAGTTTATCTGTTGAGCTGTCTTGCGCTGTTTGCACTCGAGATCATCGTTATGGTTTGTTCTGACCTTGGTGGCATCAATTCGGCTTAAGTTTGACCAAATCAGCTTGAGGTTGGTAAAATAACCATTTTGCCCCTCCCAGGGTTGCCTTCAATGTCGACATAGCCTTTGGTTAACTTTCGGGAGTTGTTTCCCAGACTTGGATCCCAATCGAGTCTGTCTGTCCTCAGTGTAATATCTGAAGTTAACTTGGTAAATCCAGGTTGTCTTATGGAGATGCTGTGGAACTTTAGGTTCGTTCTCGAAGTTAACTTGACTTCCCGGGTTGCGACCGGGGTTGACTTGTACCTCCCGAGCTGAGACCGGGGCTGATCTGTACCTCCCAGGTTGAGACTGAGGCTGAGTTGACATCCCAAGACTGGTGTTCGAGACTGTGGTTATCCTAGTATTGGTGATTGGGGTTGATTTGACGGTCCGATTAGAGATCGAAGTTGATTTGATGGCTCAATATTGAGATCGGGGTTGATCTGATCTGTCGATTAGAGATCAGGGTTGATTTGATGGCCCGATATTGAGATCAGGGTTGATTTGATGGTCCGATTGGAGATCGGGGTTGATTTAATGGCCCAAAATTGAGATTGGGGTTGATATGATGGTACGATTGGAGATCGAAGTTGATTTGATGGCCTAATATTGATATCGAAGTTGATCTTACGGTTCGATTGGAGATCAGAGTTGATTTGATGGCCCGATATTGAGATCAGGGTTGATTTGACGGTCAGATTAGAGATCGGAGTTGATTTGATGGCCCGATATTGAGATCGGGGTTGATCTGACAGTTCGATTGGAGATCGAAATTGATTTGATGGCCCGATATTGAGATTGGGGTTGATTTGACGGTCTGATTGGAGATCGGAGTTGATTTGATGGCCCGATATTGAGATTAGGGTTGATTTGACTGTCCGATTAGAGATCGAAGTTGATTTGATGGCCCGATATTGAGATCGGGGGTTGATTTGACGGTCCGATTGGAGATCGGAGTTAATTTGAAAAGATAATTTTACCCTCCTACAATGTTAGTATTTGGGTAGGAAATTTCGAGTGTCTATAGATGCCCCTCTTTATCATGCTTCTACAATGTAATGGAATGAGCAGGATAAAGATCGCTAGATACTTGAAATGCAAAGATATCAGTGGTGCAATGCAATGAATGTTGGGTGATAGTGCCCCATTTTCTTGTACTTCTTTATTTTACTTTGTATTATCAGACAAGGATGATGCCCGTAGTAGATAGTTTATCATAGATATTCATACTATTTCCTATCTATCGCATCATGTTTATATTTGTCATCATGCATGTATTATATCATATGTATGCATTTAGACAGATGAGTTCATATTTGACCCCTGGATGGTCTTGTGGTACGGTGCCACAGATGACGTCATCTGCCGTGAGCCGTATTGAGCATTTGCCACAGTCTGAGGTGGCTTTATCATTGATGTCATGGTACGAGAGCCTGCCATTCTCAGCCAGAGGGACAGTTGACCAGATGTTAGGGCATTCGCTGGCCCTTGTAGAATTTTAGGTGCCATATGGGTTTGTGGATGGCATATTATCCTACTGGATACCCGAGAGGCAGGTGTTTCACATTGGGCGACATGAGCTGACGCCGACTTTGGAGGAGTACGAGCGGCTTACTGGTTTGGCTTTGGACTTGCCTTGCGCCTGGACTGCTATTATTGATATACGGAGATCATTCCTGCAGATGTCCGGTCTTCGTCAGAGGGTAGTCGCGGATGAGATCGTATCTGGGCGTGTGATCTCGATTGACATCTTGATCGATCATTTTGGAGAGCTTGACAGCTACGATCGACATGTTGGGGACTTTATTAGTTCAGCAGAGGCGTGGCATATAGCCAAGGTAGATATTTTGCTGATGTGCATTGTGGCATACGTCTACATACCGCTGCTTTTGGATCACCTGGATGTGGGATTGGTGGTTGTTGTTCATGCCCTTAGACAGGGTAGCACCATTATCCCGATGATATTAGCTGAGACGCTGCAATCAGCCACTTATTGTATTACCCACCCGGAGGGGTTCTTTCGAGGTAGCTCAGTTTTTCTGTATGTATAGCTGATGTCCCATATCTGCCCAATCAGATTTTTCATGCCTCATGGATATTGCTTTACCCACGAGGTAGCCACATCTTACTCCTTTCAGCTTGCAGAGTGTACTGATGCAAAGATATGGTCAGCATTTCTGTCAAGTATTAAGCATCTGTTCTTGATTTTGCCATGTTCAGGGTTAGCCTCCCCATATAGCTTCATTACTCATGCGCCTAGCATAGATTACTTGCCCCTAGCTGGTTTGAGGGGAATGACGACTTATTATCCCCTGGCTGTTATGAGCCAATTTGATCAGCTCTAGAGCTTGCACCGATTTGAGGGGTCTGCTGATCAGAGGATGTCGGCGTTGTCTATGTCATCGACCGATTTGATCAGAGTATATGAGTATTGGACTCATAGAGAGAGGGCTGAGTTCTCCAGTAGCCATCCGGATCGTTCTCCAGAGTACTCGGCATGGTTGGAGGCAAATTTGGCAGCAGCTGCACTTGTTCATTTATCTCCGATTTTGGATTCTAATGAGGAGGAGCATATAGAGGATCCTGAGTCTCCTACTGACGATGAGCTGTTTGTGGGCTTGACAGCTGCTTTGGTTAGTGACCCACTGACTATTCCTATAGGCACAGATCCGGCTATGGCGGATTCGCTATTCAGGATGACCTTTGAGCGGGATTCAGCTAGAGCGCAGATGTTGACCACCTTATCTGGCAGAGATATAGCTTTGGCTGAGAGGGACACACTTCGAGTCACTCAGGATGCTGGCTTGATAGAGAGAGAGGAGATCCGATCTGCCAGAGATGCAGCTGTTGTGGAGAGGGATGAGATCCGCTCAGCCAGAGATGCAGCTTTTGATGAGATCGAGGAGACTTTGATTGCTAGGGATGCAGCTTTTGAGGAGAGGGATGAGGCTATAACTTCTTGTGATTTCCACATTGCTGACAGTACTGCCCATCGATCTTATACTCACGGTCTGGTTACCGAGATGAGCGCATATATTGATGACCACAATGCCACACTAGCAGATGACTGTGGAGGTTTTGAGTCGTATGGAGGCTGAGGGTATTGCACTTGCAGCTGCTCCTCCATCTTTCGAGAGAGATGCTATGGTGGCATTGTTGGACCGGTTATCCTTGGGTCCATAGACTAGCTTTATCTTTGCACATACTAGATCAGCCATTTTTGTCATGTATAGGATACTATATATATGTCAAACAGTTTTATATATCAGAGAAATATATATAGTTATTTTGTATATATTTATTATGTGAAGAAATAAAATCATGATGAATAATTTGACAAAGAATTACAGGATGTGGTTTAAGTGTATAATAGTATATATACTTTATCCAATAATATTAGAATAAATTCTTATGTGAAATTATTTTAATAATGGATGGATATTATATTTATTATAATATCTTAAGAAAATAAATAAATTCTTAAATGAATTTATGTTAATGAGGAAAGATGTTATATTAAGTAGGCAAATAATAGTATTTGCATGGAAAATTATGTGATGCATATTTATTTTGCATTTATAAAATAAATATGTAATTAAAGCATATTAGGTTATGTGTTTATTTTGGGAATATATAATTTATATACTACAAATGGGTAATATTTTATATATGTTCCAAGAGTTGAAACATTTAATTATTGGGTGAGTTAGTAACTTAATATTTAAAAATCTAGTTACTAGCTATTAGGTAGTTTAAATTATTCAATACAAGCATTATTTGGTTTAGTGGGTAATTAAATAATTGAGCTAAAAGGATAATTCCTATTTTACCCATCTACTATTCAAAGCTTTGTGCCCAAGCCTTGCAAATTTTTTTGTCAAACCGTGTAGGAGAAGGAGGAAGAGAAGTGTGGAGATTACACCATTTTTCTTGGTGACCAAGTAGCTAAATTTCTCCCTTATGATTCCTTCCTTTAGCCGTGAGTTAGGGAGAGGAAAAAGAGAAATAGCAAGCTTCATGTATTATGCTAGGAATCCTTCATAAATTGGCTAAGAAAATTTGGAAATTACTTCCCTTAATTCCTTCATGTAGCCGAATTTCTCTTTCTATATTGCTTAGAATGTGGAAAATTTCTAAGTATGAAGAAAAGCTAGAACCATGGGTTTTTAAAGCTTTAGAAAAAAAATTGGAATCAAGTGTTAGCTAAATTGGAGGTAGCAAAGCTTGGAAAAAGAGAAGATAAATTGCATGAGGTATAAATCCTTACTCAATTTTGAATTTAATTGAAATGTAGAATATGTGATTTTTATTTATTAAACTTGAGGTTTTGGAAGTTAGTAGGTTGTGAGGTAATTTTTAATGAAATTCCTTCATATCGATTCAAGTTCTAATCTATGTATATATTATATGTTAGTAGAATTGGTTTTGAGTCAAAGAAATAAAAGTTGAACTTGGTTAGTAAGCATAAGTTTACTAAAAAAATCATTTTAGTTGCTTTTATGCTTGAATTATTAATGGAATGATGAGTTTTAGAGACTTGGTGGCTAGGTATGGGTTGTGGGATGTATAAGGATGGATTTGTGGCAAAAATCGCTAACAAATCGATAAGAAATCGAGTCGAACGAATAACGCATGTTATATGTTCGATAAATGGCCTTAAAGAACCAACGCGGCTAAAAACTTGGAATTTAACGAAGCCGACACTTGGAACAAGTCTTATTATGTTAATAGAGATTTATTTGTAAAGAAAGTCGGGTTAGAACGGAGCGAGGCGAGTTTTGAACGTTAATTGCAAAGTTGAAAAACTAGTGCGAACAGCCTTTTTAGGTGCATTATTTGGACAGCTTAAAATAACCAAATATCAGTGGTGATATTTTTTAAAAATACTTTGATATGCCAAGTATAACATATCCAAAAATCAGATTAATCCGATAAACGAGCAGCGCGTACGAAAATCGCGAAGTGGCTGCGTTGATAAGAAGTCGAGTAGATTTCAGCACGCCGCCGTGCGCGGCAGCGCCTGCTCGCGCGCGCCAGCGCGCGCCCGCCGGCGGCAGCGCGGCGTTGGGCTGGAAATGTGTTATGACATCATTTTTAAGCGCGATTTTGATGAGTTTTCATGATCCGTTTATAAAGTTTGAAAATTTTCTAAAATACTATGACATGTGGTCTATAACATGCCCGAAAAATTTCTCTTATACGACTTATGATTTGAAAATTAAAAATGAGCGAATATGCATGTCAGAACTTAAAATTTGGGCGACGCTGAGCGTCGACGCGCCGAGCGATCTTGACGTTCGACGTTTCGAATCGCGTTCCGGCGAAATAATAAGTCATAGTAAATCTAATAAAGTCCTACGGGACAAGATTTGACTATAAATGATATTTTATGCCGAGAAACATTCTTTCGGGCATAAATAATGCAATAAAAATATGTAATAAATATAAATTTACATATTTAAGCGAAATAAAAGCCAAGGTTGCCTATAAAATTATTTTGTGGTGCAATGAAGAGCGAGAGACCTGTACAAATTTGTATTAATCATAAAAATGATATTTTGAGATTTTCGGAGTTCAAAATGAGATTTTTGAGCTAAAATTTATATAGCGGTATATATATATGTATATTTAATTTATATATACATATAGTGAAAATGTGAAACAAAAAGCGTGGAACCGTTAAAAGTAATATAATGGTCCTAAGAGTAATGAAACGAATGTTTTCGAAATTCGAAACGAAGATTTTGAATAAAGAATTCCTAATGAATATATATTTAATATAAATATATATAGTGAAAATGCGAATATTCGTAAAACGAGAAATGAAGCAAATGTGCGGACATGATAAAATGTTTTTAAATGAGTTAATGATCTGAGTTAACTCATGAGTGGACAAAAAGTTATAAAAATTATTTAAATCAAGAAAAAATATAGTAAATTGAATTTTTACTATAAAAGATATATAATATCTGTTTAAAACCTGAATTCACAAATAAAGGTAAAAGATATTCCTAACGTGGAATATAAATGATTTAAGCTTCGGTATGTAATATATTTACATATGACAATGTGAGGGACCTTTATTTAGCATAAAAAGGTTAAAAAAAAAAGATAAAAGAATTAAGTTTTTAAATTTTACTATTCTTTTTGAGTTAGAATAAATGATATTAGTTGTGTAAACTAATAATTATTATTAATAAATATACATGCATGTTTTGTTACATAAATGGTTACCTAATATGTGTGTATATGTAAACACGATTGTGTAGGAATTGTGGAGGAACTAAAGTTAAATTTTAGCGGTAATCTCCAATCAAGGCAAGTTTTTCAGTTCTGTTATGTTTGTGGATTGTATGTGATTATATGGTGAGTTGTATACCATGTTTATTAAATTGTTAAAGTCAAAATATGACTAAGTCAATTGGGTTATGGAACTCAATTGCTATATGTGATCTATGATAGCATGTGTTGTATGAGAATGTAAGACGTAAAAAGGCATGTATAAATGTATTGCATGAAATTATAGAACTGTGATATGTCTAGTAGAAGATTTATTGATGCATGTAGAATATGCATAGTAAAGAAAGTATGTTGCATATAGAGTTGTGTGTTATGTGAAACATGATAGACTGTTAAATTTGCTGGGCCGTCGAGCTCAATCTTGCAAACATAAATATTTTGCAGGTTAATGATGTTATGCAATATTACTTGCTATTCGGATGAAGAAGATTGATGGATGTGCGAAATGGATACATTTCCTTACCTTAGAAATGGTAGAAACCTATGTTTGATAGTTTTGATATATGTAATCAGCAACTATGTATAGTTTAAAATATTCAATAAAGAATATTCGTGTTAGATGTATTGCAATGAATATTTTATTTAAATAAAGGAATATAGTGACATTACTATATAAGAAAGAATTAATATTGAGTTATATATATTAATATAACTTTAATAAGAGAAATCATTAAATAAATATGATTTCATTATAAAAGAGAATTGTAAAGGTTGAGATTCAGGGAACGAATGAATGGAATAAAAGAAAAAAAAATTATTCTGCATTTTTAGCTATTTTAACATTAAATAATGTTTTAAAAGCTAGAACAAGATAATATTAACGCACAAGATCGGGAAGAGAAATAAACCCGATTTTGGGGTCGTTACAGCATCTCAGTGATGGCTTTGATCTTGGCAGGGTCGAGCTCAATGCCTCGATTACTCACCAAAAATCCTAGCAACTTGCCTGCTTTGACGCCAAAATCACATTTGGCGGGATTTAGCTTGAGGTTGTACTTGCGTAACCTGTTGAACAGCTTCCTTAGATGGTCGATGTGATCATCCTCCCTTCGGGATTTGATGATGATGTCATCCATATAGATCTCTGTTTCTTTGTGCATCATATCATGGCCATCATGGCTCGCTGATACGTGGCTCCGACATTGATGAGCTTGAAGGATAGTCTTCTATAGCAAAAGGTTCCCCAAGGAGTGATGAAAGTTGTTTTCTCCCGGTCCTCTTCAGCAACCATGATTTGATGGTAACCAGCAAAACAATCTACGAAGGAATACATGCCGTATTGCGCAGTATTGTCGATCAAGATGTGGATGCAAGGTACCGGGAAGTTGTCTTTAAGGCAGGCCTTGTTCAAGTCCCGATAATCCACACATACTCGTACCTTCCCTCCGGGAGGCACGGGAACTATGTTGGAAAGCCACTCTGGGTAGGTTGATACCATGATAATCCCGACTTTGAATTTCTTAACAACTTTTTCTTTGACTTTCAGACTCCATTCAGGTTTCAATCGCCTGAGCTTTTGTTTGATTGGCTTGAACCCGTCTTTGATGGGCATTCGATGGATAACAATGTCAGTAGAGAGGCCAATCATGTCTTCATGTGACCATGAAAATACATACTGGAACTGTGTTAGGAGTTCAATCAGGTAGGCTTTTTGGTTTGATGCGAGGTCTAAACCTATCTGGATTTCTTTGATGTTTTAGGAGGTTCCTATGTTGACAGTAGTGGTTTGGTCGAGGTTTGGTTTGGGTTTGTCTTTGACCCATTCTTTGATCTCCTCGGGCACCTTATAGTCATCTTCCTCCTCTTGATTAATATCTATCAAGTCGAAGTTCAGTTCTACATCAAAGTCGTAGTCACTTTGACAGGTTGGCATCTCATCAGCAGAGACAAACATATCCAACGCTTGAGTCCTGAAAACAAAGAGGCTTTCATCTTAGATATATACAACTGCTTAAATATACATAGCATTCTGTAACGCATGACAAAGTTGCTACTATAGCTGTGCAATCAAAAGTACGCAGTAAATGAAAGCATGATTAAAAGGCAGATGCACTCTCTTTGTCCCTTTACCCTTTTTGACCCAGGCAAGGGACACTGCTCCAGTTATCCAAAGTCAGATCCTCATGAACATGGAGGATCATGGATTTGTGATTATCTGCCTTGTCTTGAATGATGACTGAGACATCCTTTATAATAGGGCCGGGGTTTTTCTTTGAACTTCCCCCCTTTTCCTTCTTGATGTGAGGAATTTGAATCTAATCCTCGTCTTTGCTGTCTGGGATCTCATCATTCATACCGTCGTAGTTTATGATGACCCGTATGTTAGCGAATGGGTCTCGTCCTTCATACAGAATCTTTTCTTTTCCCTTTTCGCTATCTGCCTCGTGCTTGAGGGCTTTTCTTTCATTGACAGGTATAATTGGAGGAAACAGTATTGCTGATACAACAGTAGGGATCTTCCTCATTGGTTTTACCCATCCAGCATTAGTAAGGTTTGGCAGCAATATGGTGGAAGCATGAGCCTTGGGATGCTTGTGTAGGTTTTGGTGGTTTGCCCTGGATGAATATCCCAATCCTTCTCTCCCAGTCTGACTTGGGATTTGTATTGGGCTCTTGATACCTTGTTGATTCTTTCCTAACCCTTCTCCAGGTTGGAAACCTAGGTATACCATTTCCTGGCCCACTGTCATTACTTCGGTGGAGACCTTAGGCTTCAGGGCTGATTCCCCGATTGGTAGATACTGGGTATCACTCACCTACAGGGCTTGAAAACTTGCAGGTTCAATCACTGCGTCCAGGCTGATCACTGGCAAGTCTCCCTGTATGCCGACAGGGTATTCTGGTTCAGCATTGACCTTGATGAGGTTGCCGTTGATAATGTATTTGAGTTATTGATGGAGGGTGGATGGCACTACATCTGCCATATGAATCCAGGGCCTGCCCAGCAACAGGTTATATCCAGTGGCAATATTGAGCACGTAAAGGATACGTAGAAAGTGTATGGGCCAATCTCCAAGTGTAGTTTTATTTCTTCCATAGCTTGGCGTCGCGATCCATCGAAAGCCCGGATGACCACATTACTGGTTTTGATCCGGTTCGGGTTAATTTTCATTCTTTCCAAAGTATCGTAGGGACATATGTTGAGGGATGATCCTCCGTCAATGAGTACCACTCCGATTACATACCTGGAAGACATCACAGCTATATGCAGGGACTTATAATGGCCCGTTCCTTCTGCAGGGATATTATCGTCAGTGAAAGATATCACATTGTTGTAGAAAATGTATTCCACCACGTGACAGAATTTCTCGGCATCTACGGTATGTGGCAGATAGGCTTCTTCTAGTACTTTCACTAGAATATTACGATGATCCACTGAGGATAAGACCAAATATAGGATAGACATTTGCTTGGGTGCATCTTTTAGGTCTTTTTGTTGGGTTTGCTAGAAACATAATCATGCAATCAAATTACATAAATGCAGCGGAAGGGATGAAAAATCAGATTTTAAAATTTTCTTACAAACCCTTAGCCATTATCTTTCTTGCGCATCAATTATCAGTCAATACATAGAAGGAAAGGATGGAATTATACCTTTGAAGATCTAAGCTTCCTCAGGTACAAGTTCTACTCATTTGATTCCTTTGATTCCTCTGCAGTGGTTCCTTCCCTTGATCAATGTCAGCCACCTAAATGTTTGGCCTCTAACGGTGATCCACCAAGGAAGATGAAGAACTGAGGAAGATGGGTTATTGGCTTAGCCCTTGTTTCTATCTCTATAGAATATGTGTACTCCCAACCTTTGGAAAAATTCACGTACATTCTTTCTGATATAAGACTCTCTTATATAGATATTAGGTTAACCCTCCTAATCCAATTAGAATAGGGTTTTATTTAATTAATTAATTAAACACTTTTAATTAATTTATATCCTAATCTTATTAGGATTGAGAGAGAGTACTGATATTATATTAATTCCTAAACTCCTTCAGAATTAAAATAATAATAATAATATTAATAAGACTCCTCTTATTAATTTATATTTAATATTTCTAAAATATTAAATAATAAGCATTAAGCTATTTAATTTATTCTATCACCATAGATTAAATTAAGTACACTTAATGCATTATTACTATCATGCAATTTTCTTCTTAAATAATTCTTCTTCCTTTTATGGTGTGACCCTTTAGGTTCTCCATATTAAACCGGTTGTGAATAAATCAATTAGAACAATTCTAATCTTATTTAAATAAATAAATTAAACTAATAATCTATTTAAATAAATAACATTTATTCTACAATAGAGATAAGCCTCCCTAGCGATCAACGACTTTTTAGATAATATAGATTTCAACATTAATCATAAAAGAACCTGTGAGTTAATAGTTACCGTACAATTCAATCCTTCCACCATACAATGTCCCAACTAAATATAAGACACGGATTTACTGTCAAGTCTTAATTTATTTAACCATATGTATTTCAATTAGAAAACGTACAACTCCAAATAATGCAAAATAGAAACCTCTTTCTAATTTTATTCTACCTTGGCCAAGGATTCCTAGGTTGTCTATTAACGAATCACATAGGACATATCTCCTCTTTTACTAGAGGTGGTAGATTCTTTATTGTTCATACATTATCTCCATATGCAACTCATTATACCTATGCATACCCTATATATGCCTTAAAAGGCCTTAAGGAATAAGTCAAAGTATAATTTGTTACATACAAGATACTATGATGATCTCAAGTCCAATGATCACTTATACTACTATCACATTAGGAATTCTTATTGACAGGCGAGTAAAACTCCATTAGGTATTCTATAGCTAGTCACGTTCAGTGAACTTATTCTCCAATAAGTACCTACATACTTGCTTTAGTGTCTCCACACAAATGACCATGAGATCAGTCATCCTTTTCCAATGAGCAAGCAACATATGTACTAATCCCCATTTTAGTAATCCCACAATTGGGAACTATTTTAGTTTTTAAGCTTTCTAAGAATTTAGATCTCATTAGCACGATCTCATCATGATTCTAAAAGCATTGCTTAAAACTATGGGTTATTTACATATTATTAAAAACATCACTATGTAGATAATTAAATGCCTTAAATGAATATTTTATTAATAAATAAATAAGATTGTTTACAAAGTATGTGCTTTATCATCATACATGATTGGCTTGTACGCACACTACTATCAATCTCCCACTTGCACTAAAGCCAATCGCCATGGTATCTCATACCCATTTTCTCTAAGTGACGATCAAACTGCTGTTGTGTTAGAGCTTTAGTAAATGGATCTGCAATGTTGTCTTGAGAGTCCACACGCTCCAAGGTGACGTCTCCTATGTCAATGATCTTCTTGATAAAGTGAAATCGCCGCAACACGTGTTTGGATTTCTGATGAGACCTGGGTTCCTTAGCCTGTGCAACCGCTCCGGTGTTGTCACAGTATACGGGAACTGCTTCTCTAATGCTAGGAACCACACCAAGTTTAGTTATGAACTTCTTCATCCAAACAGCTTCCTTTGCAGCTTTACTTGCAGCTATATACTCTGCCTCTGTCACTGAATCAGCAACTGTTTGCTGCTTGGAACTCTTCCAACTCACTGCGCCTCCATTCAAGGTAAACACATACCCTGAAACAGATTTACTGTCATCTTGGTCTGTTTGAAAACTTGAGTCCGTGAATCCCTTGAGTTTTAATTCAGACCCACCGTAGACAAGAAAAATATCTTTAGTCCTTCTCAAGTACTTTAGGATATTCTTCACTGCCTTCTAGTGCTCTTCTCCTAGATTCGACTGGTATCTGCTCGTTACACTAAGTGCATGAGCAACATCCAGTCTAGTACATATCATACCGTACATGATAGATCCTATTGCAGAAGCATAAGGGATCTTACTCATACGGTCTCTCTCCTCAGGTGTCTTTGGGGCCTGTTTCTTGGAGAGATGTATTCCATGGCTCATCGGCATGAGACCTCTTTTGGAATCTTCCATGCTAAACCTCTTTAGCATCGTATCAATGTACGTTCCTTGGGATAAGCCTAGCATCCTTTTAGATCTATCTCTATAGATCTTTATCCCCAAAATATAGGATGTTTCACCCAAGTCCTTCATGGAGAAGTTTTTAGATAACCAGATTTTAATTGATTGTAACATAGAAATGTCATTCCCTATCAATAATATAGCATCAATATATAATACAAGGAATGATACTGCGCTCCCACTAACCTTCTTGTATACACATGGTTCATCCTCGTTTTTGATAAAATCAAACTCTTTGATTGTCTCATCAATACGAATATTCCATCTACGAGAAGCTTGCTTCAACCCATAAATGGATCGTTGTAGCTTACAGACTTGATTTGTTCCAACTTTTGAAATAAATCCCTCAGGCTGTGTCATATACACATCCTCCTCAAGTTTTCCATTGAGGAACACCGTTTTCACGTCTATCTGCCAGATCTCATAGTCGTTGTAAGCTGCAATCGCAAGCAAAATCCGAATGGACTTGAGCATGGCTACTGGTGAGAAGGTTTCATCATAGTCAACTCCTTGTCTTTGTTTGAAACCTTTTGCAACCAGTCGAGCCTTATAGGTCTCTACCTTTCCGTCTGCTCCAGTCTTTCTCTTAAAAACTCATTTACACCCAATAGGCTTAATACCTTTAGGTGGTGAAACCAAAGTCCATACTTTGTTTTCATACATGGAGTCCATTTCGGATTTCATGGCTTCAAGCCATTTCCCTGAGTCTTTTTTACTCATAGCCTGTTCGTAATTTAATGGATCATCATCATTCATGATGTGTACCTCATCGTCATCCTCTAAAACGAATCCATACCTCTCAGGTATCTTCGGTACTCTTCCAAATTTACGAACAGGGTGTGGTACAGTAGGTTCTTCTACTTGGTTAGGTACTTGACTTTGATCCGTGGTAATTTATGATTCTTGAACTTCTTCAAAATATATCTTACTCCCACTAACCCCTTCATAGATAAACTCTTTCTTCAAGAAGGCAGCATGTTTCGCAACAAACACCTTTTGATCAGTTGGATGATAGAAATAATACCCTACGGTTTCTTTAGGGTATCCCACAAATCTACACTTATCGGATTTAGTCTGTAGCTTATCATTTTCAAACTTTTTGACATAAGCTGGACAACCCTAAGTCTTAACATGCTTAAGATTTGGTTTCCTCCCTTTCCACATCTCATATGGAGTCTTTAGGGTGGATTTTGTAGGTACCTTGTTAAGTAGGTATGCAGCCGTTTCTAGGGCATAACCCCATAAGGAAATTGGAAGGTCGGTAAAACTCATCATGGATCGAACCATGTCCAACAGTGTTCGATTTCTCCTTTCAGATACTCCATTTAACCGTGGTGTACTTGGAGGAGTCCATTGTGAGATTATACCATTTTCTTTGAGACAATTGAGAAACTCACCGCTTAAGTATTCTCCACCTTGATCTGATCGAAGTATCTTAATACTCTTGCCCGTTTGTTTCTCTACTTCACTTTTGAACTCTTTGAACATTTCAAATGATTCTGATTTGTATTTCATTAAATACACATATCCAAATTTTGAGTGATCATCAGTGAAAGTAATAAAATAAGAATACCCACCCCGTGCACTTATTGTCGTAGGTCCACAAACGTCTGTGTGAATCAATGCCAACAACTCTGTAACTCTTTCTCCTTTTCCACTAAAAGGAGATTTAGTCATTTTACCCATGAGACAAGATTCACAAGTTGGATATGATTCATAATCGGATAGCTCTAGGAGCCCATCCTTATGCAACTTGGATAATCTTGTTTCATTTATATGACCGAGTCTACAGTGCCACATGTAGGTATAATTAATATCATCTCTTTTCCTTTTCTTAGTTTGTTCAATTTGAAATATATTTTCTTGCAAGTCAAGTATATAAAGCCCATTTCGCAAATTTTCATTACTATATAAAACATCATCTTTATAAATAGAATAACCATTGTTCTTTATAATAACGTCAAAACCTTCTATATCTAATATAGAAATTGAAATAATGTTTTTAATAATATTCAGAACATAATAACAGTTATTAAGATAAATGGACTTTCCCGAAAGCATTGCTAAACAATAAGTTCCTACAGCTAATGCAACAACATTTGCTCCATTCCCCACTCGTAGGATCACCTCTTCATTGTTCAGCTTTCTACTTCTTACCAGTCCCTACACAATGTTACATATGTGAGACACACAGCCGGTATCCAATACCCAAGTAGAATTATGACTTTCAAAAAAATTAATTTCAATCATAAACAAACCTTGATTGGAAGTCGAAGCTTCTCCAAGCTTCTTCTCTGCTAGAAACTTCTTGCAGTTCTTCTTCCAATGCCCCGGCTCGTTGCAATGAAAGCACATTCCTTTAGCTGGTTCAGCTTTCTTTTTTTCCTTTTCTTTCCCCTTTCCCTTAGCCTTCTTGGATTTCTTCTTTTTAGAAGACATCTTAGGCCTCTTCCTTTTATTGGAAGAATCCACCATCAAGACATGGTTCTTCGTGGATAAGAAGTGACCTTCTGCAGTTTTTAGCATGTTAAGTAGCTCAGGCAAGCTGACGTCTAGCTTATTCATGTGAAAATTAACCACAAACTGCGAGAAGGTCTCAGGGAGTGACTGCAAGATCAAGTCTTGACTCAACTCCCCATCCATGACAAAAACCCAAGTTGTCCAAGGCGTTCAATCAAATTGATCACTTCCAGGACATGAGTCTCGACGACAGTACCCTCGGTCATCTGAGATCGGAAGAGCTCCTTAGATATCTCATATCTAGCAATCCTACTCTGTTCACCATACAACTCCTTGAGGTGAAGCAGCATAGCAGGAGCATCCATTTTTTCGTGCTGACGCTGAAGCTCGTTATTCATGGATGAGAGCATGATGCATTGAGCCACAGATGCATCATCTTGCCACTTATTGAAAGTGGAAATCTCTTCCTCAGATGCTGTTTCTGAAACAGATTCAAGGACAGTTGAATTTAGGACATAAGAAATCTTTTCAGCAGTGAGAACAATTCTCAGATTTCTTAGGCAGTCCTCATAATTCGGCCCGGTGAGCTTATTTGCATCAAGTATGCTTTGTAATGAGATTACTGATTTAGATATTTTTAAAATTTTGCATGTGAAAAAGATAATATTTTAGCAAACATTTATTTTATTAACTTTGCATACCAAAATAAGTTTAGGTCTTTATTTTAAATTGGTATCTCCCACTATTTTCATCAAACTATATTACCCTCACTTATATAGTTCGGTAACATCTAATTAAAGATTTGCTAGTGAGAATAAGGATCCCATTTCAAATGTATATAACCTTGTGGATAGCACAACAAGCGATATACAAATAAATAGGTAGACAACTCTTGTCAATTACATCACCATGTAATTCCTTTTATCCTACCTCTTAAATCATAATGGTCATGTGTGTACACATCCGAACTAAAATTATTTAAGTTAAGTCCAGCCTAGCACATCCATAAATTCAAAAAAGAAAAATGTTAGTCCTTGTGGATAGCACAACAAGACTAGATCGTTCAATTTTCTTGATAAGTATCAAATGTGATTAATTAACATCTTAAATACTCAATACTCGCCTGGTGGATAGCACAACAAGCTCGTATTAAATATTTAATACTCTATTAATTTATCATGCTAGAAGGCGACGTTCGATATTCCAAATATCTTTGAACGCTTCGGACTTAATCTTGTTTCTTTGAGGGGTTTGTTATTATTTGTCTCATCTTGTTTAGTGTGCATGCACACACACACACACACACACACACACACACACACACACACATATATATATATATATATATATATATATATATATATATAATACGCGTCATTTTATTAAACATGCAAAGCATGTTTGCATAAAATATAATATATATAATATTTAGCATGCAATATAGAATACTATATTCTACCCGGATTGATTATGGACTTTTATTCTAGTTTGGTTCACTAGAACCACCAAGTGAACCAAAAAGGTCAAATCTAGGAGTGCAAGAATTTAAATTTAAACATAACGATTACATTTAAACCCGGGCTCCATATAAATGGGTATTCAAGCGCTCCTTGCTCCTTGATCTCCAGTTCTTCAAAAATTCTAACTAATCCTACTACATAAACTATTTTATTTAAATAGAAACCTTGATCAACAGTCAAGGGGAAGTACATAGGAGAGAGATAGAATTTACAATAAGAAGAAAACTAGAAAAGACGAGGTACGCAGACCCCATTTTATAAAACTCATACAGTCAAGCATTCATCCAAAATAAAATCCAATCACATTGGTCATAGTCCATAATCAATCCCTTCAGTTAATGGGCAAAAGTTTGCGAAACATTGTTTTTGGAAAAATAAACTCCTTTATTTCATTCAAAAATAATTCCAATGTAAACTCTTTAATTTTAGCAATTCTGAAATCATATTTTATATAAAATAAACATCTTTATTTTAAAACTTTATTAATTAAATAAATCATTTATTTAATTAATCAAAACAAAAGAAAAAATTTCCAGTTCCTTTCTAGTGGCGCAGCTGTGCTAGGAATGTAAAGGGAACCAGCGCAGCTGCGCAGCATAAAAACCAGGAACAGACACCGGCGCAGCTGCGCAGCAAGAAGGCCTTGCACCGGCGCAGCTGCGCAGATTCGCAGAATCTGAAAAAAATTTGTTGCCCAAGAACTCGATCCAATCGCATATCATACATGTATGGAATCACAAAAAACTGATAATTAGCACAAGATTGGCTCTGATACTACTGTTGGGTTTGCTAGAAACATAAGCATGCAATCAAATTACATAAACGCATCGGAAGGGATGAAAAATCAGATTTTAAAATTTTCTTACAAACCCTTAACCATGATCTTTCTTGTGCATCAATTACCAATCAATACATAGAAGGAGAGGATGGAATTATACCTTTGAAGATCCAAGTTTCCTCAGGTACAAGTTATACTCCTTTGATTCCTTTGATTCCTTTGTAGTGGCTCCTTCCCTTGATCAATGTCAGTCACCCAAATGTTTGGCCTCTAACGGTGATGCATCAAGGAAGATGAAGAACTCAGGAAGATGGGTTATTGGCTTAACCCTTGTTTCTATCTCTATATAATATGTGTACTCCCAACCTTTGGAAAAATTCACATACATTCTTTCTGATATAAGACTCTCTTATATAGATATTAGGTTAACCCTCCTAATCCAATTAGAATAGGGTTTTATTTAATTAACTAATTAAACACTTTTAATTAATTTATATCCTAATCTTATTAGGATTGAGAGAGAGTACTGATATTATATTAATTCCTAAACTCCTTTAGAATTAAAATAATAATAAAAATAATATTAATATTAATAAGACTCCTCTTATTAATTTATATTTAATATTTCTAAAATATTACATAATAAACATTAAGCTATTTAGTTTATTCTATCACCATAAATTAAATTAATTACACTTAATGCATTATTACTATCATGTCATTTTCTTCTTAAATAATTCTTCTTCCTTTTATGGTGTGACCCTTTAAGTTCTCCATATTAAACCGGTTGTGAATAAATCAATTAGAACAATTCTAATCTTATTTAAATAAATAAATTAAACTAATAATCTATTTAAATAAATAATATTTATTCTACAATAGGAATAAGCCTCCTTAGCGATCAACGACTTTCCAGATAATATAGATTTCAACATTAATCATAAAAGAACCTGTGAGTTAATAGTTACCGTACAATTCAATCCTTCCACCATACAATGTCCCAATTAAATATAAGACATGGATTTACTGTCAAGTCTTAATTTATTTAATCATATGTATTTCGATTAGAAAATGCACAACTCCAAATAATGCAAATTAGAAACCTCTTTCTAATTTCATTCTACCTTGGCCAAGGATTCCTGGGTTGTCATTTAATGAATCACATAGGACATATCTCCTCTTTTACTAGAGGTGGTAGATTCTTTATTGATCATTCATTATCTCCATATGTAACTCATTATACCCAAGCATACCCTATATATGCCTTAAAAGGCCTTAAGGAATTAGTCAAAGTATAATTTGTTACATACAAGATACTATGATGATCTCAAGTCCAAGGATCACTTGTACTACTATCACATTAGGAATTCCTATTGATAGGCGAGTAAAACTCCATTAGGTATTCCATAACGAGTCACGTTCAGTGAACTTATTCTCCAATAAGCACCTACATACTTGCTTTAGTGTCTCCACACAAATGACCATGAGATCAGTCATCCTCATCCAATGAGCAAGCAACATATGTACCAATCTACCCGGATTTACTAATTCCCATTTTTGTAATCCCACAATTGGGAACAATTTTAGTTTTTAAGCTTTCTAAGAATTTAGATCTCATTAGCATTATCTCATCATAATTCTAAAAGCATTGCTTAAAACTATGGGTTATTTACATATTATTAAAAACATCACCATGTAGCTAATTAAATGCCTTAAATAAATATTTTATTAATAAATAAATAAGATTGTTTACAAAGTATTTGCTTTATCATCATATATGATTGGCTTGTATGCACACTACTATCACTTGCACCACCTAGATTTCATTGTGTCCCATTTTGTTGAGAAACTCTTCAATCTTCTCGTCATTCACCTTTGCTTTGGTTTTGATGATTTGTTTGATCACCCGCTGAGGCAGTTACAATGGATTCTCCTTTGGCACAATGGTAATGCTATTTGTGGTGGAACCTTCGTCATTCCCGTAGTTCCATGGGACCTGCTTCAGACTAATAATTGGATACTGGGGTCTGAAGGAAAATATTAAAGGCTTGGGTACGGCCATCTTTACAGGATTTTGTATCTCTTGGACCCCTTTCCCTGGCAATAATAAGGGTTTGAGGGTCGACTCCCTATCGCAAGATATGATAGCCACTGTGTTCTGGTTCCATACAATGGGGATCTAGAGAGTGTCTTCATCTGGGAGGTCGAGAACTTGATTTCCCCTCATCAATTTAGCATTTTCAATCATATCTTGAATCAGGTTGCGAAGTGCCCAGCAATCCTCGGTATCATGTCAGGGTGAATTGGAATGATACTGATATATTTTGTCAGGTTTGAACTTTCTGGCCCGAAGGGTTCAGTGGAGGTAACAATTCTACAACCATTCCCTCATTGATTAGCATCTAGAGGATTTCTACCATTTACTGGTTTAAGTTGGTGAAGTTCCTTTGAAATAGGAATTTTCCACTAGTTTGGACGCTTTCTTCTTTAGGTCACCCTGTTAGTCCAGAGTTCATTCTCATGAGGCTGATATTGATTCCTCAGGAAAATAATCTCTGGTGTGGGAGGACGATTGATGTCAGATTGGTTGGCTTATTTTATCATTTATCTGGTGATCTGATGCTGGTAGACGACCAGTTCTACTAATTGTTTGATTTATTCATTGATAGACTTCAGTTCCTGTTCTATCAGGAACCTCCTTTCGAAGACTTCCCAACTGTCTGGGGTATTATTACTAGATGGAATTGATTTTCCTATATAACGGAGGTATTTGGATCCTTCTCCACTTGTGGTGCTGATCATGTTGACATTCTCCTCTTTATGTTGTGGGAGAGGATTGTCCTGCACATGCGGTTCTTCAGGCTTTGTTACCACAATCTCTCCATTGTCGATCAAGTCTTGTATTTTGTGCTTGAGAGACCAACAGTCTTGTGTGTCATGGCCTAGAGATACATAATGATAAGCACATTTCTTTCTTGGATCAAAATTTTGCCCATCGATATTGGTGGGTGGAAGGAGTTGGACAATCTTCTTATGAGTAGTCAGAAGTTTGAATATGTTCTCAAGTGAATCCTTTAGAGGGGTGAAAGTTCTTTGATGCCTGATCTCCATATTCTTCTAGGAATGGAGGGTTTGAAGGCTGTGCTGGAGTTTGAAAGGGGTATAGTTCCTCTTTTGAATGGGCATACTATTTTCCTTGCCCATTGGATTTTGTCCTTGCAACACTAAGGACACTTCTTCATCTTTCTTTTTGTGTACCCTCCGGGGATTACTCCCATAATATTCAGACTAGATATGTTCAGCAACAGATTCGAAGGCGGTTAAATCCTTGATCTTCCCGGATTTAAGCCCCATTTCTGCCATTTTACTGTGCTTGATCATTTCAGAGAATGATTTTCCTATGCCTGCTAGGACCTTCTCATAATATGGCGCCTCTTGGATATCGATGAAGGTCATGACTATCTCAGATTCATTCATGGCTGGGGTGACTTTTGCTGCCACCCGCCTCCATCATTGTGCATATTCTCTGTATGATTCAGTGTTCTTTTTCTTGATTTTCGTTATCTGGTATCTGTCTGGAGCCAGTTGAGATTGGAAGCTGTATTGACTGAGGAAGGCATGGGCTAACTCTTCCCAACTGTGAATCTTAGAGTTGTCCAGACAGGCATACCAGGCTTTAGCTTCTCTAGTCAAACTTTTCTAGAATAGTTGCATTCGAAGCTTCTCGTCCTTTGTATAGGATTCAAGTTCTCCGATGAACACTTTTAGATGTGTATATGGATCTCCCAATCCATCATATTTCTCGAAATTAGGAGTTTAAAATTTTTTAGGATAACGAGCCCCGGGGAAAATACAGAGGTCGAAGTAATTAACACTGTCGAATGCCCCAGTCCCTTTTGAAAGACAGGAGAGTTTCCTCTATTTGTTGTACTTTCTTGAGAAGGTCACCAGCTTCCTGTTCTTTGTTGAGGGTGGTGATTTCAGGGGTTTTGTTTGTTGTGTCCTGGTTTTGTGGTCCAGGAATTTGAGTTTCAGTCTTTTCGATCTCTTGACTACCACTACCACCAGATGTTCCTGGTTCTGTATGAGTTTGGGTTTGTTTCCCTTTAAGGGCCTTGCTTTGTTCTCTCAGAAAACCAGCTAGTTCAGCTATCTGATTTCTCAGTCCTTCGAACTCTTCCCTAGATACAGAGGTGGATTCTGTTTAAGCACTCAAAGCCATGTCCGTGGATGGACTTAGTGCTTTTTTAGACTTAGATCTAGTGACATGACAAATTTTTTACCTACAACAAAACGTAGGCGTGTCAATATCCTCGGGTAGGTAGGGATAGGATGCATGATATGGTTTTTAATTTTATCCTGCAAAATAGAGGTCAGTTATTTTGATGACATGATGACAAGAAATAAATATTGAAAACTGGACCTTGAATTGAAAGAAGAAGGCATGAAGAAGCTTCTCATCGGATTTGGTTAATCAGAGGCTGACCTATCTTAGGCTACTCTCGAGACTTTATTTGGCATGAAGGTTCCCAGATCATTGCAATCTACTAGAGGGGAAATTAATTCGATCTTTCAACTAGAGCGAATCTGGGTGGGGCATTTTCATGAGCCCCAAAGACTAAGCCGTCCCCAGAGACATTGCTTATCACCGACGGGTTTTGCCTCCTTGTGAGAGTAACACACAATATACATTCACATACATCGCCCTCACCGTATGCATATGATGACAGTTGGTGCGAAGCACTAATATGGGTGCGAAGCACTAATATGGGTGCGAAGCACTAAAAAGAAGAAAAACATTTATTCACATCCATTCAATGTAAAGACGCAATATTCACGTATTCATAATTTTGAAAGGGAAATGCCTTGAAAATATTTGAAAGGGGCCTAAGCCCTCTACTGTCATCCCCAACAAAGTCGCCACCTATCGACGTCGGGAAAAAATTCGCGGGTCGGGTCACAACACTGATCTTTCTCTCTTCCTAAGTTATCTCTACCCTCACCCTTTTTATTGCGAAAGAAGGTTTTGAATGGTTTTTTAGGAAATGGCCAACATGTATCATGTCGATGATTTGAATGTTTTACAGAGTCGCCAGTTGGTAGATTTGAAATGGTTGTACCAACTCAATCGAGTTTTGTTTGAAAGAGGCCCAATTGCTGGACACTATCGTAACTTGATCTTTGAAAATAGAGTTTGAGTTCGGGGGCTTGGTTAAGTGTGAGGAAGGTGTTAGGCACCCCACAACTCCCGTGTAAACACGGTACCGCAATCTTTTTAATATTTCCCTTAAAATTAAAATGTGTGTGTGAATGCTCTTTTCAAAATTGGGCCTATGTTTGATTGATTAATTGAAAGAAGTGCTTTGCCTCGTTAAACCTATATACGAAGGGCCTAATTTAATTTTGCAAAAGTCTTTGATTTGATTTGCAAAAGTATTTGATTTGATTTGCGAAAAGCTTTCTTTTGATTGAATTGAAAATGATGTTTTGAAAGCTGGTTATCAAACCCTTACACTAACATAGGAATTGAAGCCTGTTGATACTTCCAAATTTATCTTTATAGCCTTAAGACACAGTTTGAATGGTTATTGTCGGGCTGCGAAGCATCCTCGACCACAAAAATAAATACAAGTGTCGGTCTCCTCATGGGCATGATAGCCATCAGAGGGACTCTGACACAACAAACCATATTTTTCACTATGTTGAGACCATAAATCCGGATAACCGTTTTAAGGTCTTTGCATGTACATTTTACAGAAAAACTGGCAGGGTACATTCGTAAAGCAGAGTTTATCGATCATGGGAATCAGATTCTGATCGATTTGATCATGAATCCCACGATTCCTAGGCTCGCATGAGACTAGCCAATAAACCTGCACAGTTCAAATTTGTACAGAAACAGATATATATCCCAATATTGCCAGAACCGTGGATTCATCAGTAAATCCTGGTTCGCACCTGGCCGAAGCGACTCGTTCCCACTAGATAGCGATCTAAGGGACGCGAGGTTGCTTTTGTGATTGAAAAATGCCGATTCATATCGAATGAATATTTAATGCATAAATTTAATGAAAAGCAAGTAAAGCCAAGATATATACAAAAGTTATATATACAAAAGCTGTAAAGGGCGATGGGTTTTCACACCGGGGCCCGGACTAGAATTGAAATATATATATATATATATATATATATAAATTGATAGAAAAGTAGTCAACGAAGACTGGGAAGAGAACCCAGTGGTGGTGAAGGCTGCTTATATATGCATATATATATATAAGCAGTAAAAAGGCCACAGAATACTCCAGGCCGAACTGAAATGTAAATGTAAAGAAATGTAGTTAATTAGGGACTAAGAAGATAACCCAGTAATAGTGAAGGGTGCAAAAAGAAGTATAAAGGCCATAGAATAATCCAGGCCGGACATAAATATATAAATTGACAGAAATATAGTCAACCAAGGCTGGGAAGAGAACCCAGTGGTGGTGAAGGCTGCTTATATATGCATAAATATATATATAAGTAGTAAACTACCTCGAATTTAACATTCGGGCTTGATAGAATTGAAAATTTAGTACATATACAGTTAAATAAACACACAAAAAAGCCAAACCCGGACTGGGAAGATAACCCAGTCCGGCGAAGTTGCTTAAAACGAAGGTGCTAGTGCACTGAACCTGTTAGAGCTTCCGAATCGTCAATCCGAGTTGTAAAAAAGCTAAAAATTGAGTTTATGTACAAAAATATACCAAATTTTGACGAAAACGGCGACGAAACTAAGTTCTGGGCATATTCTAAAAACAAAATTTGATTTGTAAGTGCAAAATAGTGCAAAGAAGTAGGAATCACTTTCTGATCATAAAAATACTTACAATGGACTGCTACACAGGCTTTTTGCCAAATCGTAGGCTCTAAACGTCAGAATCTACCAGTTATTTTCTGATATGTGGTAATATGTGGGTATATCTAGGTGTTAGAGTGAAAAAACTTGGGTTTAGAAAAGGTGAAAAAGTCAGAAAATCAAACAGACAGAGGTTCGCTACGTTTTTTTTTTCAAATGTGGCAGGGTGTGATAAGTGGTTTTATTACCTATTCGGATAGTAACCAGCTTGTTTTGTTACTTAAACTCGAGTAATCTCGTGCATTTAATATGTTTTTCCTTTGTTTTGTTATTTTCAGGTTTAGGAACTCCTTTAGTGCACATTGAGCTTAAAAGGGCAAAAGAATGCTAAAAGGGGCAAAGCACAGTAGACGGCTTAAAGGAAGGCATGATAGCATGGCAAAAGAGCATTGATAGATGAGGATGCTGCGAGGCTAAAAGTGCAAGAGTGCAAGGAAGCGGAGCGCGAGCCAAGTGCAGCAACAAAGAAATGTACCAGCAGAATTTTATGGCACGCGCGGCCGCACCGTGTTAAGGCAGCCAGCCCGCGCGCCAGCACCAATCCCCAGAGCCAGAGCCTAAGCTTCAGCAGTTGCGCGGCCGCGCCCTCCTCAAGCCTAATCCTCGCGCAGCCACGCCAGTCTAATTTTCGGCCAGGCTTTGACTTTCATTTAGCAGATCGGCAGAGGCATATGATATAAGGGTTTTAAGCCCCATTTGTTCGGCATCTTCATTAGGGAGCTCACATTAGCCATAGCCCTAGTTTTCCTCTTCCTTTTCCTTTCCATTTTGTATAGATTAGGAGTAGATTAAGGTTAGAGATTAGTTTAAAGTATTTATATTCTAGGGTTTGATTTGTAAAGAAGATTGAAGCAAGAGGATTGACATCAAGGGTCCAAGCTTGGAGAAAGATTTGAACTCTCAATCTTTAATCTCTCTTTGCTATTATATTGTATATTTAGATGATGTTATTGAATCTTGTGGCTAATATACTTGAGTTATTGTTGGTTGATTTATGTAACGATAATTAACCCGCAAGTATACGCGGTCAACAAGTAATATAAGATAAGTAGGGTGTCGTACCCACGAGGACGAAGTCTTAATTGCAAATCAAATACTAATGTAAGTTCTATACTGTCTTATCTAAACAAGTGATTGGAGATGGTATTTTAAACTATGCGATTACAACTAAAGGAGGTGAGAGAAATAGATGCGCTAGGGAGACAATTTAGGATTACAATTCCCCTAATGCGTCGCCTAATCTCCTAACTCTCCACATTACAAACAAATCAAGGAATGGTCAGCCGAGAATAGAACTACGCATATGCTTCTATCGAAGGCCAAATGCACATCCCTAGCTAGCTGAATCACAATATGTTTATTGATGAAAATAACTAGACTAGGGTCATTAAACTCAGTCTCAAGGCTACACAAGGAAAATAGAGATATGTCTATCCTATTAAGCAGTTTATGCACACATTCCCTTAGGCAAGGGCATAACAAGTGTTATTGTATTTTAAAAGCCAGATATTAATGTCCAATTTTCAATATCCATTAATATCACTACCAAAAACTCTGTCAAGCAAGCAGTCAATAAGCAAGAAATACAATAACCCATTCCCAAAATGATTCATTAATATAAATAGGAGAGAAAGTTAATTAGGCTAAACACTAGGTTACATTACAATCCCAAAAAGGAATTAGTTCATAACCATGGTGCTAATACACATTTCTATAAAATTTAAAATTGCTTAGTAATACACAAATAACTGAGAGATTTGGAATAAGAAAACTCCTGTTGTGAGGTTTTCTGTCTCCAAGTCTTCTCTTCTCCGTGTAACTCCTGAGCTGTGTAGGATGCAATAACTATTCTCCCCTCAAAACCAGCTTCTTACTCTTCTAGAATCTAATTAATCTACCCTATTATCACTGTCTGTCATCCACTGTCCTAGCCTCCGTACTTGTTTTCTATATATCACGCCCCCCCCCCCCCCCCCGCTGTGTGTTCTCTTTCTTTTCATTAGGTCATTAAAAGCGAGCCACTGGCTAGGCACCGGTGGTGGCGCTGTGGCGCGGAGACATAGCTGTTGGGTGGCGCTGCGGTGAGAACACAAGAAGCAAAAGGGACGCTGCAGCGGCAGATGACATCAGCGTGGACAAGGAAGCGGCGCTGTGGCGCGAGGAAAAGGCTAGGCTCTAGCGCTGCGGCGCCAGAGTGTAGAAAATGACAATTTTGCCCCCTTTTAAGCTGGAAATGACCTAAACAGCCCTGCATCATACAGGATAAGCATAATAACAACAAAATATCTATAAAAGCTCAATAAATAACATAAAACCAGCAGCGTCTTAAGCTTTTAGAGAATCTGATTCGTGATATAAAAACCACTTATCCGATACCCCCAAACTTAAGCTTTTGCTTGCCCTCAAGCAAACTATCTAACATCCACGCCTACACTACTGGAAGACGCGAATGAAAACTACTACTATAGAATAATACCACGGCTTCTAAGCGTAATTATAGAGCCTCTCCGAGAATAGGGCAAACACTGACATAAAAGGGGGCTTAAAATCAAATTTGCAAGTATGAGACTGTACTCGATCCATTCTATATGTGTGTGAAGACCAACCATCCTAACTAATCATAACTCAATTAAACTCGCACAGTCGATTGCTAAAACCAGTATGCATCGCAACTTAAACAATCAACATGCATTAAGACTAAGATGCAAGCACAGGAAAAGATCAAAAGGCTCTAGCATGAAGATTGTAAAATCTGACTCGGACAGTCCTTAATTACCTTAGGGTAAACAGAGCTACCCATTAATGAGCTTTTGATCAGTGACTCCCAAGCCAGACAACTTTAGGGCACTAGGTGTGGAACACCCCTATGAATCTAATAACTCGAGCAGCAAAGGCCACGTAATCAACATAAGCCAAATTAGACTTTACGAAATCTGAAGATTATTTGACGAGTGCATTTTATGCTCCATCTCAACATCGATCCTACGTTTATGGGCGAGAGCGTTTTACGCTCCATCTCGACCCACCGCAAGACTTTCGATATTCAATCTCCTTTTCAATTTATTTTATTTTTATTTTATTATACAACATGCCAGAGTCCAAGATCCAAAACTGTAAAAGCGCCTAAGTCCTTTATTACCTTGTAAAAATGAAAGATTATAAGAATGACATACTCTCAAAGCAATAAACGCGCGAACTAAAATCGAAAAATAACTAGTTAACACAGTTGGACGGTGCTTGCTAAGAAGGACGGATCAATAACAGTCTCAACTTATCGATTAACAACCCCTAACTTATACATCCTTGACACGACTCTAAGAGACAGCCATAACTACTTGGGACCTGTCATTAGCCACGATCAAAAATTAACAGCTATAACACCCTCACCCAGCATATTTACAGTTACAAAACGGGTAAAAAGGGGGGTAATCAAAACAATTTAGGCATGAAGTAACAAAAGAAACAGCACCCTTCCCAAATAAGGAAAAACCATAACCCATGGCATCAAGAAAACCAATTATCTGCACAATCCCCAAAATATGGCTATAAACACTCCAACCAAAAATGACATGATAGCTAACGCGAACGCAAAATACTATATATAAAATAAAGCAAAAGTATTCAAAAATTATAAACCAAAACATTCATATATATATTTAATAAAATGAACATACCAATGCATCTTAACATGCTTCCCATAATAAACCAACATCATACATAAACACAGCATAAATAAAACATAGTCTGGGGCTATACTGCCCAAAAGAAACATAACAACAATTCATATATAATAATACTTAAAAAAGGAATCTCCCCCAAGCTTGAAATCTGAAAATGTCCTCACTGGCCTTCGCCCTCTGGAGCATCATCATCGCCGCCATCATCATCGGCATCCGCTGTGTCCTCCTCGCGATCCTCTCCTCTGGCAGGGAATGGCGGTGGATAAGGCACAAAAATTGGAGGCTCTGGAAATTAAAAGGGTATGGACTCTGCATCATCTCCTCCCTGGGCATAATAGATACTGGAAACTATATTTGCGAACTCCGCATGATAGTGATTGAATTGGCTCTGCCATTGAGCCACCGTATCAACCTTGCAGTGGAGAAAATTAAGGCTGCACAAAATCTCTGCCAGGGCACCGGGTGGCATAGCCTCAGAAGAAGGGGGCTCAGGCGCTTGAGCGGAGGTACCAGCCTCAGATGAGGGAGGCGGCAGAGGCCCAGGCAAATAGCCCTGACCCTTAGGGTGCGACGGAGGTCCCCCATCCTATACTCCATATCGGGCTATAACGTGATGATCAATGACAGCCATAGGCGGCTGAGTGATATCGTCTTTCTCCCATACCACACCCGTCCTTTTGCATAGACGTGTGATCAACGACGGGTGAGGGAGTTCAGAATTGACGTTGCTCCTGATGGTCTTCTTAATTGAATCCTGGATAAGCACCCCCACATCAACCTTCAGCCCCATGACAATTGCATACAGCAATACTGCCCTCTCTCTTGTTACATCGCTCAGGTGGCATGTTGGCATGATATTGGCATAAATGAAGGAGTACCACGCTTTACCATAACGACTTAAGGCTTGATGGGGGAAAGAGGTCTTTTCACCGTGGAAAATTATCCCGAATACAGAAAAATCGTCCATGAAAACCTCGAGGGTCTTTTCGACCATGTCAGAGAAGATGGACATCATGCAACGTTGGAATGTTGCAGGAGCGTTACACAACCCAAAGGACATTTTTCGAAAGGCAAAGGTCCCATACTGACATGTGAACGTTGTTTTCTCCTGATCTTCGGGAGCAATAGAAATTTGATTATATCCAGAATAACCATCTAGCAGACAATAAAAGGCATGCCCAGAAAATCTATCGAGCATCTGATCAATAAATGGCAGAGGGAAGTGATCCTTACAGGTGGACTTGTTCAACTTCCTGTAGTCCATACATACCCTCCATCCGGTCACCGTTCTGGTTGGAATCAACTCGTTATTCTCATTAGCTACTACCGTCATGCCGCCCTTTTTTGGCACACACTGAATGGGACTGACCCAAAGACTGTCCGAGATAGGGTAGATAATGCCCGCATCTAGCAGCTTAATGATTTCCTTTCGGACCACCTCTTTCATTATTGGGTTCAACCGCCTCTGATGTTCAATGGTCGGCTTGGATCCTTCCTCCAGTAGAATTTTGTGCATACAAAGGGATGGGTTGATCCCTTTAATGTCTGAAATAGACCACCCCAATGCCATTTTATACTGTTTAAGCACTAGCAGTAGCTTTTCTTCCTGGCCTTCATCTAACGATGCAGATATTATAACAGGCAAAGTGGATGATTTCCCCAAGTATGCATACCTCAGATGATTGGGCAAGGGCTTTAACTCGAGGACAGGAGGTTCTACAATTGATGCCTGGGCCTTGGAAGTAGATGTTTCTGGATCATTCAGAGATTCAAACTGTCTTTGGAACTGTGTAGATCTCTGGGGTGCATCCAGCCAGTTAGCACATTCAACATGGGTGACTTCTTCTATAGGACTGGTACCTGTTAGTGTAGCTTCTAAAGGGTCTGTCATGCATGTTTCTGAGAATACTTCCCTGACTGTATCATCAATCACCTTAATCTAGACGCAGTCTTCAGGAGTGTTCGAATATTTCATTGCCCTAAACACATTGAAAGTTACTTCCTAATCCTGTACTCTCATAGTCAGCTCCCCTTTCTGCACATCTATAAGGGTTCTCCCCGTTGCTAAAAATGGTCTGCCCAGTATTATCGGAACCTCCCGGTCTTCCTCAAAGTCCAGGACAATAAAGTCCGCTGGAAAGATTAACTTGTCCACCTTAACAAGCACATCTTCAACTATCCCCTTCGGGTAAGTGAGAGATCTATCCGCCAATTGCAAGGTAACACTTGTGGGTTTGGCTTCATTCAGCCCAAGCTTCTTATATATTGACAGAGGCATCAGATTTATACTTGCCCCCAAATCACATAAGGCCTTGCCAATGAATTGGTCCCCGATAGTGCATGAAATCATGAAACTTCCAGGATCTTTTAGTTTTGGCTGGAGCTTGTTCTGTAGAATAGCACTGCATTCCTCTGTCAGAGCCACTGTTTCATAATCTCCCATTTTCCTCTTCTTCGACAATATGTCTTTCATGAATTTGACATAGCTCAGCATTTGCTCCAACGCCTCTGCAAACGGGATGTTTATGTGAAGCTTCTTGAACACTTCTAAAAACTTGGAAATTTGCTTATCAAGCTTTTGTTTCTGCATGCACTGGGGGAATGGCAACTGTGGGATAGGAGGATTAGTTGTGTTCACTGTAGGGGTTGGTGATGAAGGGCTTTCTTGAGCATTTACCTCACCCCCAAACTTATCATCACTCTGCACAATAGGTTCCTCTATAGTCACTTCTTCTTGCACTACAGGACTCTCTCCACCCTTTTCATTTATAGTTCTCCCACTCCGTAGTGTAACTGCTTTGCAGTGTTCCTTCCCATCCCGTTTCGGGTTGACATTAGTGTTACTCGGCAATGCGCCTTGCGGTCGACTGTTCAAAGCAGAGGCTAACTGTCCCATTTGGACTTCAAGGTTCCGGATGGAAGCTTCTTGATTACTGCTCCTTGTCTCATTTTGGGCAATATATCATGACAGGAGATCTTCCAAACTAGGTTTTCTTTCCTGTTGAGGTGGTGGATGGTGGAACTGATTATAAGAACTCTGTGGTTGTTGGTTGTACTGATTTTGAGCTTGAAAACCCGGAGGGTTTGAGAAATTAGGCCTGGTGGTCGTTGGTTGTGCTTGATGGTTATTTGTGTTGCCCCAAGAAAAGTTTGGATGATTCCTCAAGCCCGGATGATAATGAGTAGGGAGACTTACATTTTGCTGCCGCCCGTAGTTGGAAACAAATTGAACTGACTCAGGGCTTATGTCACACTGATCAGGTGGGTGGCTCCCTTGACATAATTCACACGACACTGCGACACTCTGAACATTCTGCACAGCTTGCACTCCCATGGTGTCGAGTCTTTTTGTTAGCGCTGTAACCTAAGCCGCTAATTGTGTGACTGGATCAACCTCATATATTCCTGCTGCTCTTCTAGAGGCCTTCCTATCATTTGGCCATTGATAATTATTGGCCCCCAATGTTTCCACCAATTCATACCCCGCTGTGTGATGCTTAGACATGAACGCTCCTCCAAAAGCGGCATCAATACTCGAACGAGTAGCTCCGGATAACCCATTATAGAATGTCTGGATGGGAAGCCATTCTGGCAGTCCATGGTGGGGCATTTTCTCAGAAGATCCTTGAATCGCTCCCATGAGTCGTACAAAGACTCTGACTCAAACTAAATAAAAGAGGTAATTTCGTGCCTGAGCCTGGCGGTTTTAGCGGGTGGGAAGAACTTCGCCACGAACTTTTGAGCCAAGTTATCTCATGTGGTAATGGAGCCTGAAGGAAGTGAATATAGCCAGCTCTTGGCCTTGTCCTTCAAGGTGAATGGAAACAATCGGAGTCTGATGGCATTGTCAGATACTCCGTTGCACTTAAACGTATCGCAGATCTCCAAGAAGTTCATCAAGTGATCATTGGGGTCATCATTTTGTAATCCCCCAAATTGAATATTGGAGCACATTTGGATAGTGCCCGGCTTGATCTCAAAATTATTTGCTTAGATCGCGGGCATGATAATGCTCGCTTGCAAATCTGCGATGTGAGGCATAGCATGCTCCCTTAAAGATTTCTGAAGTTCCTCAGCCATTGTAACAGGAGTATGTATGTCCTGAGCTTTTTCTCTCTGCAGGCGTCTGTACGTTCTATTAACCTCGGGATCGAGAGGTATTATGTTCCGACCCCTTCGAGGTGGCATACGCCGTATAGATCACCTGAAAAGAAAATTAAACAGATAATATCAGTCTAAATTAAGATCGTATTGACTTAGTTTTAATATTGATAACAAATAGTACTAAGTCCCCGGCAACGGCGCCAAAAACTTGTTGGTTAATTTATGTAATGACAATTAACGCGCAAGTATACGCGGTCAACAAGTAATATAAGATAAGTAGGGTGTCGTACCCACGAGGACGAAGTCTTAATTGCAAATCAAATACTAATGTAAGTTCTATACTGTCTTATCTAAACAAGTGATTGGAGATGGTATTTTAAACTATGCGATTACAACTAAACGAGGTGAGAGAAATAGATGCGCTAGGGAGACAAGTTAGGATTATAATTCCCCTAATGCGTCGCCTAATCTCCTAACTCTCCACATTACAAACAAATTAAGGAATGGTCAGCCGAGAATAGAACTACGCATATGCTTCTATCGAAGGCCAAATGCACATCCCTAGCTAGCTGAATCACAATATGTCTATTGATGAAAATAACTAGACTAGGGTCATTAAGCTCAGTCTCAAGGCTACACAAGGAAAATAGAGATATGTCTATCCTATTAAGCAGTTTATGCACACATTCCCTTAGGCAAGGGCATAACAAGTGTTATTGTATTTTAAAAGCCAGATATTAATGTCCAATTTTTAATATCCATTAATATCACTACCAAAAACTCTGTCAAGCAAGCAGTCAATAAGCAAGAAATACAACAACCCATTCCCAAAATGATTCATTAATATAAATAGGAGAGAAAGTTAAATAGGCTAAACACTAGGTTACATTGCAATCCCAAAAAGGAATTAGTTCATAACCATGGTGCTAATACACATTTCTATAACATTCAACATTGCTCAGTAATACACAAATAACTGAGAGATTTGGAATAAGAAAACTCCTGTTGTGAGGTTTTCTGTCTCCAAGTCTTCTCTTCTCCGTGTAACTCCTGAGCTGTGTAGGATGCAATAACTATTCTCCCCTCAAAACCAGCTTCTTACTCTTCTGGAATCTAATTAATCTACCCTGTTATCACTGCCTGTCATCCACTGTCCTAGCCTCCGTACTTGTTTTCTATATATCGCTCCCCCCGCTGTGTGTTCTCTTTCTTTTCATTAGGTCATTAAAAGCGAGCCACTGGCTAGGCACCGGAGGTGGCGCTGTGGCGCGGAGACATAGCTGTTGGGTGGCGCTGCGGCGCGAACACAAGAAGCAAAAGGGACGCTGCAGCGGCAGATAACATCAACGTGGACAAGGAAGCGGCGCTGCGGCGCGAGGACAAGGCTAGGCTCTGGCACTGCGGCGCCATAGTGTAGAAAATGATAATTTTGCCCCCTGTAAGCTGGAAATGACCTAACCAGCCCTGCATCATACAGGATAAGCATAATAACAACAAAATATCTCTAAAAGCTCAATAAATAGCATAAAACCAGCAGCGTCTTATGCTTTTAGCGAATCTGATTCGCGATATAAAAACCACTTATCAGTTATTTATGGCTTAAGCTTATTTTGAGGTTCCAATGGAACCTTTTGAGTAGTTTACTTTGATATGCTTAAATGCTTTTCTCTTTGATTGTTATATGACTGTCTATTACGATTCGTGCTTGCATTGCTTAATTGATTCACGACCAATTACTGTGATAACCTATGTGGACTTGAAAGACGAAGTGTGGGTTTAGATCTAATCGTAGTAGCGGGCGATTGTACGTTCAAATGGCGTTGGACGTATGATTTATGCTTAGGATAAACATATACCGAAGCGCCGCTAGTAGTCAATAGAGGTCTTGACCTTAAACCCTATTTATTTGTTAACACCATAGACATATAGGGGTTTAGATAATGTGGGTGCTCACGTGCGTTTTATCATCTGTGGATTGTACGTGATATGGATTAGGTGCATCGAAAGATGGCCTTCTCCCACTTTCGTGTTCTCGGCTAATAACTATTGCGATTGATTTGACTTGACTGGGAGTGTATCGACTTAGACGAATCATTAGGGGAAATTGCGATCTCTTATCTTCATTATCTAATTCGACTCTAGGATTAATTAGTTTAACTTCAATTCCTTGCCTAGTTTAAAATAGTTTTAATTCAATCTCTTTACCATCCGTTTAAATAAGACTGAAATGATTATGTGCTAGTGGTTTGGTGTCTTTTATCCATTAATTCTCTGTGGGACGATATATGTACTTACCCTTTATTACTCGTTGGCGGCGTAAACTTGCGTGTTAATTGTGTCATCTAATCGGACCAACAGGGTGCACATTTATTTATAGGCCAGGGAGCCTCAACTCTACCTTTTACTGCCGCAGATAGAGGTGCAGCTCCCATGGTGGGGCCCAAGTGTCCGGTTAAGTCATCTCGAAGTACGTGTACTCCGACCAACGCGAGATCGAAGTTGAAACTTTCTAACTTTTGATCGGAGCGTTCGTTTGAGGCGTGCGATACCTTTTCAGAAAGCCCTCGCCGAGAGTGTCACAATGACATGGGATAAAAAAAATTCAGGTCCAAGAAAATGGGTTCATAACTAGGTCTTCGATTTCCCGCAGTTTATCCGTTGAGCTGTCTTGCTCTGTTTGCACTCGGGATCGTCGTTATGGTTTGTTCTGACCTTGGTGGCATCAATTCAGCTTATGTTTGATTGAATTATCTTAAGGCTGGTAAAATAACCATTTTACCCCTCCCGGGGTTGCCTTCAGTATCTGTAATACCCGAGAATTTCTGAATATTATTAAATAAATATATTATTGGAAATGAGAATTTATTAGAATATAATGATTTTTGTGTTATGAGAATGATTAATTCAATTATATTAAATTGAATAATTATAATAATTGAGAAATTGATGGAGTTTACGATAAACTCGATGAAATGCCTTGTGTGGCACAGTGACGTAATATAAGAATGATTATATTAATTTAAGCGAATAATTAATCTATATTAATTGTTATTGTAGAATATTAATTAATTGTTGAGAATTCTTAATGATTATATTAATTAACGAATGAATTATTAAGTAAACAATTAATCTATATTAATTGTTAATTGCTATTTTAAAATATTAGTTGATGGTTATGGAATATTAATTGTGATTGATTAATAATACGTGATTATTATTATTACAAGAATTATAATAATAATAAACCACTTGTTTATAATTGTGCTGAGATTTATACTTGTTAATGTGATAATGAATCCTATGATTATTAATTAGGTGTTATTAATAATCGATGAGGAATGAATTAATTAATATTATTGTTAATTAATTGATAAGATAAATAATTTATTTATGTGACATTATGAATAATAAAACAAATAAGTAAGTTATTAATATAATAAGATTATATTGATTGTTATGTACAAGCATGCAATAATATATAATACGACTATATTATATAGTGTAGAGAAACACTTAGGTGTGACCATACAAGTATACATAAACTATGTTATATAATGCAATGTGAATATATTACACATATGGACCATGTATTAAGATTAATTAAACTATGTGAGCTACATGATTAATACCTATGTGACAATATGTATGTAAGTATACATTAAAATGATATATCATGAATATATTGTAATCACTTGTTGATTAATACAATTTAATAATAAAGGAGACAGTATAGTGTGATAATATCTGAAAAGAATATACCAGTATGATAAAAATGTACATGGATTATATGTGTACAAGTCACACTTACTACATTATGTGAATTATAGTGTGACATTTCAATAAAAGACATATGTATAAAATATATATATGTGTAGATAGCCTAAGTATTTAATACATATGTGTATAATGATTTAAGTGTAGTATGTTGCAAATGCTGAGTTAGTATTGTGCCTTGTCCCTAAATGCTAGTCTCATTCTCATTCACGTGAAGAACAAAAAGGCTAAGGAGCTACTCCTTCTTCTCCCAAGCTCCTTCTAGCTCATGATTATAGGGGGAGTGGTTATCATGATGATCTTCAACAACCATTTACCAACTCTCTTTTAACCATCATGTAATCTAACATTCTCATTGGTTTAATTTGATGTATATATGCATTGTCTGTGTAAGAATTGCTATATAAATATGGCTCCCTCCCTTCTCTTTTCATTTGCTGAGATTTTGTCTAAGTATTGAATTGAGAGTGTTGTGAGTTTAATAGCAAGATAATCACAGAGGGAGAGATTTCAATAAGCTTACTATGCATTACAGAGGTATAAATCCTTCATTCTTGGTTCATCATTTTGTTTACTGTCAAAGTTTCCAATTCTTGATTTTGATTACAATTCATGCTAGATTGGATTAGAACATGTTCTTAGTTGTTATATAGACTTATAAACATGTTTAAACCACAATGTGGCTGCTTAGAAAAGTTTTCGTGAAGTAATTTCGTGAGTTGGATTTGTTATGTGCCGTTGCAGGCTGCTCTCTGGACTGGAACGGGAGCCGCGCGGCCGCGCGTCTCCCTAGTACAATTTGGGCGCGACCGCGCTCCAGCGCGCCACTGCAGAATTTGTTGATGATTTCTTTTATATCTTCTGATGTGTTGAGCATGATGTATTGTTAGGATGTGAATATAACTCACATTAACATATGGAATAAGGTTATTAGGTTATAGCAATCCATGCTAGTTGTTTTAGTTGAATATTTCAAAGAAAACTTAAAGATATGAAAAGAGAAACTTTGATATGTTGGCCCTATATTGATGTCTGACTTTGAGTCATGTTTGTATGACCTAGGAACACATGATATGAATGTCGACTTGCGTATCTAAGCTCCATAATGTAACTTGAGCATGTGAACCTCAATAGTGAACCTCTCCAACGAAAACATAAGCATTGAACATGGACTCTAACATGTTATATTAGGATTCTAGGTTCTGATTTTTGAGCATGTTATACGACCTTAAAATGCGTGTCAAACATGTTAACGTATGAATCTAGATAGCATGGGCATGTTAGGCCTTATTAGCAAGCTTTACTAATGACAACATAAGCTTTAAATGTGGACTTTGACATGTTATATTAGGACTCTACATTCTGATATTTTCAACATGATTGAATGTACTTTGAAGGAATCATATATGTACGTACTTGTTAGATGTAATGCAAGTTAATCAAGCATGAGTTTGATTAAGTCACGAACTAGTAATAGTGCTAGAATCACATATCCATGACATAAGAAACATATGAACATGCGTATCAATAAAATATATGACTACTTTATATGTCTAAATAATAAGCATGACAATTTATGTGAATTCATGGCATTGTATAACCCTAAGTCGTTAGGGATAGTGAATTAAAACTAAATCATATATGATTAGAACGAGGAAAGGTTGTATACAAATATAAAAGTATCCTTTAAAAATGTATACATGCTACGTGATATTATATGATGTCACTTGAACCCGATTTTGACGGTTAACTTATGAGAATGCCATAACTTGCTAAAATGAAATATATTTAGTATTGATTGTAGTCTTATGTGATATTAATAATATGCGAATATGTTTGCTAATTGTCGTAGTCTCACATGATAGTAACGATGTATGAATATGATCCACTTGAGAAAAGAGAAAGTTAAGAATAGAAATTAGATACTAAATAATTGTGTAGCTAGGGTAAAACTTAGCTTGTGTGTTGATCGTATATTCGAAGATATAATGTGAAGTTAAATTATATGACTAATGACTATCATTACGATAGGAATTCGAAAGTGTTGACTAGCTTTACGTGAGTAAACTACGCATAAGGCAAGTATCCTAAACCCTTGCATTAATTTATTCAACGGATATCGTAAGCGAGTATCTAAAACTTATCTCTTTGGATACAAGTATTCTATCTTTGTATATTGCGAACTAGTTTCCTACTTAATTGTTTGAATTGAACTCTTATTTCATTAAAGCTATTATTCATGTTGAACTTAGTATTGTTCTTGAATATTGTGAAAGTGTCTATGCCATTTGATTCGGCTAGACTTATGTTATTGAAAAATGACCCAACTAATTGATTGGTGCGGGATCTTGTATTTGACTGAGAAGAACAACCTTCTTTGAAGGGAATATATAATTGTCGGAGAACCGACGTGCACACTTGAGTATGATTGATTGTTATGCATAACGATGGTACTTTAGGCTGATCACCTGTTGTACCTGTTTTTATTGGATTTTCAGTTTATTACTGTCAATTCTAGTAGAAGTTCATAGTCCTTAGTGACTACTCAGTATTCAATTATTTAAAATCTTGAATTGACGTATTATTGAATCATATTGATATTATTCTGTCCTTAGCGACTGTTATTGAGAACTGTTGATATTCTTATTATCCTTGAACTATCAAACCTTGTTATACCTTTTCGAGAATTGGGAATCTTATTACTCACCCTTATTATATATTACTTGCTGGGCAATTTGTGCTCATTCTTGCTTTCTCTAAAACAATTCAGTTAAGGCAGAGCATGGCGAACCTTCGAGCATTGATAAGGGCAAGGGCAAGGCTACCAATTAGCTTGTCTCTTATATGTTTTAAATATTTTAATGTTGTATTAAGATGATGTAGTAAGACTGGTTTTGATTATGTTTAAGCTTAAGTTAGGTTATGTAATAAGTCGTTAATTGATATTATTATGTAATCTATTAAGTACTGTAGGTTGCGAGACTTGGGGGAATAATTATAATAAATCATTGTAAATTATTCTAGAATAGATTTTCCGCTGTGATCGTGTGATGAGCACGTGATGAACCGAATTCGAGAGACCAAGTGGCGGTCCTGGAATTTGGGGGCGTCATAGGTTGGTATCAGAGCTGTAGTTATAAACCTTAGGAACGAGTGTCCTTAGACTATAACTTAGGCGAACTTAGAAGTTAGGAAGGAGATAAAACTCATGTAAGTTTTCCTTGAGAGGCTTAGTCTGTTATGAAATGTAACTTCATTCTATACAATGAACTTATGTTTTATTTAACATTCTAATGGAGTTGCTGTTTATTTGTCTTGTGTTTGTGATTGTAGGATGACAGACACAGGTGTACCTAGTAGAGTGACAGAGGAGGAGCCCAGGGATATACATGTTGTATACGAGGCACCTATAGAAGCTGTGCCAGTACAGGCAGTTGTACCGTTCGAGTCTGACGACGAGGACGAGATTGAGATATAGTCTGATCCAGAGGAGGAGCCGATGGAGGACGAGCCGATAGAGGATGAGCTAGTAGAGGACTCTGAGGAGGCTACTATAGAGGAGCAGATGCTAGGAGAGTATGAGGAGCGGATCCTAGAGTTAGACTGCAGAGTTCAGGAGCTGGAGGCAGAGGCCCAAGAGAGAGAGTCTGAGTTCCAGAAACTGCGGGACGAGGACCACCTGAGGAAGCTGGCTATGCAGGAGTTAGAGGTGGAGATCGCCTACCGTAAGGAGGCAGGGATCCAGATGGGGACTTTGTTTCATAGGTCAGTGGCTAGGAATGTAGATTTGACAGAGAAGCTAGAAGAGGTTGAGCAGAGGGAGCTGAGTGAGAAGACAGAGAAGGAAGCACTCCACACTCAGTTGGAATTAGAGGTGATGCATAGGATACACTTCGAGGAGAAGTGGGGGGCTGCCCATGAGAGAGCAGATGCCCTGGAAGATGAGGTCAAATGTAAGAAGAGGAAAATGAACAAGATGGGGTACGTGTTCCGTTCGGCATTTGAGAGAGTGCTTGATGGTGTGTACCACTACCCAGCAGAACAGGGACAGACCCTACACACCATGAGTCGAGAGCTGGTTGCGTATATAGCACAGTTGGAGTACAAGAGCGCAATGGAGCGCGGGATGATGGGATGAGATTCCCTTAGACAGTCTAGTAGTAGTTAGTAGCATTTATCTCTATGTGTTGTACATTCTATGTTGTAATCCCGATCTTTTGTGTAAGATGAGGGATAATGATGTGAACCCCGTGTTAGCTTTTGTTAGAGGGGTAGTATGGTAGTAGGTTGGTATATTCCCCATCTTTTGTGATATTAGGGGATATATATGATAACATTTATAGCAGTATGCTAGGGAAATCATGTAATGAAACGATTTGGCATATGAATATAAATGAAGTTTATTTCAGAAACGTGTTATAGATTTATTCTTTTAGTATTAGAAGAAATACTTAAGTAATATACTTGAATAATAATAAAATGGAAAATTATGATGCAGATAATGCCGCCCAGACGTAGATTGACTGCACCTGAGGAGTCAGTGAACAACGAGAGGGAACAAGTAGACCCGATCCAGAAACTGGTAGACTTGTTAGGAGAAGCCTTAAGGGGAAGGAACAATGAACCCGTTCGCCCGAACCCTCAGACTGTGCCAGTAACAACCTTTAAAGACTTTAAGAGTGTAGGACCCCTAGAGTTCGAGGGAACTACCGACCCAATCGTTGCACAAACATGGATCAAAGAGATCGAAAAAGCTTTCACTATAGCTAGCGTAGGCGAAGATCAGAAGACGGTGTTTGCCACATACATGATGAGGGGAGAAGCGAACTACTGGTGGGAGGATAATCAACAAAGAGCTGGAGAAGGAATAATAGCTTGGGATAAGTTTAAGACGCTGTTCTTCGAGAATTACTTCCCGAAGAGTATGAAGAATCGGATGGAGGTGAAATTCTTAGAGTTAAAACAAGGTGAGATGACGGTGGCACAATACGCGGCTAGGTTTAACGAACTAGCGCGATTTGCGGAGCACCAAGTTGGTGATGAAGAGAGGAAGGCTAGACGCTTCGAACAAGGGTTGAAGCCATGGCTGTTCAATAAGGTATCAGTTCTTCAAATTGATTCCTTTGCAACATTACTAGAGAAGGCAATCATTGCGGAAGGTGGCAGTGAGGCCTTAAGTCTGTATAACAAAGAAAAGAAAGGAAAGAATGCTGGAGGAGAGAATCGTACGGGAGGAAGCAGTAGCGGAGGAAGCAATTTGGGAAAGAGAAAGTGGGAGAATAACAACAACAACAAAAACAACAATAATCAATCAGGGAATTTTCGTGGAGGTTTCAAGAAGAGGGCTGAAGGATGCCCGAAGTGTGGGAAGAATCACCAGGGCGAGTGCTGGAAGGGACGTGGCACTTGTTACAACTGCGGACAGGAAGAGCACATCTCGCCCAACTGTCCAAAACCAAAGAAGATACAAGGATGCTTTACGTGTGGCTCGACGGAGCACCGAATTAAGGACTGCCCAAAGAAGGAAAGTGGCGGGGGTAGTAATCAGCAAGGAGGCAACAAGCTGATGATCGGTGGACCGGCACAATCCAACCGCCCAACCGCCAGAACCTTTAACATGACCGTCCAAGACGCCGTGGCTGCGAAGGACGTGGTGTCAGTTATAATCCCAATCAATGATATAAATGCTTATGTATTATTTGATTCGGGTGCCACCTGTTCTTTTATATCTGAAGAATTTGCTAGTAAACTTAGTACACCCCGAGAACGATTAGAAAATCCTTTAGTCATAGAAGTTGCTAATATGGAAGTGATCCCTGTAGAATACATTTATCGAGATTGTCACACAAACATTAAAGAACATGAACTGAGCGTAGACTTGATTCCTATTAGATTGGGAAAATTTGACGTAATACTAGGAATGGATTGGTTGTATAACCATGCTGCGATAATTGACTGTCAGAATAAATGTGTGAACCTTCAGACTCCGAGTAAGTCTAAGGTAGTGTTTTATGGTAGCTCATCGCTTAAGCAATCGTGTTGCGTTACGATGATGCAGGCCAAGAAATTGTTAAGGAAAGGATGTGTAGGTTATTTAGCTTACATAGTTGATACTCGGAAAGTGGGAATAGAAATTAAGGATATATCCGTGGTGAATGAATTTTAATATGTGTTTCCTGACGATCTGCCTGGTCTTCCGCCAGACAGCGAAATCAAATTCGTAATAGACTTAGCACCGGGAACGGCACCGATTTTGAAAGCTCCGTATCGTATGGCGCCAGTAGAAATGAAAGAATTGATGATACAATTGCAAGAGTTGTTGGATAAAGGTTACATTCGACCGAGTGTTTCTCCTTGGGGAGCACCAGTGCTATTCGTTAAGAAGAAGGACGGATCGATGAGGCTCTGTATCGATTATCGAGAATTAAACAGAGTAACGATCAAGAACCGATATCCGCTACCGAGGATAGACGACTTGTTTGATCAACTGAAGGGAGCAAAGTATTTCTCGAAGATCGACCTACGAATAAGATATCATCAACTGAAGGTACGGGATGAGGACGTACCAAAGACTGCGTTTCGAACCCGTTATGGACACTACGAGTTTTTGGTAATGTCATTCGGATTGACTAATGCTCCGACAGCATTTATGGACTTGATGAACCGAGTTTTAAAGCCATACTTGGATAAATTTGTAGTGGTTTTTATCGACGACATTTTGATCTACTCGAAGACAGAGGAAGAACACGCCGAACATCTAAAGATTATTTTTGAGGCACTAAGGAAGGAGAAGATGTATGCAAAATTTTTAAAGTGCGAATTTTGGATGGTGAAGGTTCAATTCTTAGGCCACGTGGTGGATAAGAATGGAATTGCTGTAGACCCTGCGAAGGTTGAAGCAGTAAGTAATTGGGAACAACCGAATACACCGACGGAGGTGAGAAGCTTTTTAGGGTTAGCTGGGTACTATCGGAGATTTATCCAAGATTTTTCTAAGACAGCAACCCCGTTGACCAATTTGACTAGAAAGACGGTGAAATTTGTATGGACCGACAAATGTGAAGAGAGTTTTCAGGAGTTGAAGAAGAGATTGAGCGAAGCACCTGTATTATCATTACCAGATGATGCGGGAAATTTTGTGGTGTATAGTGATGCATCGCACAAGGGACTTGGCTGTGTGCTTATGCAGCATGGCAAGGTCATTGCATATGCATCACGATAATTAAAGGATTACGAAAAACGATACCCTACTCACGACTTAGAGTTAGCGGCAGTAGTTTTTGCGTTAAAGATATGGAGGCATTATTTGTACGGAGAAAAATGTGAGATATACACGGACCATAAAAGTCTGAAGTATATCTTCACACAGAAGGAGTTGAACATGCGGCAGAGGAGGTGGTTAGAATTAATCAAAGACTATGATTGCGATATTCTTTATCACCCGAGGAAGGCGAATGTGGTTGCCGACGCTCTGAGCAGGAAAGGAAGGGAGAAGTTATTTAATTTGATGACTCAGGAAGAATTGATAAGAGAGATGGAGAAATTAGAAATAGAAGTGAAAGAACCAGAGAAGCTTGGAGAGAAGTTGTTTGTAATGGAAGCTCATCCGACATTGTTGGACAGAGTAAAGGAAGCTCAAGAAAAGGATGAAGAGTGTGAGAAAATCCGAAAAAGGATCACAGAAAATGAAGAAGAGAAATTTCGAATGGATAAAGACGGTATCTTGAGATTTGAAGAAAGAATATGGGTACCAACGGTAACCGAGTTGAGGGAAGAGGTTTTGCACGAGGCACACAATACGACATATTCCGTTCATCTGGGAGGCACAAAGATGTACCGAGATCTAAGACAACATTTTTGGTGGCCTAATTTGAAACGGGAAGTCGCAGAGTGCGTTAATAGATGTTTGACTTGCCAACACGTTAAAGCAGAACATCAGCGGCCGAGTGGTTTACTACAACCGTTGGAAATACCAGAGTGGAAATGGGAGCATATTACGATGGACTTCGTGGTAGGACTTGCAGTTACACAGAAAGGTTATGATGCCATTTGGGTTATCGTAGATCGACTAACAGAGACCGCACATTTTCTACCAATCAAGATCCGCTACAGTTTGAACCAATTAGCGAGTCTGTACATAAAAGAGATTGTTTCACGACATGGAGTGCCGGTATCAATTGTCTCTGATCGAGATCCGCGCTTCACGTCCAATTTTTGGAAGAGTTTGCAAGAGAGAATGGGAACACAGTTGAGGTTGAGTACTGCTTAACATCCTCAGACAGACGAACAGAGTGAGCGAACAATACAAACGCTGGAGGACATGCTTAGGACTTGCGTGATGGATTTTAAAGGAAATTGGGACGACCACCTACCCTTAGTAGAATTCGCATATAATAATAGTTACCATGCAAGTATCGGCATGCCACCGTACGAAGCTCTTTACGGAAGAAAGTGCAGAACGCCATTATGTTGGGACGAAGTCGGGGAGCGACGAATACTCGGACCAGAGTTAGTACAACAAACCGCAGACGTGGTGACAGTGATAAGAGCCAGATTAGTAGCAGCTCAAGATCGCCAGAAGAAATACGCAGATTTGCATCGGCAGGACCGAGACTTCAAAGTCGGTAGTTTTGTCTTCTTGAAAGTATCTCCATGGAAAGGAAAGATCCGTTTCGGCAAGAAAGGAAAATTGAGTCCAAGATTTATAGGACCGTTCGAGATACTGAAGCGAGTGGGAGAAGTGGCATACAAAGTTGCGTTACCACCCGAGTTGGAGCACATCCACAACGTATTTCACATTTCCGTGTTGCGACCGTACAAGGCCGACTACAAACATGTGATTTCTTACGAGCCCATTCAAGTGGAGAAGAACTTGGCGTATGAAGAAATTCCTGTTCAGATATTAGATAGGAAAGAACAAACCTTGAGAAATAAAGTTATTTCGTCTGTAAAAGTACTTTGGCGTAACCACGATGTCGAGTTGGCAACGTGGGAGTTAGAAGATAGGATGATGAGGGATTATCCCCATTTATTCGTGTAACCTTATAGCAATTCCGGGACGGAATTTTTATAAGGGTGGGAGGATGTAATACCCGAGAATTTCCGAATATTATTAAATAAATATATTATTGGAAATGAGAATTTATTAGAATATAATGATTTTTGTGTTATGAGAATGATTAATTCAATTATATTAAATTGAATAATTATAATAATTGAGAAATTGATGGAGTTTACGATAAACTCGATGAAATGCCTTGTGTGGCACAGTGACGTAATATAAGAATGATTATATTAATTTAAGCGAACAATTAATCTATATTAATTGTTATTGTAGAATATTAATTAATTGTTGAGAATTATTAATGATTATATTAATTAACGAATGAATTATTAAGTAAATAATTAATCTATATTAATTGTTAATTGCTATTGTAAAATATTAGTTGATGGTTATGGAATATTAATTGTGATTGATTAATAATACGTGATTATTATTATTGTAAGAAATATAATAATAATAAACCACTTGTTTATAATTATGCTGAGATTTATACTTGTTAATGTGATAATGAATCCTATGATTATTAATTTGGTGTTATTAATAATCGATGAGGAATGAATTAATTAATATTATTGTTAATTAATTGATAAGATAAATAATTTATTTATTTGACATTATGAATAATAGAACAAATAAGTAAGTTATTAATATAATAAGATTATATTGATTGTTATGTACAAGCATGCAATAATATATAATACGACTATATTATATAGTGTAGAGAAACACTTAGGTGTGACCATACAAGTATACATAAACTATGTTATATAATGCAATGTGAATATATTACACATATGGACCATGTATTAAGATTAATTAAACTATGTGAGCAACATGATTAATACCTATGTGACAATATGTATGTAAGTATACATTAAAATGATATATCATGAATATATTGTAATCACTTATTGATTAATACAATTTAATAATAAAGGAGACAATATAGTGTGATAATATCTGAAAAGATTATACCAGTATGATAAAAATGTACATAGATTATATGTGTACAAGTCACACTTACTACATTATGTGAATTATAGTGTGACATTTCAATAAAAGACATATATATAAAATATATATATATGTAGATAGCCTAAGTATTTAATACATATGTGTATAATGATTTAAGTGTAGTATGTTGCAAATGATGAGTTAGTATTGTGCCTTGTCCCTAAATGCTAGTCTCATTCTCATTCACGTGAAGAACAAAAAGGCTAAGGAGCTACTCCTTCTTCTCCCAAGCTCCTTCTAGCTCATGATTATGGGGGGGAGTGGTTATCATGATGATCTTCAACAACCATTTACCAACTCTCTTTTAACCATCATGTAATCTAACATTCTCATTGGTTTAATTTGATGTATATATGCATTGTCTGTGTAAGAATTGCTCTACAAATATGGCTCCCTCCCTTCTCTTTTCATTTGCTGAGATTTTGTCTAAGTTTTGAATTGAGAGTGTTGTGAGTTTAATAGCAAGATAATCCCAGAGAGAGAGATTTCAATAAGCTTACTTTGCATTACAGAGGTATAAATCCTTCATTCTTGGTTCATCATTTTGTTTACTGTCAAAGTTTCCAATTCTTGATTTTGATTACAATTAATGCTAAATTGGATTAGAACATGTTCTTAGTTGTTATATAGACTTATAAACATGTTTAAACCATAATGTGGCTTCTTAGAAAAGTTTTCGTGAAGTAATTTCGTGAGTTGGATTTGTTATGTGCCGTTGCAGGCTGCTCTCTGGACTGGAACGGGAGCCGCGCGGCCGCGCGTCTCCCTAGTACAATTTGGGCGCGACCGCGCGCCAGCGCGCCACTGCAGAATTTGTTGATGATTTCTTTTATATCTTCTGATGTGTTGAGCATGATGTATTGTTAGGATGTGAATATAACTCACATTAACATATGGAATAAGGTTATTAGGTTATAGCAATCCATGCTAGTTGTTTTAGTTGAATATTTCAAAGAAAACTTAAAGATATGAAAAGAGAAACTTTGATATGTTGGCCCTATATTGATGTCTGACTTTGAGTCATGTTTGTATGACCTAGGAACACATGATATGAATGTCGACTTGCGTATCTAAGCTCCATAATGTAACTTGAGCATGTGAACCTCAATAGTGAACCTCTCCAACGAAAACGTAAGCATTGAACATGGACTCTAAAATGTTATATTAGGATTCTAGGTTCTGATTTTTGAGCATGTTATACGACCTTAAAATGCGTGTCAAACATGTTAACGTATGAATCTAGATAGCATGAGCATGTTAGGCCTTATTAGCAAGCTTTACTAATGACAACATAAGCTTTAAATGTGGACTTTGACATGTTATATTAGGACTCTACATTCTGAAATTTTCAACATGATTGAATGTACTTTGAAGGCATCATATATGTACGTACTTGTTAGATGTAATGCAAGTTAATCAAGCATGAGTTTGATTAAGTCACGAACTAGTAATAGTGCTAGAATCACATATCCATGACATAAGAAACATATGAACATGCGTATCAATAAAATATATGACTACTTTATATGTCTAAATAATAAGCATGACAATTTATGTGAATTCATGGCAATGTATAACCCTAAGTCGTTAGGGATCGTGAATTAAAACTAAATCATATATGATTAGAACGAGGAAAGGTTGTATACAAATATAAAAGTATCCTTTAAAAATGTATACATGCTACGTGATATTATATGATGTCACTTGAACCCGATTTTGACGGTTAACTTATGAGAATGCCATAACTTGCTAAAATGAAATATATTTAGTATTGATTGTAGTCTTATGTGATATTAATAATATGCGAATATGTTTGCTAATTGTCGTAGTCTCACATGATAGTAACGATGTTTGAATATGATCAACTTGAGAAAAGAGAAAGTTAAGAATAGAAATTAGATACTAAATAATTGTGTAGCTAGGGTAAAACTTAGCTTGTGTGTTGATCGTATATTCGAAGATATAATGTGAAGTTAAATTATATGACTAATGACTATCATTACGATAGGAATTCGAAAGTGTTGACTAGCTTTACGTGAGTAAACTACGCATAAGGCAAGTATCCTAAACCCTTGCATTAATTTATTCAACGGATATCGTAAGCGAGTATCTAAAACTTATCTCTTTGGATACAAGTATTCTATCTTTGTATATTACGAACTAGTTTCCTACTTAATTGTTTGAATTGAACTCTTATTTCATTAAAGCTATTATTCATGTTGAACTTAGTATTGTTCTTGAATATTGTGAAAGTGTCTACGCCATTTGATTCGGCTAGACTTATGTTATTGAAAAATGACCCAAACTAATTGATTGGCGCGGGATCTTGTATTTTACTGAGAAGAACAACCTTCTTTGAAGGGAATATATAATTGTCGGAGAACCGACGTGCACACTTGAGTATGATTGATTGTTATGCATAACGATGGTACTTTTGGCTGATCACCTGTTGTACCTGTTTTTATTGGATTTTCAGTTTATTACTGTCAATTCTAGTAGAAGTTCATAGTCCTTAGTGACTGGTCAGTATTCAATTATTCAAAATCTTGAATTGACGTATTATTGAATCATATTGATATTATTCTGTCCTTAGCGACTGTTATTGAGAACTGTTGATATTCTTGTTATCCTTGAACTATCAAACCTTGTTATACCTTTTCGAGAATTGGGAATCTTATTACTCACCCTTATTATATATTACTTGCTGGGCAATTTGTGCTCATTCTTGCTTTCCCTAAAATATTTCAGTTAAGGCAGAGCATGGCGAACCTTCGGGGGTTGATAAGGGCAAGGGCAAGGCTACCAATTAGCTTGTCTCTTATATGTTTTAAATATTTTAATGTTGTATTAAGATGATGTAGTAAGACTGGTTTTGATTATGTTTAAGCTTAAGCTAGGTTATGTAATAAGTCGTTAATTGATATTATTATGTAATCTATTAAGTATTGTAGGTTGCAAGACTTGGGGGAATAATTATAATAAATCATTGTAAATTATTCTAGAATAAATTTTCCGCTGTGATCGTGTGATATTTAGTTATTATTATCGTAACGTATTACCATGAGCACGTGATGAACCGAATTCGAGAGACCAAGTGGCGGTCCGGGAATTTGGGGGCGTCACAGTATCAGCATGGCCTTTGGTTGACTTCCGGGGATTGACTTTCGGGAGTTGTTTCCAAGACTCAGATCCCATTCAAGTTTGTTCCTGAAGTTGACTTGACTTCCCATGTTATGACCGGGGCTAACATGTACCTCCCATGCTGAGATCGGGGATGATCTGCACCTCCCAGGTTGAGACCGGGGCTGAGTTGACATCCTGAGACTGGTGTTCGAGGCTGTGGTTGTCCCGGTATTGGTTATCGGGGTTGATTTGAAAGGCCCGATATTGAGATCGGGGTTTCTCTGACTGTTCGATTGGAGATCGAAGTTGATTTGATAGCTCGATATTGAGATCGGGGTTGATTTGATGGCTAGATATTAAGATCGGGATTGATCTGACGGCCCAATTGGAGATCAGGGTTGATTTGATGGCCCGATATTGAGATCAGGGTTGATTTGATGGTTTGATTGGAGATCAGAGTTGATTTGATGGCCCGATATTGAGATCGGGGTTGATCTAACGGTCCAATTGGGGATCAGAGTTGATTTGATGGCCCGATATTGAGATCGGGATTGATTTGACAGTCCTATTGGAGATCGAAGTTAATTTGACGGCCCGATATTGAGATCGGAGTTGATTTGACGGTCTGATTGGAGATAGAAGATGATTTTATGGCCCGTTATTGAGATCGGGGTTGATCTGACTGTTCTATTGGAGATCAGAGTTGATTTGCTGACCCAATATTGAGATCGGGGTTGATCTGACGGTTCAATTGTAGATCGAAGTTGATTTGATGGCCCAATATTGAGATCGGGGTTGATCTGACGGTTCGATTAGAGATCGAAGTTGATTTGAAAAGACAATTTTACCCTCCTATAGTGTTAGTATCGGGGCAGGAATTTTCGAGTGTCTACATGTGATAATTTTATTTAATAAGTTGATATTAACTTTAATTTAATTAAATTAGAATATTAGAATTTAATTAAATAAAGTGTGACATTTAAACTATGTAGTAAGTGGGTTATTAAAATAAATTAAAAGGAGTTTTAATTCAGTTTTACCAAACAAGACCCTTGGCTTTTAAAATTCTATTTTAATTCAGTTTTTACCAAACAAGCCTTAGTGGCTTTTGATTTTCAAAAATAACATAACTGATATATATTTGTTAAGGGATTAATTATTTATCAATTATTATATTATGATATTATATGTATATTAGTATAGTTTTTACGTTAAGATAGAGTTAGAAGAAGAATAGAGTAAACTAGAGAGAAAAGAGAGGCGAAGAAAGAAAGAAGAAAGAAAATTCTCTTTGAAAAGTAAGAGGAATCCATCATCATCATCTTCTTCTAAAGCTAACAAGAAATCAAAGGTAGTAATCTAACCTTAAGTTTTCTAATTTTCATTGTTCTTCATAAAAAGCTATTTTTACTTCTCTGTGTTTGAAGCTTTTCATGATAATCATGTAAATATAGTTTATATATGGAATTTGTGTTTATAAACTGTTTATATATGATTTGTATGAGCTTATAAGTTGTTTAATTCATGTAAATATGGTGACCATGAAGAAATCATGTTCATAGCAATTATAGTGAAATATTTTGAAAATTGGCTTCTTTGATATTAAAATCGATGTCTAATTCATGCTATATTATGTAAATTGATTATAAAATATGATAATATGTTAAGAAACGAAAATAACATGATTTGAATTTACTGATTTAGTTTAAAAACAAAGTCACAGTGTTTATTTTTCTCAAGAACACTTAACAATGGAGTTTTCTTCAAAATCATGAAATTAAAAGGTTTTAAATTAGTTTTTATGATGTTTATATGTGTTAAATCATGTTAAAAATATTAATTTGTGTTTCTGTAAAGTGCTAAAAGAATTATGTGAGTTAAAAGTTATGTTTGATCGAAGTTAATAAGCCAAATTGGCTTTTTCCTGCATAGTTCATGAGGCTGTCTGCGTCCCAGTGTGTCGTGGTTCCACAGCGCCAGTCATGTGACTAAACAAGGTGCTGCAGCGCCACAGTACCATCTGGTGATGTGGCACGGCGCCGCATCGCCAATTATGTATGTTAACTACAGCACAGCAGCACCGAGACCGAGATACAGAGCATGATGACGTAGTATGGTGCAACAGCACTGTTGGGTTTGTATGTAACGCAATCATGCAATCAAATCACATAAATAGGGCGGAAGCGTAAAAACTAGGTTTTCAAAAATTTATACAAACCCATTACCATGATCATTCTTGTGCATCAATTATCAGTGAATGAAGAACGAGAAAAACAGAATTATACCTTTGAAGATCCAAGCTTCCTCAGGTACAAGTTCTACTCCTTTGATTCCTCTGTAGTGGCTCCTTCCCTTGATCAATGTCAGCCACCCAAATGTTTGGCCTCTAACGGTGATCCACCAAGGAAGATGAAGAACTCAGTAAGATGGGTTATTGGCTTAACTCTTGTTTCTATCTCTATAGAATATGTGTACTCCCAACTCTTGAAAAATTCACGTTTACCTTATTTCTGATATAAGACTCTCTTATATAGATATTAGGTTAACCCTCCTAATCCAATTAGAATAGGGTTTTATTACATTAATTAATTAATTACTTTTAATTAATTTATATCCTAATCTTTATTAGGATTGAGAGAGAGTACTGATATTATATTAATTCCTAAACTCCTTTAGAATTAAAATAATAATAATAATAATAATATTAATAAGACTCCTTTTATTAATTTATATTTAATATTTCTAAAATATTAAATAATAAATATTAAGCTATTTAATTTATTCTATCATCATAGATTAAATTAATTATACTTAATGCATTATTACTATCATGCCATTTTCTTCTTAAATAATTCTTCTTCCTTTTATGGTGTGACCCTTTAGGTTCTCCATATTAAACCGGTTGTGAATAAATCAATTAGAACAATTCTAATCTTATTTAAATAAACAAATTAAACTAATAATCTATTTAAATAAATAACATTTATTCTACAATAGGGATAAGCCTCCCTAGCGATCAACAACTTTCCAGATAATATAGATTTCAACATTAATCATAAAAGAACCTGTGAGTTAATAGTTACCGTACAATTCAATCCTTCCACCATACAATGTTCCAATTAAATATAAGACATGGATTTACTGTCAAGTCTTAATTTATTTAATCATATGTATTTCGATTAGAAAATGCACAACTCCAAATAATGCAAATTAGAAACCTCTTTCTAATTTCATTCTACCTTGGCCAAGGATTCATGGGTTGTCATTTAACGAATCACATAAGACATATCTCCTCTTTTACTAGAGGTGGTAGATTCTTTATTGATCATTCATTATCTCCATATGTAACTCATTATACCCAAGCATACCCTATATATGCCTTAAAAGGCCTTAAGGAATTAGTCAAAGTATAATTTGTTACATACAAGATACTATGATGATCTCAAGTCCAAGGATCACGTGTACTACTATCACATTAGGAATTCCTATTGACAGGCGAGTAAAACTCCATTAGGTATTCCATAGCGAGTTACGTTCAGTGAACTTATTCTCCAATAAGCACCTACATACTTGCTTTAGTGTCTCCACACACATGACCATGAGATCAGTCATCCTTATCCAATGAGCAAGCAACATATGTACCAATCTATCCGGATTTATTAATCCCCATTTTAGTAATCCCACAATTGGGAACTATTTTAGTTTTTAAGCTTTCTAAGACTTTAGATCTCATTATCATGATCTCATCATGATTCTAAAAGCATTGCTTAAAACTATGGGTTATTTACATATTATAAAAACAGCACCATGTAGATAATTATATGCCTTAAATGAATATTTTATTAATAAATAAATAAGATTGTTTACAAAGTATGTGCTTTATCATCATACATGATTGGCTTGTATGCACACTACTATCAAGCACTGGTTCCCCGCCATTTCAATCGCGCTGCAGTGCCAAGGCAGCGCTGCAGCGCCGAGGTATTGTCGCATTGCCAATGTTAGTCCATTATGTGGCGCTGCAGCGCCACCTATGCAGTTTAGCCAGAAAATTCTATTTAAGTGTACAATTATGTGAGAATGTTAATGTAATAATTATAAAAGCATGTTAATTAAATTATAGGTTAATTGGACACTATGTAATTATATTTTTAATATCAAATGTATGATTTTAAATTATAATTTGATTGGTTATTAATAAATTTAAGTTTGATGTGAATGTATGGTTTGATCATGTTATGAACTAACTAATGATTAAACTTAATGACTAAGAATTGTGAGTTAACTGGAATTGGTTAACTAATGATGTGACTTAACTATATGGTAACTAATTCGTGTTGCTATTTGTTAATAACGTGTACGTAGGATAATTGTGGAACGAGTTATTATTTGCTAGCTTACGCGTGAGGCAAGTTTTTTAAGTATACTCTTTAAATTAAGCAAGTTGTTCTATTCTTTCTAGTTTACAATTGAGCAAGTTTTCTTACCCTAACTCGATTATGATTACGCAAGTTTCCATTCCTGACTTGTTATCAATTAAGCAAGTTCTTTAATTCCATATTGGACAAATGTCTTATGTAGTTTCCTTGTTGAAAATAATGTAAGCTTGACTTAATTGTTCAAGCAAGGTTTCATTGTATCTTTCAAATGCTTTAAGTTTACTTCTAAAGTATGACTGTTAAATATGATATCTATTGTTGTGACTCAAGTTGTTTCTTAATTTTTTTGTTATCAAACTCTTAAATTATTATAAGTTTGATTCAATTACTCCTTAGTTGATGATAGTTAAACTCTAAATTACCCTTTGAGCTAATCCAAACCAAACTTTCTTTGGTGCGAACTCGTTAATTAAAGCTGAGTTGAACAACCCTATTAATAGTGGATTACCATGCGAAAGTGTTAAGATGTTTGTGCACAATACATGGTACGAAGGGCTGATCCCCCTAAGTACGAGTTAAGAGATCCATATAGTCAAACGACTGTTAAAGGTTTAAATATAAATATTTATAACTTGGGACATAGTTCAAGGTCTTATGACCCTCAGATGAATTCTAAATCTTATTTTTCAATTCTTCATTATTGATGATAGAGAATGTTATTCAATTCCATTGAACTTATTCAGTAGCAGTGTTACGTTACCTTTATTGATTATTATTCAAGTGAGCTTTTGTTTGCTTACTCTTGCATATATAACCATTGCAGCCAAAGTTGAGAAAGTTGACGAGCCGTCAACCAGTAAGGGCAAGGGCAAGATGAAAAAGTGAAGACTTGTTTAATTTGATTATATGATTTTGTATAAGAATTAATTAATTTATGTGATGTTTTATTTCCGCACTTTATGACGATGTTTAAGGTTAGAAACCTGGGAACGTTTTGACAAGTTTATAATCCTTTTATAAGGAAGATTTTTATTATTAAGGTTGTAATTTATTTTGCATTCCTTGTTTATGTGCAGTTAGTTATGTTTTATTTAGATAGTGAACACCAAATCCTGTGGAAATAAAGTACCCGAATTTGGGGGTTATCACATTTTTACTATTAGTATTATTATTTAATTTCTAAAGGAGTTTGGGAATTAATTAATAAGATACTCTCTAATATATATATTCCTAATGAGATTAGGATGCCAATTAATTAAAAGAGTTTAATTATTCCCAATTGGATTGGGAAGCCTATGTAATTAAAAGGGTTTAATTGATTAATATAAAACCCTAATCCAAATAGTTTAGGAGGGTTGCCTATATCTATAAATAAGAAAGTCTTATTATGGGACAAGTTTACACAACACACTTTTTCTAAGAGTGGGGAGAGTACAGATATTATACAGAGATAGAATTAGGGTTTAGCCAAATACCCACCTTCTTAAGTTCTTTTTTTTGGCGGATCACCTCTAGAGGCCAAACACTTGGGTGGCTTACATTGATCAAATGAAGGAATCAATCACGTGGATTCAAGTTAAACGTGAAAGCAATTAGACACGGCATCCCGGTCAACGACATAAATGCCTATGTGCTGTTTGATTCTAGTGCAACGTGTTCATTCATAGCACATGAGTTTACTGAACAACTAGAATTACTCCCCGAGAATCTTGTAATACCTTTGAACATTAAGGTAGCAAACGAGGAGGTAATTCCTGTTGACTCTGTTCACAGGAGTTGTTATGTAGACATAAGGGGTAACAGGTTATCGGTAGATCTTATACCGATAAAGCTGGGAGAATTCGATGTAATTCTCGAAATGGACTGGTTAGTTAACCATGGGGCGATGATAGATTGTCAAAATAAAAGTGTAAACCTTCGGATTTCCAAGAAACTTAACGTAGTGTTCTACGATAGTAAATCACCGGGACGCTCTTGTTGTCTAACCATGACGCAAGCCGAGAAGCTGTTAAAGAAGGGATGTGAAGGATACCTGTGCCATGTTGTTGATACCCAGCGATTGGGAGCAACGTTGGAACAGATACCTATTGTCAACGAGTATGCGGATGTATTTCTGAGTGACTTGCCAGGTCTTCCACCTGACAGGGAGACCGAATTCGTTATCGAACTCGCGCCAGGAACAGCACCAAATTCGAAGGCATCGTATCGTGTGGCGCCAGTAGAATTAAAAGAGCTAATGATTCAGTTACAAGAACTATTGGACAAGAAGTACATTCTACCAAGTGTCTCTCCATGGGGAGCACCGGTACTGTTTGCAAAGAAGAAGGATGGATCGTTGAGGCTTTGTATCGACTACAGAGAGTTGAACAAGCTAACGATAAAGAATAAATACCCATTGCCCAGGATCGATGATCTTTTTGATCAATTAAAAGGGGCAAAATATTTTTCAAAAATAGATTTGCGGATGGGGTATCACCAGTTAAAGGTTAGAGCGGAAGATGTACCTAAGACATCATTTAGGACTCGTTACGACCATTACGAGTTCTTAGTGATGTCATTTGGATTGACGAATGCGCCAGCCGCATTCATGGACATGATGAACAGAGTGTTCAAGCAATACTTGGACAAGTTTGTCGTGGTGTTCATTGATGATATCTTAGTTTATTCTAAGACGAAGGAGGATCATGCTGGACATTTAAGATTAGTGTTGGAAGCACTAAGAAAATAGAAGTTATATGCAAAATTCACTAAGTGTGAATTTTGGCTAGAAAGAGTGCAGTTTTTGGGGCACATTATTGACAACGAAGGAGTTTCAGTTGATCCAACGAAGGTGGAAGCTGTGATTAATTGGGAACAACCAAAAACGCTGACTGAGGTGCGGAGTTTTCTGGGGTTAGCTGGATACGATCGGAGGTGCATGCAGGACTTCTCGAGGATAGCTACTCCGTTAACCAATTTAACCAGAAAGATGGTGAAATACGTATGGACAGAGAAGTGTGAAGACAGCTTTCAAGAGCTGAAGAAGAGATTAAGTCAAGCACCGGTATTATCTTTACCGGACGAAACGAGGAATTTTGTAGTGTATAGCGATGCTTCGCATAAAGGACTGGAATGCGTGCTCATACAGCATGGAAAAGTCATTGCGTATGCATCTAGGCAGTTGAAGGAGTATGAGGGGACTTATCCTACTCATGACCTTGAACTTACCGCATTAGTTTTTGACATAAAAATTTGGAGTCTTTACCTGTACAGAGAGAAGTGTGAGATCTACACAGACCATAAAAGTCTGAAGTACATATTCACTCAAAAGGATTTAAACATGAGGCAGACAAGATGGCTGGAGTTGATTAAGGATTACGATTGTGAAATCTTATATCACCTAGGAAAGGCGAATGTGGTGGCCGACGCCTTAAGTCGAAAGGGTCGGAAGAAGCTATCAATGTTAACAGCTCACGAAGAGTTGATAACAGAGATGGCAAGAATGGAATTAGAAGTGCAATGTCCTAGTAAAGAAAGAGAGAAACTATTTGCAATAGAGGTTCAATCTACTATCATAGATAAGATGAAGGAAGTGCAACTCAGAACTGAGGAGTGCGAACGAATAAGAAAGAAGATTTTAGATGGTACTGATAGTATATATAGTCTTGATAATGAAAGGTTATTGAGATTTGAAGGAAGAATTTGGGTTTCGTGTGAGCCAGAGTTGAAAGAAGAGATCATGAATGAAGCTCATTACTCGAGGTACTCGATTCACCCTGGTAGTGCCAAGATGTGTCAAGACCTTCAAACTAATTTATGGTGGCCAAATATGAAGATAAAAATAGCAGAATATGTCAGTAGGTGCTTAACTTGTCAAAAAGTTAAGGCCAAACATCAAAGACCTAGTGGTTTGTTACAATCATTGGAGATTCTGAAATAGAAGTGGGAGTATATCACGATAGATTTTGTGGTAGGACTTCCAACAGCGCAGAAAGGATACGACGCTATTTGGGTAATAGTAGATCGTTTGACGAAATCGGCTCATTTCTTGCCGATAAGAGTCAGGTACAACCTGGACCAATTAGCTAAAATTTATGTCAAGGAGATTATCTCTCGACATGGAGTTCCAGTTTTGATTGTGTCTGATCGCAACCCGCTATTTACTTCGAGTTTCTGGAAGAGTCTACAAGAACAGATGGGAACGAAACTGAGGCTGAGTACAGCGTATCATCCATAGACGGATGGGCAAAGTGAAAGGACAATCCAAACGCTAGAAGACATGCTAAGGTCTTGCATTATGGATTTCAAGGGTAGTTGGGACGATCATTTACCATTGGTAGAGTTTGCCTACAACAACAGTTATCACGCTAGTATAGGCATGCCGCCTTACGAAGCATTATATGGGTAGAAATGTCGAACCCCACTTTGCTGGGATAAAGTGGGAGAACGTCGAATGTTGGGACCTGAAATAATACAACAAACGGCGAAAGTAATGAAGTTAATACGAACACGACTAGTAGCAGCTCAAGACGGACAGAAGAAGTACGCCGATCCACATTAAAAGAACAGAGAATTCAAAGTCGGTCCGTATGCGTTCCTGAAAGTGTCACCCTAGAAAGGGAAGATACGTTTCGGGAAGAAAGAAAAGTTAAGCCTTAGGTTCATATGACCTTTTTGAGGTTTTAAGAAGAGTAGGAGAGGTAGCTTATGCAATAGCATTACCTCCAGAGTTGGGACATATCCATAACGTGTTTCACGTTTCGGTATTACGTCCCTATAAACCGAATTACAAGGATGTAATCGAGTATGAACCAATTCAAGTCGAGAAAGATTTAACGTACGAAAAAATTCCTATTTAATTTATTGATAGGAAAGAACAAGTGTTGAGAAGTAAAGTTATACCTTCGGTGAAGGTGATATGGAGGAACCACAATGCCGAAGAAGTAACGTGGGAACTCGAGGAAGAGATGAGGAAGACTTATCCTCATTTGTTTGAGTAACTTACGCAGAAAGTCTGGGGATAGAATTCTTATAAGGGGGGAGAATGTAACACCCGAGAAAATTGAATGATTATGTAAAGGGATTTTATTTGATTTATTAAATAAAATTCGATTTATTTATTTATTAAAGTGAGTAAGCAAATTAAATTTTGATTTATGACCTAGAGAAGTTCGAAATGGTTAGTATTCTGGCTTTGTGCTAGAAATAATGAATGTGAATTTTCAAGACAAAAATAAAGTCTTTTCGAGAAAATGACGAAATAAGCACTATTCATAAAACCTTAAGGGTTAGGGTTTGACCCTAAGGGTTAGTGTTCATGTAACCCTAAGCTCTTCTGAGAGTTCGGAATGTCAGAATAACATTCAGTCGAAAGATTTGACTGTAGTATACCGTGAAAAGTTAAGTTAGCCACAAAGAAGTTTTCTCGGAAGAAAAGTACGAGAATCACTATTCATCAATTTCTGATTAGGAATTTATTTTGAAATTCAGAGAAACACGTAATGATAGGATTTCGAGGCGAGGTGGAATATATAATAATATTTCACTTATGGCTCACGAAGCTTTCGCGTGGGAACTTAAAATCCTAAGTATTAGGGAAAGTAAAATCAATAATTAAATTGATTATGTATAATAATAAATGATTATTATACGGAAGAAATACGCGTATAATACTAGATATTATACAAGAATAAAATAGAGAAATATGAGAATTAATATGACATATAATATGAAATTTAATATGACATATATTGAAATTGAATTAAAATTCAATAAGATAACCCGTGGGTCGAACCATTGGGTAAACGGGTGGGTTTAGCCCATAGTTCAACCCACAACCCATGTTGAACATGGGGGGATTGTGACGCCCCCAAATTCAGACCGCCACGTCGTCTTGAATTCGTTTCATCACGTTCTACAATCTAACATGATAATACGACTAAATATCGCATCGCACAGCAGAATAACACGAAATACTACGAATAGATTATATTTATTTAATATAACCATTCATATCCCAAGGGTTCGTAACTTAAACATCTTATACATAGCTTAAACATATCTTAAGCTTATATATAAACTTAACTAATATATAATAGAATAATATCTTATTACAACATCATAAAATAAAGCTATGTGAGTATGTAAAGTGGATGTTTAAATTATAATTAATTTAATTATAATTTAATATGAGTATGTAATTATTAATTGATTAATTATGTGATAATTAATTATGAACTTAATAGTTAAAGAGGAATGAGTTAACCTAAATTGGTTAACTAACTATGAGGATTAGCTATGTGATAATTAACTTATATTGTTAATTATGCATATAAATTTGACTGTGTGTGTGTCAAATAAATGAAAGAGAACTATGAAGTGTCAAATAGAATTTACTTAGACGTTTGCTAAGCGTTGCTAGGTGAATAATAGTTGATATGTATGATAATACGTTCTGTGGATTCATGAAGCAGATAATTATAAGCTGTTTTCGATAATTGGTAATCTACTAGTCAGGCAAGTCTTTCAGTTCCTATTTTCTATGTGAACTTGATGATGAACTGTTTTAAATTGTATTGCAAAAAGCATGACATGTTATATATGTTATAAGCATGAAATGTTAAAGTTAATTTATGACTATATTGATTTGTTTAAATAATGTTGATTGGGTAAGGAACTCAATCTTTATGTTTGTTATGTGAGTTAAAGCATGTATGCTATGTTACTTTAATGATTATGAGATGTATGTTGAGCATGTTATTATGTGCTATGTGATGCATGAGAACTGTTAGTTCTTGCTAAGCTGTCGAGCTCACTCTTGCAAATAACTATTTTTGCAGGTCAAGGATGCAAGGTAATGATATGTGCTTAGTGAATTGTAGAGATCAATATTCACGAAGATTACTAATATTTTATAAAAAATGTAATTCATTGTATCATCATAGTTAAGCTGTAAGTTGAGTTATCCGATATGTATGAATAATAATTGTAATGTAAGACTTTGTATAATCCTTTCGTTGTAGTGATTCATGTAATAGAATTGAATCAAATCTTTGTAATGTTAAGGTTGTGATTCAGGACAATAAAGAATGATTTTATAAAAGTTTTAATTATTCCTCATTTTTAGTATTTTTAATATCGAATAATGATTACAACATATATAATATATCAACTATTATTTAGCATACATATCAACTATTAGTCACCTAGCAACGCTTAACAAACGTCTAAGTAAATTCTATTTTACACTTCATAGTTCTCTCCCATTTATTTGACACACAGTCAAATTTATATGCATAATTAACAATATAAGTTAATTATCACATAGCTAATCCTCATAGTTACTTAACCAATTTAGGTTAACTCATTCCTCTTTAACTATTAAGTTCATAATTAATTATCACATAATTAATCAATTAATAATTACATACTCATATTAAATTATAATTAAATAAATTATAATTTAAACATTCACTTTAATTAATCAATTATAATTACATCTTATGTTAATCAAATTATAATTACACAATTTATAATTTAATTTAAACCTTTACCTTACTAATAATTAAACAAATTATAATTAAACAAATTATAATTTATAATTAATCGAACTACATCATGCATTAACTTATAACTTAAACATATTATAATTTAAATTAAACAATTACTTAGATTATAAATAATTAATTTCAATTCATGCACTCATTAAATTATAATTAAATAAATTATAATTTAATTACACATTCAACTTAATTATAATTATTCCAAATTATAATCAAATATTAAGTTATAATTACACAAATTATACTTCAAATTAAACATTTACTTTGATTATAATTAATCAAACTATATTTATTATAATTTAACAAATTATAATTTAAATTAAACCTTTACTATAATTATAATTATTCAAATTATAATTACTCATTATATATTTTATTAATATAAGTCATTACAATTATTTAGCATTTTAATGCATGCTAACATGTCATCAAATTTATCACATAAACTTAGCTTTCACAATATGAACCAAAAGCCACATTAAAAAAAACAAACAAAATTTTATTTTCTGCATACCCCCTACCGGGGTGGGGTTTTAGCCTTGATAGGCCCGCCGGGGCGGGCCCTCTGCAGCACACGCAGACTGGTTCCCGAACTGTGCAGAGAAAAAGCCAATTTGGCTTATTTCTTCGCACCACATTCCGATTTCAGTCAACATAATTCACATAACTTTATAGAAAACATAAATTTTAAGTTTCTAACATATACAATCACCAATTCACATAATCAAAACTCCCAATTTCATGATTTTTGAAGAAAAATCATTGATAAGTGTTCTTGATGAAATTGAACACTATAATTTATTTTTAAAATGAAATACACAATTCAAAACATATTTGAATTCGTTTATAACTATATTAACATAGTCTATAATCAATTTATACAACAATTAACCATCAAACATACAATTTTTATTTTTAACGAAAACTATATATTTTTAAAATATTTTCACTGTAACTTCTTGATGAACATGAATTCTTCATGTTCATCATGGGAATACCAAATTAAACTGTCTAATCATGCATCCAAGTCAATAATAATCATATATGAATACTATTTAACAGGTATTACTCACAATCACATAATTTCTTATGAACAAAATATTTTACAGAGAATATAACTATGAAGAACAATAAAACATGATCTTCAAAATATAAGGGTTAGAATTATACCCTTGTAGCTTAGTGAGGAAGAAGATGATGAGGTTTAGCAATGACTCTCTCAAGGCCTTCCTCCTTTCCTCTTCTTCTTCTCTCTTCTTTTCTCTCTAACCTCTCTTCTCTTTTCTTTCTCTGAACTCTTTTTGTTTTGTTCTTTGTTTTCTCTAACAGACTAACTTTCTAAACTAATGTATATTATAATTCTATACATAAAATATACATATAACATATATACATATATGTAACTTATAATATATTTATGTATATAATAACTCTCATAATAAAGACATATGTTACAACTTTTTGAAAACCAAAAGCCTTAAACCAAAATTCATACAATAATATTCTCCTTCTCGATCGTTAACAATACAACTTAATCTATTTTTACATCATTATTAGATATTAAAAACACTAAAAATGTAAAATAATTAAAACTTTTATAAAATCTTTCTTTATTGCCCTGAATCGCAACCTTAACATTACAAAGATTTGATTCAATTCTATTATATAAATCGCTACAACGAAAGGACTATACAAAGTCTTACATTACAATTATTATCCATACACATCGGATAACTCAACTTACAACTTAACTATGATGATACAATGAATTACATTTTTCATAAAACATTAGTAATCTTCGTGAATATTGATCTCTACAATTCACTAAGCACATATCATTACCTTGCATCCTTGACCTATAAAAATGGTTATTTATAAGAATGAGCTCGACAGCTCAGCAAAAACTAACAGTTTTCATGCATCACATAGCATATAATAACATGCTCAACATACATCTCATAATCATTAAAGTAACATAGCATATATACTTTAACTCACATAACAAACATAAAGATTGAGTTCTTTACCCAATCAACAATATTTAAACAAATCAATATAGTCATAAATTGACTTTAACATTTCATGCTTATAACATATATAACATGTCATGCTTTTTGCAATACAATTTAAAATAGTTCATCATCAAGTTCACATATAAAATAGGAACTGAAAGACTTGCCTGGCTCGTAGATTACCAATTATCGAAAAACAGCTTAATATAATCTGCTTCATGATCCTACATAACGTATTACCATAGGCATAAATTATTAGTCTCATAACGACGTTTAGCAAACGCTTAAGTAACTTCTACATTATAATTTCTAATTCTCTTCTATTTACTCGTTTGACACTCACTGTCAAATCATATGTATAATTAACAATATCAGTTAATTATCACATAGCTAATCCTCATCGTTAGTTAACCAATCTAGGTTAACTCATTCCTCATTAACTAAAACGTTAATACTTAATTACCACGTAACTAATCACATCACATAATCATATTATATTTCACATGATTAATCAATTAATAATTACATACTCATTTTAAATTATAATTAAACTAATTATAATTTAAACATCCACTTTAATCAAATTATAATTAAACAATCATAATTAATAATAAATCAACTACATCATGCATTAAATCATAATTTAAACATATTTAAATTAAACCATTACATAGATTATGAATACTCAATTTTCTATTCATGCCCTCATTAAATTATAATTAAATAAATTATAATTTAAATTACACTTTTACCTTGATTATAATTATTCTAAATTATAATCACATATTAAGTTATAATTAAACAAATTATACTTCAAGTTAACATCTACTTTGATTTAAAATTAATCAAAGTATATTCATTTAACAAATCGTAATTTAAATTAAACCTTTACTATAATTATAATTATTCCAAATTATAATTACACATTATATATTATTAATATAATTCATTTCCATTATTTTAGCATTTTAAAGTATGCTAACATGTTCTCAAATTATCACATTAGGTTAATTTTTCATTATACAAACAAAATTTCACAAAACAAATAAAATTATATTATTTTTCTGCATACCCCCCGCCGGGGCAGGGGTATTTGGCCTTACAAGGCCCGCCGGGGCGGGGCCCCTGATGCGTCCCAATTTTGGCTCGCGAACTGTGTAGAGAAAAAGCCAATTTGGCTTATTTCTCCACACCAAATTCCAATTTCAGTCAACACAATACGTATAAAATTTACAGAAACATAATATTAAAGTTTCTAACATGTTTTAACACATAAAATCATCAATTCACATAATCAAAACTCCCAATTTCATAATTTTTAAAGAAAAGCTATTGTTAAGTGTTCTTGAGGAAATTGAACACTGTACTTTTGTTTTAAAACCAATTCTCACAATTTCAAGCATAGTCAGTTAATTTCTAAACATGTTATCATCATCTACAAGTAATTTAAACAACAATCACAATCAAACATGAATTCTTTTGATTTTTAAAAGAAAACTATACATATATAAAATTTTAAAATACTTTTACTGTAACTCTTTGATGATCATGAATTCCTCATGTTTATCATATATGCATAATTTAAACAGTCTAAATCATCATACTAATCAATTATAACCAATTTATATACACAATATCACTTACATACATCAAATATCATCATGTTCATGAAGAACTAAACTTTATAGAGAACTAAATTTCATGAAGAACATAAACATTAAATTCTAACTATAAGAGTTAGGAATTATACCCTTAAGTTTAGTGATGAAGAAGATGAAAGTGATGATGAGGCTTCTAGTTTTGATTTCTCACAAAACTCCTTTCTCCTCTTTCTTTCTTCTTCTCTCTTCTTTCTTTTCTCTCTATCTTTTCTCTGTTCTTTCTTTGTCTATCTCTTTATTTTCTCTAACAGACTAACTTTGTTTTCTAACCTAACGTAATATAAAATATACATAACTGATATATGTATATAATATAAAACATAATTATATAATACATAACTGCTAAATAATTATATCTCTACTTAATACATAGAAGTTACAAATTTTTTGAAAACCAAAAGCCATAAGGCTTTGTTTGGAAAAAATCCCTTTAATTTTAAAAACAGATTATTTAATAGTTAAGGTCTTGTTTGGTAAAACATGATTAAAACAAAAGTAAGGGCCTTGATTGGGTAAAACCTTTTAAAAACAGTTTTAAGGGCCTTGTTTGGGAAAATATTTTTAAAACTCTTTTAAATCTTTTATTAAATCCTTTAACACATATTCTTAAGGTTATCATTTAATTAATTAAATCTTAACATTATAATTTAATTAATTAAAAGTTTAACATCAATTAATCACATAAAATTGTCACATTATAATTACTCGCTAATTATAACTGCATGTAACACTCAGCACATTACTCATCTAATTTAATTATCTCAATTAAATTAGGACTATAACATAAAATCATTACATATTAATTAAATTAAATATTAAATAATTATTTAATTAATATAATACACTTAATTACATTACTCCATATTAATCACATAGTTATTTATTTAACTCAATAAATAATTTAATTAAAATATTTATTTTAATTCAATAAATATTAAAATTAATATTTAAAATTCCTCTTCACATCAATTCACATATTACACAATATATGACACGTATACACATACTCAAACTCAAAACATCAGATAATAAGAATTTTATTTATTAAATTCTCATTTATAATTTCTTAAAAATACGGTATGTCACATGAGTAGTAGTGTTTATTGCTTGAAAACTCACCTAAACTCATATCTTATTCGTGTTTACTAACTTTCATGGTGTCTAGCCTAGTATGTGTACATGTAGGCTATCTAAGTGATGTTAAAGCACTATCATGTATGTCAAAATATCAGAATGCTATTCTACCATGTTCCTGCAGCTTTAGCTTTCTAAAACTTTCAAGTTTAGCTTTTGAAATCGTTTTAAACGTGAACCATGTATGCTAGTGTAATCTCAACACTTTAGACTAACTTTTCATGCTTAACTAAACCATACAATCATACTCAAAAGTCAGAATGTAAACATGGTATGTGGATATCAAAGTTCACTTCCAAATTATAAGTCTTTCCATCAATAATGTATACTAACATAATCAAATATGTTCATGCTAGGTCTATGTACTCATCTATACATGTTAATCATGTTCTCATGCTTGTCTAAAGTGATACTAACATGTTAGCACATTGCAGATTTTAGCAGAAACAGGAAACTAACCCAGGGGCCTGGCGTAGCTGCGCTGCGCCCTAGTACAAAACTGGCGCAGTTGCGCCGTGTTTCGGCCATAACCAGAAAGCTTTCTGCTTCGGCAGAAGGCAAACCCAAATCAAGATTTCTCAACAAATTCGATTCCAAACAAGCTACATTGTCTTACTAACATGCATATCAACTTATATAACACTTCATAACCATTCTCCAACCCAATTATCATGAATTCAAATATAATCAAGGATTTGGAATTTAAGAATGAAGAACATGAATGGGTATTATACCTCTGCAATTTGAATAGGAACTTGCTGCTAAACTGAAATCTCTCCAATTCTCAGAATGCTATCACTGATATATAACTTGCTCTCACTTCTATACTTAGGAAAAATCTCAGCAAAAGAAATGAGAAGGAGGGAAGCTACATTTATAAGCAATTGAATGTCCAGTCAATGAAATCTTCCACTAACTCAAACCAATGGATTGAAGGAGAGTTTGATGGGCATTAGGTAGTTGGTGGAGTTTGTGATTATCACTATTGGAGCCACTCCCCCATTGATGATTACTATCTATGTTTGCTGAGTTTGATGATATAGGAATAGACTAGCTTTTGCCATACACGTGAGGAGAGAATGACTATCATATTGGGACAAGGCAATGAAGCTCAGCACTTGCAAATTTGTAAACAAATGAATACCAACACTTAGGTTATATACATTATATACACTTAGGTTATAAGTAAATTTAGAGTCACAATGCAATTTCAATAAGGAAGTGATAATATTACAATGTTATACGTTGGGGTACATATATATTAACATATAATCCATGTACTTTTCGTTAACACCGAATATAATTTAATCGGGTATTATCACATTCATTATCCCACTCTATTATTTCAATTATATTAAAATATTGAAGAAATCATCAATCAACAATTGTTTAGTTAGTAAAATATTCATAGGGTACTTATTAATGTTCACACACTCATATTGTCACATAACCTCATTATGTACTCATATAATTTATTTAGTCATAACATATAGTTTCTATATATAATATAGTCACATTAAACGTCACATTACACTTTATAATATAGAGGTAACTACTATATATTATATGTTTAATTATCGCATATTTTGCGCATAACAATTAATCGAGTAAATATAATCTTATTATATTTATAAATCATTTACTTATTGATATTCTATTATTCATAATAACAATTAATCAACACGCTATCGATTAATTACACAAAATATCACTTAATCAATAATACTATCAATCGATTGGTGCTTCACTTACCAATTTCATTCTTGAATTAATATTGGAAATAAATCCTTAAAATTTATGCATGCAGATATTACTATCCAAGTCTTACTACCGGGGTAGCTGCGCTGGTTTACTATACAGAAGTGGCACAGCTGCGCCACTCTGGGGAAAATTATGATAATTTACTTCCTTTATTGTTTTGATTATGCCACATTAGGCAATTCATAGAAGCATTTCGTTAAGCTCTCCATCACTTTCATTCTCATGCCACGCAAGGCATTCCATGGGTTTATCATAACTCCATATTCTCTTAATTAATAGAAATTCAAATTTGAAATTGTTTAAATAAACTCATCTCATAACACATAAACATTTATATGCGAATAAATATTCATTTCCATTAATTTATTCATTAATAATATTCAAAAATTCTCGTGTATTATAGGGATAACATGGCCACATGGGGAGCCATGTGGGGGCATAAGGTGCCCATGTGCTAGCACATGGGGAGATATGGTGGTGAGGTGGAGAGGAGGTGGCTTGAGAAGGTTTGGTCCTAATGACCAAACTACCCCAAGCCTTGCAATCTCTATAAATAGAGGGCTTGACCCTTCATTTTGGCTATTTGAAATTTTCTACCAACACACTTAGAGAGAGAGAGAGAGAGTTAGCTTGCATACTTGCTAAGAATTCTATCAACCAAGAAGAAGAAAGCTTTGAGTCTTCATACTCACTCAACAAAGAACAAGATCCTTAAAGGTATAACACTAAGAATTATGTAAAATTTTCTTCTTCTTTCAATAATTATTTTGATATAGAAGTGATTAAAGGAGGTATGAATATGGAGAAGTGATATGGATGGAATAATGGTGAATTAGGAACTCTAAGAAGCCATACATGATAAGATATTAAGAATTCATAAAGAACAAATAAGGAACTTGGTGAATTCATGAGAAATGGAATAATGAATACGTTAAACCATGAAAACTTAATTGTTTTGAATGGGTAGAATCATTAATAATCAACCATTGGATTTCTTCCGATTGATTTGATGTAAAAATAACGAAGAACGAAGATTTGGCAAAAGTTACGTGGTTAGATGATAATCGTCGAAAATGTACTTCTCCTGGATTAAAGGTCAAAAGTCATCGTGTGACTCAGAAATAGTTGTTTTCGATTGTAACACATGCATTTAGGTAAATAAGACTTACGGGAGCAAGAACGAACAAATTCTGACTTAAAACAAAGAATTGAGCGTCGAACGTTCACGAACGTTTAACAAACGCGTAAAAATGGACTAATCGGCGACTTTCTCGCCGACGGATTCAGAAATGAATTCAAATTTGATAGAATGATAGAACATACCGTTTATGTACAATTGAATATGGAACGAGCCAATTCCGAGTTGTAACGATCACGCTACGAAATCGGGAACTCAGAAAATTTTATAACTTAGAAAAATTTTCTGAGATACAGGGCCGGCGCTGCCGCGCTGCCTAGAAAGCTTAACCCGGTGCCGCCGCACCAGTTCGGGGTAGGATCCCTGCATAGTGGGCACTGCAGCGCTGTCAATGAGAGTAAACCCGGTGTCGTGGCGCCAGGACGGAGTAACTTCCCTACATAGGGGGCGCTGCCGCGCCGTGTAGCAAGGGAAAGCGGGACTGCCACACCAGCAAGGGAAAAAGGTTGACCAAGTTAATTATTTACCTAACCTTTTCCATAAGGATTAAGGGGTTAGTAAGTAATGAATGAACATGAATGTATACCCTTTAAATGACTTGTTTAATCAAGGGTTTATAAGAACTAAACGTTAATCAAAATGTAATTGAACTTGAACTTTGGAAACGTAAACCGTAAACCAAAGATTGAGTTGAAGACCAAGTTGAAGAACAAGTTAAGGTCTCGTATATCATCACACTTAGTGGTGATTCATGGGAAATTGATTTACAGCATAAGGTATGTTAATAAACCGAAATCAACGTTAAATAACTTGAACGAATGTTATCCTATGCCAAGTGATTGGTAAGGATTCTCAGGGGAACCTGAGAGTGAAAGATAAATGTTTTTACGATGTTAATTCGACGGGCACGCGAGTTTGCCAATGGTTAAACGTAAACACGTTAAATGAATGAATGTTGATCAATATAGAATACTACAGGCTGATCACCTGGATGTGCTCGTAAGATATATCAAACTTACTGCCTTAGTACCGAGTTGTTCTTTTCAAAAATGGGAACCAAGTGATGGTTCGAGGTCTTTGACCAGGCAAGAATCCGAAGAGACAATATGTCCTTGGGAATGGTTTTATAGAAATCAAAACGATATTTTGATGGTTCAGAGGTACTTCATAGCTATTGTATAGCTATTGAAGTGAAGAGATATAATTTTTAATTTTGTGGTTTTAAGACAAAATGTTAACTTGCTGAGCTGCATATGCTCATTGTGACACCCCCAAATCCGGGTACTTCAATTTCCATAGGATTTGGTGTTCAATGTACAAATATCATCTATCTATCTACCCATAATAAATGCAACCATGCAATAGATAGAAATAAAACCAACTTGTCCCCTTATGGGGTTACAACATCTGAATAAAAATACAAAATCAATCCCAGGTCATACTAACCTTAAATCTCAAATGCAGAAACGTAAACAAAAATATAGTCTTACACAACTTTAACATAAGTCTTAAATGATGACATATCAAATAAACAACAAGTCTTCATCACTTGTTGACCTTGCCCTTGCCTTTGCTAGTAGAAGGCCCCTCGGACCTTTCGTTCTTAACTACAATGTTATTATTACGCAAGAGTGAGCACGATTGCCCACGAGTATAACAATATAACAACAATATAATAACATGCGAGTGAATCAAAGACTTCTGAATAAAGAAAACTCGGCTTTTGAATTAAGAATGAATAATAAGAATTAAAAGAACATCTGAGGGTCATAAGACCTCGAACTATGTCCTAGGTTGTCAAGTGTTTATACTTGAAACCTTTAATAGTCATAAGACTATGGACTCTACTTCTCGTACTTAGGGGGATCAGCCCTTAGTACCATACTGTGTACAATATCTCAACGCTAAAGCATATTTAATCCCTTATTAAAAGGGTTGTTCATCTCAGTTTGACATCAGAGTCCGCACCAAAGGATGTTTGATTTGGATAAGCTCACTAACAGTTCCAGAATTTTAGAACGTTCATCAACTATGGACCAGTCGAATCAATAAGGGCTCGCTAGCCTTATAAGGTTCAACAATAAACGATATTCAAATCGAATAATAATTTCTCAAGAATATACAACCGAATAAGTATTGTATAACTGGAATCATGCTTTAATTGTATTATAACATCTCATATGAAATCTTAAATTGAATAATCAAGGATAAGAACTTGCATCATGATAGTATTTCAAGAATAGAAAACTTGCTCAATAAAAGTAAAGTTTGAGTTTAGAAACTTGCTTGACATAAGAATAAGGAATAGAACACTTATTCAACTTAAAGAGTATAGATAAGAAAACTTGCATATAAATAACAAGTTAGGGATAGGAAACTTGCCTCTTGCGCAAGCTACAAATCTAGTTACAATTCAATTCCTCAACGTCCTACACATTATATTATGCATACGATGTCGATTAGTTTCATCACTTCTATGTTTAATTGTTGAACTTTTCATTTAAGTCAACTTACAACTTGGTTCACAGTGTTAACTTATTAACTAACCACATAACATGAGTATGAATTCACAATATGTGTATCATATAGTTATAATCCTTCAAACAATCATAATCAAGTTTTACAATCACAATATTCAATTCGCACTTAGTTTGTTAACTTGAACCTTCACATTATCTTATATATGTCAATAACTTAGTTTATTAATCATGAACTTCAAATCATATAATATTCATGTTTAAAACTTAGAACAACATCTTTTATTGTCGAGAGCACTACACTTGCGTACGTGCATGTCCGACGCCCTCCGATTGCCTCCGAATACGCATCAGTCACAAAGATGGTCATTTTAACCCATGTTACCGACTTCAAATCGAAAAACATAACGAATAAAAGTTGTAGGTCTACTCGTTATCTTTCCTAATCCTCCTCAATCGCCTTAATCAGAGTTCGTATGAAGAAGTTATACTTATTTTACTACAGGAGGTCAAAAAAAATATTTTTTTTTTCTGTGCACTACCCCCGCTGGGGCTGATATTAGGTCCGCTGGGGTGGATAAAATCTTCATGGGGCCCGCTGGGGTGGGCATAAATCTGGCTGTTCAGCAACTGTTCGCGATTTTAATAGTTTTAGGCCAATTAAATGCAAATCAAACTAGTACCGTGATTTCTATGAAGTATAAACTTCATAGAAACATCATATAATGATTCTAACATGCTTTTAACACTTTATATCATGTAATTACTGGAATCAAATCATGAAATTTCATTGTTCTTGGTGTTCTTGACGGTTTTGAAGAAAAACTCAAAATTTGACGTCACAGATTTGTTATAACTCCGAATTTGTCCGTTCAAAGTTTGTTTTCTTTGGCTTAACATGTATTATCATAATTTACTGACAAATTTAAGTTAAACAAACAATTCATGGCGTACAATTGTTCGTAAGGGCCATAAGGGTCATATATACAACTTTTATACTCTATAATTTTTGAAAAACTCAATTAAAATATAATTACATGAAATTGATGGTTTGAAAACATACATAGATGGTAGAACACATGTTATGATTATATCTTAACACTTATAAACACATAAACCATCAATTCTTGCATTGATCACAAAATAATTATTTTACAGAGAACTCAAAATAGTCGTTAATGGAAAACTCTGATTATAGCATGTCTATATGAAATTGGTTACTCTAGCATATAAATACATGATATAAACCAAATAATATACATATACTAACATATATATCATCATATACCCACCAATTATAAATTTCTTCATTCATAGAGGACTTGCATAGTTTTTCATAAAAATATAAGAATGTAATTTATGTTTTGGGTTGAAAAGATTACCCTGCTAGATTGTGATGATGAAGAACTCTCTTTTGATTTCTACAACCCTTGATCTCTTCAACTCTCTTTCAAAGTTCTCTCTAAATTTCTCTCAACTTCTCTAAGTTTCTCTCTTCTTTTTCTGCTGTAGGAATATGTAATAGAACTAATGTATATATGATATACGTATATAATATCACGTATATTATTCAACTGACAAGTTAGTAGGTAATTTACTCCGTCATGGTTAACTGGTCCAACTCCCCTTAGGGGCTTGTTTGGTTGTTCCTTAATAACTCCTTCCCATTTAATTTAAATTTATTATTATCATATAGTTAAATAATGTCACACCCAATTAAGCAATTAATCAAATATCGTATTTAAATTAATTAAATAAATTAGAATAATTCCACATTAAATCACATAGTCACATAATTAAAATTCTTATTTATTAATTATGTCAAATCATTAAATCTCTAATTAATTATTATATTAATTAGAATAACGTTATGCTTATTAAATAATTTATTTAAACAAATAAGCTCAATTAAATACATACTTTGCACAATAAAATTCTTAACATTAATTTAATCAATAAAACACATATAATTAAATTAATCTACCATAATTTCATCAATTAATTACTTAATTCAATAATTAAATCATCCAAAAATATTTATTTAATTCAATAAATATTCAAATTATATTACAAAATCTCGTTCGTCATATCTTTCCCCCCTTAAAAGGATTTTGTCCCCAAAATCACGGTTCAATTAAAATTTCGTCTCGTTACATTCTCCCCCCTTACAAAGATTATGTCCTCAGAATCGCTTACACATAAATTCAGTAAATAATTGTGTGTAAATCTTCATCATATGCTCTTTGAGTTCCCACGTACTTCTTCAGCGTTGTGGTTCCTCCAAATTACCTTAACAGAAGGCATAACTTTATTTTTGAGAACTTGCTCTTTCCTGTCAACAATCTAGACAGGAATTTCTTCATAGGATAAGTCTTTCTCAAATTGTAGGGGTTCATATTCAATCACATGTTTGTAATCGGGTTTGTAGGGTCTTAACACTGACACATAAAAGACGTTGTGGACATTCTCTAGCGTCGGAGGTAAGGCTACCTCATACGTAACTTCTCCAATCCTTCGCAGTACCTCAAAGGGTTCAATGAACCTCGGGCTCAATTTTCTCTTCTTACCGAATCTGATCTCCTCTTTTCAGGAAGAGACTTTTAAGAAAACAAAGCTACCCTATTCAAATTCTACATCTTACGGTGTGGATCGACGTATTTCTTCTGCCTATCCTGAGTCGCTACCAGTCTTGTTCGGATCACTTTGACTATCTCTACTGTCTGTTGTACCAACTCTGGACCGAGAAATTATCTCTCGCCAACTTCATCCCAGTATAATGGATTTCTACACTTTCTGCCGCACAATGCTTCGTAAGGCGGCATGCCAATACTAGTGTGGTAACTGTTGTTGTAACCGAATTCAACAAGCTGTAGGTGGTCATCTTAGTTGCCTTTGAAATCCATAATGCATGCTCTCAACATATCTTCTAATGTCTGGATCATTCTTTCACTCTGCCCGTCTGTCTGAGGGTGATAGGCCGTACTCATTCTCAATTGCGTCCGCATGCATTCCTGTAGTCGCTTCCAGAAGTTTAATGTAAAGCGCGGATCTCTATCAGAAATAATTGACATCGGTACTCCGTGCCTCAAAACAATCTCTTTCACATATAGCTTTATCAACTGGTCTAAGTTGATTCTGATTCTGATCGGAAGGAAGTGTGCGGATTTTGTCAATCGGTCAACGATAACCCATACTACATCGTAGCCTTTCTGAGTCATCGGGAGGCCAACCACGAAATCCATCGTAATGTGTTCCTATTTCCATTCTGGGATCTCTAAAGGTTGTTGCAACCCACTCGGCCTCTGATATTCTTCTTTCACTTTCTGACATGTCAGACACTTTACAACACACTCTGCAACATCTCGTTTCAAATTCGGCCACCAAAAATGTTATCGAAGATCCTGGTACATCTTGGTACTACCGGGGTGAATCGAATACCGTGAGCTATGGGCCTCGCTCAAAATGTCTTCCTTAATCTCTGACATTGGCGGTACCCAAACTCTGCTCTCAAATCTCAGCAGTCCCTCACTGTCTATCTTGAACCTCAGTTCGGTTCCTTCAGATATCTTCTTCTTTACCTTCTCATATTCTTCGTCCTGAAGTTAAGCTTCCATAACTTTTTCCAATAAAGTTATACCAGCTTGCATCGGGAATAGCTTCTCGTGTCAATCTCCATCGGATACTTTATTTCCAATTTTAGCTTCTCCATTGCTGAAATTAGCTCCTCTTGAGAAGTCAACATCATCAATTTCTCCCGACCCTTTCTGCTTAAGGCATTGGCAACAACGTTTGCTTTACCCGGATGGTATAAAATCTCGCAGTCATAGTCCTTAATTAATTCCAGCCATCTTCTCTGGCGCATATTTAAGTTCTTCTGTGTAAAAATATAATTCAGACTCTTGTGGTCTGTATATATTTCACACTTCTCCCCATAGAGATAGTGTCTCCATATTTTCAAAGCAAATACCACTGCAGCTAACTCCAAGTCATGGGTCAGATACCCCTTCTAATAGTCCTTCAATTGTCGTGACACATACGCAATGACCCTACCATTTTGCATAAGCACACAGCCAAGTCCTTTATGCGACACATTACTATAAACCACAAAATTTTCTGTGTCATCCTAAAGAGATAACACAAGTGCTGAACTCAATCTGTTCTTAAGCTCTTGAAAGCTTTCCTCACACTTTTCCGTCCAAACGAATTTCACCGATTTCCTAGTTAAATTCGTCATCGGAGTTGCTATCTTGGAAAAGTCCTGAATGAATCTTCTATAATAACCTGCTAATCCAAGTAAAATTTCTCACTTTCGACGACGTTTTCGGTTGATCCCAGTTCATCACAGCTTTGACTTTAGAGGGATCTACCAAAATTTCGTCCTTATCGATCACTTGTCCAAGAAATTGCACCCTTTAAATCCAGAATTCACATTTCAAAAATTTTGCGTACAACTTCTCTCTTCTCAATGCCTCTAACGTTACTTTCAGATGATCTACATGTTCTTCGTTGGTCTTCGAATATACCAAAATATCATCGATAAAGACCACCACGAATTTGTCCAAAAACGGCTTGAACACTCCGTTCATTAGGCCCATAAATGCTACAGTAGCATTCGTTAGACCAAATGACATCACCAGAAATTTGTAGTGACCATATCGAGTCCTAAACGCAGTCTTCGGAACATCTTCTGGCCTCACCTTCAGCTGATGATAACCACTCCTTAAGTCTATCTTTGAAAAGTATCTCGCTCCTTTCAATTGATTAAACAGGTCGTCGATCCTCGGTAATGGATACCTATTCTTAATGGTAACCTTATTCAGTTCTCTGTAGTCGATGTAGAGCCACATCGTCCCGTCCCTCTTCTTCACAAATAACACTGGCGCTCCCCACGGCGATACGCTCGGTTGTATGTACTTCTTATCCAATAATTCTTGCAGTTGTACCATCAATTCTTTCATCTCTACCGGAGCCATCCGGTACGGTGCCTTCGATATTGGAGCCGTTCCTGGCACTAAATCGATCACAAACTCAACCTCTCTGTCTGGCAAAAGTCCTGGCAGATCGTCTGGAAATACGTCTGCAAAGTCCCTCACGACTGGTATCTCCTCTATCTTCGGGTTCTCTTTACGACTATCGACTATGTAGGCTAAATATCCTATGCAACCTTATCTTAACAACTTCCTAGCCTGCATCATCGTCAGACAACTCGCTTGTCTAGGCGACTTGCTGCCATAAAACACAACCTTTGACGGAGTCATAAGGCTAATACATTTCTTCTAGAAATCAGTTACAGCCCATAACTGAATAGCCAATCCATTCCCAGAATAACATCGATCTCCCCAAGTCTAATCGGGATAAGATCTACGTTCATAATGTTACTCTTAATATCCACCCTACAGTTTTTGTGTACGTACTTAACAGGGATCGCTTCTTTATTCGTAATTTCTATGTTCATAGGGTATTCTAACTCATCCTTATGCAATCCTAAGTTCTTAGCAAAGTCATCAGATATAAATGAACAAGTAGCACCAGAATCAAATAATACATAAGCATTAACTTTATTGATCAGAATGATACCTGACACCACATCACGAGACTGCACAGCATCCTGCACTGTCATATTGAACGTCTTGGCAGTCGATCGATTGGTTGCGGTTGGTCCCACGATAGTTAGAGCATTTCCACCACTGTTTCCCTTGTTCCCTCCTGTTCCTGCCCCTCTAGATCCTTTCTTAGGGCAGTCCCTAGCCAAGTGATCCTTTGAGCCGCAAGTGAAGCAGGCGCCCTTCTTTGGGTTAGGACAATTAGGTGCTCTGTGGCCTTCCTGATCACAATTGTAACACACCCATTTTCCTTTCATACAGATCCCCATGTGAGCTTTCCCGTAGGTCCGATATGCTTCAATTATATTCTTCTGACCTTTTTGCTGATTACCAGTTGACGAGTTGTCGGTCCACCTCCTCTTCTGATTGTTATTTTCTCCCGTGTTGCTGCCACTAGCCTTGGTATTTCCTTCACTCTCATTCTTCTTCTTCTTCTGATCCTGGTTATACTTGGTCACGGCATTACTACCACCGTCAGCTAGGATGGCCTTCTCTAGTACCCCAGCAAAAGTGTTCAATTGGAACATTGACACTTCGCTATACAACCAGGGCTTCAGGCCCTGTTCAAACCTCCTTGACTTCCTCTCATCGGTGTACACTTGATACGTAGCAAACCTGGCCAACTCATTGAATTTTGTCATATAGTCTGGCACCAATATATTTCCCTGCTTGAGCTCCAGAAACTGTACCTCCATCAGGTTCTGTGAGCTGGTTGGGAAATACATCTCGAAAAATATTTCTTTAAACCTCTCCCAAGTTATTACGCCTTCTCCTCCTCAGACCTTGTTTTCCTGTCACCAAAAGCTGGCTTCTGATTTTAACATGAACGTTGCGTATGCGGTCTTATGGTCCTCACTGACTTTGGAGACGTCAAAAACTTTTTCCATCTCTATAACCTAAGTCTGAGCTTCTATCGGGTTCATGGAGCCTTTAAACTCCGGTGTTCCCACCGCCTTAAAGTCCTTGAACATTGTATTTGGTGGAGCTTGAGGTTGATTGTTAATCACTCCAACCAATAAGTCCACCAATTGCTGAACGGGGTTGGCGTTAGCATTGGCATCGTTGTTGTTCGTTGACCCTTCTTGGGTCGGTTGACGGTTTGGTCTTCTTCTCGGCGGCATATTTCTGTTTAAGATATACGCTCATTAGATCTTTATTTAATTCTTAAATATTTAAGACTTAACTTAAACATTTTAACATAATCACTTAACACATAATCATCTCAAATAACTCTGATATTTTATTTAATCAAAAGTTTTAACATAATATGATAGCATCACTGCTATTTACATCAATTATCCCGAGATAAAAGAATCTACAGGTTTTAAATCATCAAAATAATCCTCTTTTTATAAGCACATCGTAATTTACATTATTAATATCAAGTAAGTTATCACATAATCAAACTGTTCCTAGCACTGCCTACTAAGGCGTCGAATAGCTTTACTGAGTTCTTCCTCCATGATGCGGAACATCGTCTTGTGATCCAGCATATACCAGGGCAAACCTTCTAACTGGACTAGATAGTTCGTCACCTGATTCTGGGCCTTGTCAATTGTATTCTGAAACGTATAACTCGTCTCCTCAATCTTTGCTCTCTTTGCACGAACATTATCCTCTGCAAGATTGGCATGCCGTGAATTTCTCACCCAAGCTTCCTCCGCTATGGCAAGCCTTACTGATTTCTCTTTCAACTCATTCTTCAATTTCTCTATCTCCTTTGACTTCTGCTCAACTTGGCCCTTTTCATGGATCAATTCCCACTCTACGTCTCCAAGGCGTGTGTGAAGAGCCTCAACTTCAACATCCTTCTACTCAATGGTAGACTGTTGAGTAATCGTCGGCTCCTGAACTGTATCTCGTAACTCTATGTTACGGCCATACAGTTCGTCATACATCTCAGCACTGATAGAGTTCGGTGGGACTCTTCAGGGTCTTTCTCATCCTCCTCAGCTGCCTCAGCCTGAATCTCTATCTCCTCAGAGTCCTCCTCTAAATCGAACACCGGCTAATGCTCCCGACCAACGACTATGATCAAAGGAGATGTCTCTCATTGAATCAACTGCTCCTAGACTGTGTGAATGTCTCGGAGCTACTCCTCCCTAGCCTCTTGGGGTACAACGTCCCTAGGCTGACTGGGTTCTCCAGCATCCGACATCATGACAAATCAAATTTTAAGACTTAGTTATTATGTGATGCTAATCGATACTCTCGCAAGTATATAAGTATAAGCACTTAGCACATAAGTTAATTTATTATCTTTCTTAGAACTCGATAAGAGTTTATCATTACTATGTTCTCGATTTCTTAAAAAGGCTATTATCCTAAGGTTTTCCCCTACCTAAGGTTCATAACCTACAGCTTTGATACCAACATGTGACACCCCCAAATCTGGTACTTCAATTTCCACGAGATTTGGTGTTCACTGTACAAATATCATCTATCTATCTACTCATAATAAATGCAACCATGCAATAGATAGAAATAAAACCAACATCTCCCCTTATGGAGTTATAACATCTGAATAAAAATACAAAATCAATCTCAGGTCATACTAACCTTAAATCTCAAATGCGAAAACGTAAACAAATAAATAGTCTTACAGAACTTTAACATAAGTCTTAAACAATGACATATCAAATAAACAACAAGTCTTCATCACTTGTTGACCTTGCCCATGCCTTTGCTAGTAGAAGGCTCGTCGGACCTTTCGTTCTTAACTGCAATGTTATTATTACACAAGAGTGAGCACGATTGCCCACAAGTATAACAATATAACAACAATATAATAACATGCGAGTGAATCAAAGACTTTTGAATAAAGAAAACTCGGCTTTTGAATCAAGAATGAATAACAAGAATCAAAAGAACATCTAAGGGTCATCAGACCTCGCACTATGTCCTAGGTTGTCAAGTGTTTATACTTGAAACTTTAACAGTCATAAGACTATGGACTCTACTTCTCGTACTTAGGGGGATCAACCCTTAGTACCATACTGCGCACAATATCTCAATGCTAAAGCGTTTTTAATCCCTTATTAAAAGGGTTGTTCATCTCAGCTTGACATCAGAGTCCGTGTGACGAACGAGAATTTTTTAAAGTTATTTGAATATTTATTGAAATAAATAAATATTTGTGATGATTTAATTATTGAGTTAAATAATTAATACATGAAATTGTGGTAGATTAATTTAATTATATGTGTTACATTAATTAGATTAATGTGTTGTAATTTTATGTAGTTCAAAGTATATATTTAATTGAATTTATTTGATTAAATAAATTAATTAACTAAGAATAGTGTTATTCTAATTAATTTAATAATTAATTAGAGAATTAATGAATTGACATAATTAATAATTAAGAATATTAATTATGTGACAATGTAATTTAATGTGAGTTATCTTATTTTATTTAATTGAGTTAAATAAAATTAATGGAGTAATTAATAGTGTGACAATTAACTATATAATAAACTAGTTAATTAAAATAAAGGGAGAGGAGGAAAAGAAGAAACCAAACAAGACCTTAAGGGAAGTTTTGGTTGGTTAAGATAATTGACCATTACTTATATGTATTATTCTTATACTTAGACGCATTTGTCATATATCATATCAGAGGAAAAGTTAGAGAGTTTCAGAGAAAAGGAGAAGAAATTGAGAGGAAGAGAAATTTGAGAGATCATTGAATTGTCTATGATTATATCATCTTCACTACTAAAGGGTAATCCCTTCTTTTAAGTTTCCAAAATCTAGATTTCTCAAAGTTCATTTACGTACTTTAAAGTTTTTATGTGAAAAATAGTTTTGAAATTAAGGCATGATATGTCTATATATATAGGTATGTGATCATACCATGTTTTCTAACATGTAATCATATTTTAAAGTAATCAATTTCATATGTATATGCCTTAATTGAGTTTTCAAAAAGTTATAGAGTTTCATTCACGTATTTTCAAAAAATTATCTGTTATGAATTATTTTGAGAATTAAAGTAAGATATGATCATATAAAGATCTGTGTATGTTAATATCTTGGGCTATGCTATATATTCATGAATTACAATGATCACACCATAGAATTTTGTTAATAATTGGGTTTCATGAAATACAGAGTTTGAATATCATATAAATAACCCATATGGGTAAATTAAATGCTTTCATAGTATGTTTAACTTAAACTTGATAATGGATTATGATTATACATGTTAAAACAAAGAAAAAAACAAACTTTGAACGGACGGATTCGGAGTTATAACGAATCCGTGACGATGAAATTCATGTTTTACTTCAAAACATTCTAAAAACACCAAGAACGGTGAAATTTCATTATTTGATTCGAGTAATTGCATGATTTAAGATGTTAAAAATATGTTAATAACATTGTATGATGTTTCTATGAAGTTTATACTTCATAGAAATCACGGTACTAGTTTGATTAGCATTTAATTGGGATTATTTGGCCAAATCTGTCAAAAATCGCGAACTAGGGTTGAACCGCCAAGGCACGCCGAACCCAGCGACTCTAGACCCGTCCCAGCAGGCCCCATGCAGCACCACACCAGCCCCAGCGGGCCTAACCCCCACCCTAGCGGGGATAGTGAAGGGAAAATTTTTGTTTTAACCTCCTGTAGTAAAATAAGCATAACGTTTTCATACGAACTCCGATTAAGGCGATTCAGGATGATTCGGAAAGATAACGAGTAGACCTACAACTTTCATTCTTTATGTTGTTCAATTTGAAGTCGGTAAAAGGGGTTAAATTAGACATCTTTGTGACTGATGCGTATTCGGAGGCAATCAGAGGGCGTCGAACATGCACGTACGCAAGTATAGTACTCTCGATTATAAAAGATGTTTTTTTAAGTTATAAAACATGAATATTATATGATTTGAAGTTCATATTAATAAACTAAGTTATTGACATGTATAAGATAATGTGAAGGTTCAAGTTAACAACCTAAGTGCGAACTGAATATTGTGATTGTAAAACTTGATTATGATTATTTGAAGGATTATACTTATATGGTACACATATTGTGAATTGATACTTATGTTATGTGGTTAGTTAATAAGTTAACACTAGAAACCAAGTTGTAAGTTGACTTAAATGAAAAGTTCAATAGTTAAACATAGAAGTTATGAAATTAATCGACATCGTATGCATAATATAATGTGTAGGACGTTGAAGAATTGAATTGTAACTAGATTAGTAGCTTGCGCACGTGGCAAGTGTTTGTATCCCTAACTTATTATTGTTGAGCAAGTTTCCTAACTATAACCTTTAAATTGAGCAAGTGTTCTATACTTAATTACTGTTGATGAGCAAGTTATTATTCTTGATTACTCAAGTTCAGTATTTCATATGAGATGTTATGATTCTTTTAAAAGTATCATTTTAGTTATACAATACTTATGCTATTGTATACCCTTGAGAAGTTAATATTCAAATTGAATATCATTTATTGTTGAATCCTTTAAGACTAGCGAACCCTTATTGATTCAACTAGTCCATAGTTGATGAGCGTTCTAAATTCCAGAACTATTATTTAGTTTATCCAAACAAAATTTTTTTTGGCGCGGACTTTGATGTTAAAACTGAGATAAACAACCCTAATACAGGGGATTGATGATGATGCTTTAAGCGTTGAGGTATTGTGCACAGTATTGGTACAAAGGGCTGATCCTCCTAAGTACGAGAAGTAAAGTCCATAGTCTTATGACTCTTAAAGGTTTAAAGGTTAATATACTTGTCAACCTAGGACATAGTTCAAGGTCTTATGACCCTCAGAAGTAATTTTGATTCTTGATTCAAAAGTTGAGCTATCTGTTATTCAAAATTCTTTCACTAGCATGTTATTATTCTGTCTTATTTTTATACTTGTGGGCATTCGTGATCACTCTTGCATAATAACATTGCAGCTAAGAATGAACGATGTGATGAACCTTCTAGTAGCAAGGGCAAAGGAAAAGCTAACAAGTGTTAAAGACTTGTGGTGTTATTGAAATGTTAAAGTTCAAGACATATGTGTAATGATTAAGACTTATTTGTTTATGTTTCCGCAACAGAGATTTAAGCTTAAGTATAACCTGGGATTGATTATGTATTTACTATTTCAGATATTATAACCCTATTATAGGGAGATGATGGATTATTTATCTATTTAATGAATTTTTATTATTATGGGTAGATAGTCATATGATATTTGAACAGTGAACACCAAATCATGTGGAAATTAAGATACCGGATTTGGGGGTGTCACAGTCCGCACCAAAAGAAGTTTGGTTTGGATAAGCTCACTAACAGTTCTAGAATTTTAGAACGTTCATCAACTATGGACTAGTCGAATCAATAAGGGCTCGCTAGCCTTATAAGGTTCAACAATAAACGATATTTAAATCGAATAATAATTTCTCAAGAATATACAACCAAATAAGTATTGTATAACTGGAATCATGCTTTAAGTGTATTATAACATCTCATATGAAATCTTAACTTGAATAATCAAGGATAAGAACTTGCATCATGATAGTATTTCAAGAATAGAAAACTTGCTCAATAAAAGTAAAGTTTGAGTTTAGAAACTTGCTTGACATAAGAATAAGGAATAGAACACTTATTCAACTTAAAGTGTATAGATAAGAAAACTTGCATATAAATAAAAAGTTAAGGATATGAAACTTGCCTTGTGCGCAAGCTACAAATCTAGTTACAATTCAATTCCTCAACATCCTACACATTACATTTAGTTTCATCACTTCTATGTTTAATTGTTGAACTTTTCATTTAAGTCAACTTACAACTTGGTTCACAGTGTTAACTTATTAACTAACCACATAACATGAGTATGAATTCACAATATGCGTATCATATATTTATAATCCTTCAAACAATCATAATCAAGTTTTACAATCACAATATTCAATTCGCACTTAGTTTGTTAACTTAAACCTTCACAATATCTTATATATGTCAATAACTTAGTTTATTAATCATGAACTTCAAATCATATAATATTCATCTTTATAATTTTGAACAACATCTTTTATTGTCAAGAGCACTACACTTGCGTACGTCCATGTCCGACGCACTCTGATTGCCTTCGAATACGCATCAGTCACAAAGATAGCCATTTTGACCCATGTTAACGACTTCAAATCGAAAAACTTAAAGAATAAAAGTTGTAGGACTGCTCATTATCTTTTATAATCCACCTGAATCGCCTTAATCGGAGTTCGTATGAAGAAGTTATACTTATTTTACTACAGGAGGTCAAAAAAATAATTTTTTTCTCTACACTACCCTCGCTGGGGCTGGGATTAGGTCCGCTGGGGCAGATAAAATCTGCATAGGGGCCCGTTGGGGTGGGCATAAATCTGGTTGGGGCGGGCATGCCCTTGCGGTTCAGCAACTGTTCGCGATTTTGATAGTTTTAGGCCAATTCAATGCAAATCAAGATAGTACCGTGATTTCTATGAAGTATAAACTTCATAGAAACATCATATAATAATTCTAACATACTTTTAACACTTTATATCATGTAATTACCTGAATCAAATCATGAAATTTCATTGTTCTTGGTGTTCTTGACGTGTTTTTTCAGAAAAACACGAAATTTGACGTCACAGATTCGTTATAACTCCGAATCTGTCCGTTCAAAGTTTGTTTTCTTTGGCTTAACATGTATTATCATAATTTACTTACAATTTTAAGTTAAACAAACAATTCATGGCATACAATTATTCATAAGGGCCATAAGGGTCATATATACAACTTTTATACTCTGTAATTTTTGAAAAACTCAATTAAAATATAATTACATGAAATTGATGGTTTGAAAACATACATAGATGGTAGAAAACATGTTATGATTATATCTTAACATTTATATACACATAAACCATCAATTTATGCACTGATAACAAAATAATTATTTTACAGAGAACTCAAAATAGTTGTTAATGAAAAACTCTGATTATAGCATGTCTATATGAAATTGGTTACTCTAGCATATGAATACATGATATAAACTATATAATATACATATACTAACATATATATCATCATATACCCACCAATTATAAATTTTTTCAATCATAGAGGATTTAAATAGTTTTTTATAAAAATATAAGAACGTAATTTAAGTTTTGGGTTAAAGAGATTACCCTGCTAGATTGTGATGATGAAGAACTCTCTTTTGATTTCTACAACACTTGATTTCTTCAACTCTGTTTCAAAGTTCTCTCTAAATTTCTCTCAACTTCTCTAAGTTTCTCTCTTCTTTTTCTTCTGTAGGAATATGTAATAAAACTAATGTATATATAATATACGTATAGAATATCACGTATTATATTCAACTGACAAGTTAGTGGGTAAGTTACTCCGTCATGGTTAACCGGTCCAACTCCCCTTAGGGGCTTGTTTGGTTGTTCCTTGATAACTCCTTCCCATTTAATTTAAATTTATTATTATCATATAGTTAAATAATGTCACACCCAATTAAGCAATTAATCAAATATCTTATTTAAATTAATTAAATAAAATAGAATAATTCCACATTAAATCACATAGTCACATAATTAAAATTCTCATTTATTAATTATGTCAAATCATTAAATCTCTAATTAATTATTAAATTAATTAGAATAACGTTATGCTTATTAAATAATTTATTTAATCAAATAAGCTCAATTAAATACATACTTTGCACAATAAAATCTCAACATTAATTTAATCAATGTAACACATATATTTAAATTAATTTACCACAATTTCATCAATTAATTATTTAATTTAATAATTAAATCATCAAAAAATATTTATTTAATTCAATAAATATTCAAATTATATTACAAAATCTCGTTCGTCACACTCATACTTGCTTAACTAAATTTTTTCTGCAAGGAATAAACGGACCAAAGGATCCGGGAAAGACAAAGGCAAGTCCAAGATGGACAAGTAGAGACCTTTGTAATAGCATAGTATTAGTACTGTATTTACTGATATTATAACACAGAACAATGTAATGGTTATCGAGAACTTGGGAAGGAATGAATAGAATGTATGTTTAGTAAACTCATGCGTGATATTGAAGTCTTTCAATGGAATGTATGAGTAGAATGTAGTACCGTGTAGCACCAGGTCCAAGGTTTGAAGGTACCCAGATTTGGGGGCGTCACACATAGTATCCCATAAAAGATAATAGTTGCCATCAGAACAGTCTCTGTGTTTGGATATCCTCACTTGGATGAATAGGTTTATATCTTATGTATATTTCTTTCATATCAACAGTTCCTATCTATCTGACATTCACAATATTAATGATAAGATTGTTCTGGGAACCGAGGAGCGACCTCAGTGCTTACAGAACTCCCAAAGTCATTCAGTACCCTCATTCAGATGTATAGTTCATATAGATACTATACTAGTTCAATAATATTGCTAAATCAACTAATAATGTAATAGTAACACGATTGCGAAAACAAAAGATGATAATATATTTCATATAATAAGTTTGGTTATATGGTTCTCAACATTGAGTTCTTATTACAAAAAGTCTTATAAGACTTACATTAATATAGACAATAATTTAAACTAATCTAAGCATAGCTTCTTTCCATTATGTATCCCAAAAGTTCCGGAATTACCATCTAAAATTGCAAAGGAAATAATTTGCAAGAATAAGCTATGACATGCTCAGCAAGTTTATATTTATAAACACGATCTTTGATTTGAAGAAATTATAGATCAACAATTTACTTAACTAAGGGTTGATGTCCATTACTGGAATTTTTATATCAACCATTTCTGTCAGTCACAAAGACTTAGAAACTTGTCTAGTTTGGATATGATATAGGGGATCAGCCTATTCAGTATCCTAGAAGTATGCATATCATCCTACCTCTAGTGTCAATTTGTAGACACAATTTAAGTCTCATCAAGGGTAAAATTCAACTGAGTATAAGAGGTCTTATCAAAATAATTTGGTTTGACACAACAGTTTATGCTTGATAAACAATAGTTCAATATCATTTGAATAAGTAATTCATTTCTTAAGTTATGCTGAAGCAATAGCAATAACTTCACAATAATTGGTAACAACTTCGTTCGGTATAATATATCGAAAAGAATTCAAGTAGGGTTCAAGAACTTGCGTAAAGTAATAAGTTTAAGGATAGAATACTTGCATTGAATACAAAAATTAAATCAAGTTAGAAAACTTGCATGTGTGAAGAACGTTTATCTATCGTTACTCAAAGTGTTTATGATACCTAAATACGTTAAACATATTTATATAGATCATTAGTATTGATAACAATACTTAACTACTCAAACTATTTAAGTTCGGTCTATGTTTGATATGATTTTGGTGTCCTAAAACCTTACCAGATATTTATCAAGTTAATATCTCGGTTAAAATGTACTTATAAGCTTTATTATAATTTAAGATAATTTATTTATCATTTATAATAATTTTTGGAAGCTTATAATAATTTTGAAGTATTTAATTATCCATTATACTAATTTTTAAATCATTGTTATTATTTTTAGATAATTAATATTTACTTAGAATAATTTTTAAAACCTTAGTATTATTTATAAACAATTAATAACAATTTAATATGTTTTTAGAACATTTATAGCATTTTTAAATAATTAGTTATTTTTTATAAATGATTTATTTTAGTTTATTTATTTATTAATTATACAAATATTTATGGAATTTATGCCAAAATATTAAAAGTTAATTATTATAACTTAAAATAATTTTTAAAACTTAATTTATAATTATTTATTAATTATTTCTATTTCTTTTAATTTATTTTAGTTTCTGTATGTCGCTATAGGCCTTTAGCGACAGATTGTGTAGCAATAACTGTTCTTCAGCCTGAAGAACAGCCTAGGTCAATGCCTAGTGGGTGGTTTGACCAAGCTTGATCTTTTATCTTGTTATGATTCTAGGTCTCTAAGTGTTTCAATGGTGTAGTGTTTATGCAAGGCTACAACAATATACTAAATTTAGACTCTAATCATAACATAACAAGAAGTTATAGAGGTGCAAAGTGGCTGTCAGACTTGTTCTTGGGTTTTTGGGTAACCCAAAAACTCAGTCAATGTCAGCCAATGAGTTTTGTGCTATAATAACTTTCATCTTGTAAACTGTTTATATGTTGTATTGATTTAGTTGTGTAGTATATATACCAAGGTATAATGGTGTGACACGGGTGTAGTCTAACAACATCATATGATCCTAGATCATCCCGGTCAAACTAGCCTTCTCAGACTTTTCTTGAGGTTTTTGGGTCACCCAAAAACCCGTTGGTCATGGTCGAGCAGGTACTTTTGGCTTGATTTAATTTTCATTCAGTAGGTTGCTGTGATGTTTAATTTGTTTCTAGTTGTATTGTACATGACAGAGTAAAATGACATGCATCAAGATAAACTAATCTACATCAGATGTGCCAGATCTAGGCCAGTCAAACCTTGTCAGTGACCTGTCAAAATGTTCTTCATTTTCTGGGTTACCTAGAAAACAGAACTTCTGATCGGTCAATGGGTTTTGACCAACCATATCTTTCAACTTAATGGTTCTATTAGCATGATTCTGGTTCCAGTTTATTAACCTTATTACATACTATAACTACAAGCTTTACAATTGATCAAAACAACAATTTAAGAAGATCAAAAGGTCTAACAAACTACCTGTCAGACCGGTTTTTCACTATCTTAGACAGTTTACTATTTTTGATTAATTTTCGTATCTAGATGTTATAGAAACATGTTATATCAACCCAGATCACTTAATAACATGCTATTACATATTACTAAACATTATAACAACATTTCTAACAAAGCATCAAAGATCTACAAGTGTGGTTAGGTATTTTACCTTTTTTTGAGCAAATTCTAATTCCTTCTCTTGGATTCTGATCTTGCTACTGCTGGGGCTTGATATGGCTAGTATTGTGAGTGGTTTGGTTGCAGAAATTTGTAGTTCTTAGGTTAGTATGGGCTGTTATTTATAGAATTAGGCAATTTAGGGTTTTTAGGCCTTTTTTCCAATTCTTGGCTCCATAAATATCCTAGCAAGGAAACTTGTGCTGCTAGCAACCCATGTCTGATCATGTGATTGCATTGGGAAAAGTTGTGGTGGTGGCACTAGCATGTGAGCTACGTCACTTTGATTAGTAGCTTAATTTTGCCCTAATTAATCCTAATTGTGACTAGTGTTTTGGATTTTATGTTTAGGATATCTTAATGAAGTTATTAACACCTAATTTAAGTTTATTTAACATAATTAGGATTTTAAGAAAACCTAATTAGGGTTTAAACTACTTAATTAGGGTAAGGATTTATAATTAGGGTTAGGGTTTTATAACTTAGGGTTAAGGTTTCCTAATCTAGTATTAGGGTTTCCTAATTTAGGGTTTAACATATAATTTAGGCCAAGCACGATAAAGCGTTTTGTCAATGTAAGCACGACAAAGCAGCTTGTCAAAATAAATATACAGAAAAGTTCGAATAAGGAATAAAAATTTTAAGCACGACGTTTTTCGGATTTGACCTAATTCTTCAATAGAGTATATAATAACACAATACGCATTCAGAACGGAGAGATATTATTGATTAATACAGAATTTACATAACCGAGTCTTATTAGGGTTTTGGGGTTTCACACCCATTAGTCATATACTTGACTTATGCATTGGTTTAAACTTCAATTTACTTCTTATGGTTCACGTTCTTGTAATCTATGTTTAGGTGACCAACCCCCATATTCATTTCTTCTATTCTTTTAATAAAATTATACTTAGCACACATCGAGTCTCTAACAGTACTCAATATAGTACTATGACACCCCAAAATCTGGTCTATCTTCACACCCAGATTTCGTCCATCACGAGTAATTCACACTCCTTACATACATCAGTATATTTTGAAGACTAATGATATATTAATTTAATTCCCAGGTTCTATTACCTTAAAATCTTCATTCATTACAAATAATGACAATTACATTATTCATATTCTCTTACAAGTGTTGTGACTTAACTAATCACCATATCTACGGAATGGTTTAACAAACTATTCTACAAGTCTTGACTTGATCTTCACGCTTGTCCATAACATGAACAGTAATTCATCTTGTGACACTAATGGTACACACAACCATAGCATTTTACCATATCAGGACATCGATCCTCTTGATCTTCACAGGGTCCTTTAATACATACTACCGTCGTTCGCTGAAAATATTTTTATTTCAACCAAGTGTGAGCATTCAATTGCTCAGCAAGTCATAGCAGTTGAATAACAACCAAAGAAAGAGTCAAAATTCTTTTAAGACTTCAATAACCGAACAATGGTTATGAAGCAACTCGAATAATAGGAATACGTTCCGATTCCTATCATTTTAACGTATTCATCACATTTACTTTGCCATAGTTTCATCCTTTTACCTATTTCATACATATTATATCTGGCTAGAATCATTAGCACAGACTTTACAAGAACAGTTCATACATAAACTGCACCCTTTCACATTGAACATTTCATTTCATAGAAACACCGAACTGTTAACATTGTGGCACAAGGCCTCATACATACCAACATCTTGTACAAATAACACACATTTGCACAAACGAAATACTTCCTCATGTTCAACATCTGATGAAGTTAAGAAACTAGCACTCATAGCCGAATATGAATGAAGTCAGGAAACTTGTCTTAGCGCTGCATACTACTTACGCTACACCATTTATTGTAATCCCTATATAACACATAAGGAATAACACATAACCATTAGTCATATACTTGACTTATGTATTTAAACTTCAATTTACTTCCTATAGTTCGCGTTCTTGTAATTTAAGTCTACGCGACCAGTCCTCAAATTCAATTTTTCTATACTTTCAATAACATTATACTTATCACACATCGAGTCTCTTATAATATTCAACGTAGTACATTGAGTGGTTTCCCACAAACAACCAACAAACTAGTTTCTCGTCTCGTCTACACTGTCTTTCACAGTGAGTTAAAACGGTTGCTAGTTCGTATTAACCGTCGCTCTCTGATGGAATCATTTAGCCCAGATACTATATCTCGATTATTATAGACTATGATTGCATTATAATTTTAGGCTTAACTTATTCGATCCAGTATAACTATAACGTTCGTTAAGTTAATCTTCATTACATTTCTTACAACGTCCGGTCCATTTAACTTGGAACGTTATCCAAGTTATTATTGTTAACTCTGCTTGCTCAACGTTATAAGTTACTCTTCATTCTCTTATTACCGTTCGTTACGGATTATTAACATTTATGTCATAAACCGACTCTCGTCGATCATCGTTAAACACCACGACATGTGAAACCCTAATTGGTTCGCTAGGTCGCATACATTTCCACCGGATTATCATTATCGAACTCTATATAGAAATTACATAAGTTTTATCTTCATTTCTTAACATTCGCGTATGCCACACTTCTATTACATATCATGTAACCAAGAAGCGCGCATTAAACTCGACTACGATCCACGGCTCACGCTTTCGGATTTTGAGTTTTAAATTTAAATACGTTTATTCAACGTTTAATTCTTAAAACCATTTGTAAACATGTTGTTTAAGCGTTCTCTCTTCATGAATATTAATCATTTACTTGCCCCATAATTATCATGTAAAAAGTTGGGTAATAAAACTTTCTTGTTAGAAATTTTCCTCTTAAGGGCGCTGCGGCGCCACCCTAAGGGTTAAATCCGGCGCTACAACGCTGGCTTGCAGTGTCTGGCTCCTTGGTCTGGCGTTGCGGCGCCAACTTACAAGGCTTGGGCGGCGCTGCGGCACCGGCCCTGTTCCATTGAAAAGTTTTCTAAGTTTTTTAATTTTTGAAATTCCCGAGCTCGTAAAGCGATCGTTATAACTCAAATTAGCTCGTTCTAAAGCCAATAGTTCACATATCTTATTTTCTACGATTCCATCCAGTCGTATATCATTTCTGAATCCGTTGGCGAAAAATTCACCGTTTCGTCCATTTTTATGCAATCGTTAAACGTTCGACGCTCAATTCTTGTTTTTAACTTCGAATTCATTTGTTCTTGCTCTCGCAAGTCTTATTTACCTAATTCTACAATACGCCATCGAAACCCAATGTTTCTAAATCAAATGGCTACTTTTGACTTATATTTTGGAAAAAATTATAATTCGACGATTAACGTCTAATCGCGTAACTTTCGCTGAATCTTCGTTATTTAATATTTTTACTTCAAATCAAATGGAATCAATTCATTGGTTATTTATCTATGATTCTAATCATCATAAACATCTAAGTTTTAATGGTTTTCTTCTTTAAGTTCCATAACCATTCGTTATGGTTTTAACTCATTTCTCCATTTAATGCTTAACCATTTCATTATAGTTTTACTTGTTCTTGGTTATTAGTATTTTAAATTTCACTAACATCCATCTTATCATCTTTTACAATTTATGCTCTATCAATTCTCACATCTCTATCAATTAAAGAATTGAAGGAAGATGAAAATTCAAGGTAAATACTTATACCTTTTAAGTGATCTTGAGTCCATGACTTTGTCCTTCCCAAAGTCTTAAGCTAGCTTCTTGATTGCTCATCACAAGCTCTTCCCTTCTCTCCTCTCTTCTCTCTCAAATGAGTTGGTCAAATTCTTCAAGCCAACAAATGAACCACAAGCTCTTCTTTTATAGGCAAAGCAAGACAAAGGGTAGTTTGGTCTTTGGACCAAACCTCCTTAAGCCGACCTCCTTCACATGCCAACCTATGTCCTCCCATGTGCTAGCATGTGCTAGCACATGGCCACCATATGCTGCCATGTCACCCCCTTGTGCTCCCATGTGCCATCATAGGTTGCACCATGGGTTTTTACTCACTCGTTTACCCATCGGTTCGACCCACGGGTTTAGTTATTAAATTTAATTCAAATTTGACCATTTTTACTTCGTATAAAATTCGTATTATTTATCGTATTAATTCTCGTATTCTCTTTGTACTATACTCGTATAATAACTAGTATTATACTCGTATCCGTTATGTATAATAATCGTTATTATTACACTAAACCATTCATTTCTTTGATTTCACTTTCCCTAAACCTTAGGGTTTTAAGTCCACAAGAGAAAACTTCAAGAGCCATAAATGAAATATTATTACATATTCCATCTCATCTTAGAATCCTATCATTACGCATTTCTCGATATTTCAATAATAATTCCCGAGCAGAAATGGATGAATAGTGATTCTCTTCCGACAAAACTTTTCTCGGCTAATCTTAACTTTTCACGGTATATTACCGTCAAATCTTTCGACAGAATGTCATTCCGACATTCCGATCTCCCAGAAAGGCTTAGGGTCTCAAACCCTAACCCTCAGGATTAAACCCTAACCCTTAGGGTTTTAACACGTGAATAATGCTTATTTCGTCTTTTTCTCTAAAAAAATTTTGTTCCTGGAAATCTTTTATTTTCGTTTTAAAAATTCATACTCGTTTATTCCAGCTCGTAGCCAGAATCCTCCCCATTTCTAATCATCCTATGTCATATAATGATTACTAAACACATAACACAGAATATAATCAATAAAAATTCATTTTATTAATTATTAATTCTTTAAACCTAATTTCTGGACAATCTGATTTTTCGGGTTGTCACAAGTATACTGAGTGGTTTCCCATAAATAACCAACAAACTAATTTCCCGTCTCGTCTACATTGTCCTTCAAAGTTAGTTAGATCGGTTACTAGTTCGTATTAATCGTCCCTCTCTGACGGAATCGTTTAGTCTAGATACTATATCTCGACCATTATAGACTACGATTGTACTACAACTTAGACATAACTTATCCAACACATTATAACTATAGTGTTCGTTAAGTTAATCCACATTTCATATCTTACAACGTCCGGTCCATTAACTCGGAATGTTATTCAAGTTATAATTGTTAACTCGGCTTGTTCAATGTTATACATTCTTCATTATTCTTCATTCTTTTATTACCATTCGTTACGGCTTCCTTGATGATTACACATCTTACTTACTACATTTGTCAACGTGTAAGTCATAGAACTAATGTATACTTAGAACGTTCGCTCAAAGCAAATACAATTCACAAGAATCATTTACGTATTCAGCGTTCCCGTTATCCGTCTTTTAAACCTTTACTCAACCTTTACATAAGGTTTTAATCACTTTTAATAGTGATTCATTACATGAACATTACGTTCATCATCATTTCTTAATGTCTAAGCCATACGATCCGTCGTATGTCTAGACCGATCGTCCATCGTAACTACATTGCGTTTATAGTGTCTATACACTTTACACTTAACTCTCATTTCGATAATATAACATCAAAATGTTATAAGTCACCCTCGTCACTCAACGCCTATGGAGTTACAACCCTAGAAATCCCACACGTTCATTTCACCGCGAATACGGTCCCCGAATATCGGTTACGTAATTTGCGTTTACATTCCTCGACTTTTAAACTCCCGTTAAATCTTTCCATTCAACCTTTACTAAAGGTTTAAATCACTTGCTTAAGTGTTACATTATGTGAATTATATATGTTCACTATCCTTTTATACACGTTCCCCAAGAATTAAGTAGTTAAAAACTCATTTCTGGGTTTTCCCTTACACAAGCGTTGCAGCGCTTGTTTCCCTTTCTTGGGCCGCGTTACGGCGCCTCACTTACAGTAGCAAAACTCCCACACTTGCATTGCAGCGCCGCCTTCCAAGGCATAACTGGCACTGCGACTCCAGTCCTCCAGAGAAAGTTACCTGGTTAGGCACTGCGACGCCAACTTCTTAGGCCTGGGCGGCGCTGTGGCGCCGGCCCTATGCCTTAGAAACATTTTTCCAACTTTTGAACTTCCCAAAGCTCGTAACACGATCGTTATAACTCTGAATTGGCTCGTTCCAAAGCTATTAGTTCACATATCTCATATTCTACGATTCTATCAAGTTAGATTCAATTTCTGAATCCGTTGGCGATAAATTCCCCGTTTCTTCCATTTTAACGAGTTCGTTAAACGTTCGTGAACGTTCGACTCTCATTTCTTCGTTTTAAGTCCGAATTCTGCCATTCTTGCTCTCGCAAGTCTTAAATACCTCATTCTACAATTTGCCATTGAAAATCAAGATTTCCGAGTTAAACAACGACTTTTGACTTTTTTTTCGGGAAAATTTACGATTTCGACGATTAACGTCTAATGTCGTAACTTTCGCCATAACTTCGTTACTCAAGATTTTTACTCCAAACCAAATGGAATCAATCCATTGGTTATTCATCTATGATTCTAACCATTATAAACATCTAAGTTTTAATGGCTTTCTTCTTTAAGTTTCTTAACCATTCAGTTATGGTTTAACTTATTCATTAACAATTATTTCAAGGTTTTAACTCATTTCTTCATTAAATTCTTAACCATTCCATTATGGTTTTACTTGTTCTTGGTTATTAGTGTTGTAAAGTCCAATAATATCCACCTTATCACTTCGTATAATACATTCTTCCCTAATTATCACTTCTCTATCAATTTAAATATTGAAGGAAGATTAAAATTCTAGGTTTAACACTTATACCTCTTGATGTTCTTGAGTTCTTGACTTTTTATTTTTGGCAAAAATCTTACATAGCTTCTTTACTTCTTGGATTGATTGTTATAAGTGATGAGTAGGTTAAAAACTTACTAATTCTGTATTTCTTAGCTTGATATATTGTTATTACTTAAGTAGTTCATGTTACTTTTCATGTTTTTGTGTGTAATTGCAGACAAGGAGCGTAACTAGACAAATGGAAATAAAGTAGGCTAAAAGTAGTAATCTGACATCTAGGAGCGGGGCGTGCTAGAATTGAGCTTCCACATGCGTGGGTCGTGCCGTAGCAAGTTGAAGTCCCTGGCCTGGTAGCGCGGGGCGAGTCGTATTGCAAGGGAACCAGGCTCGGGGCGCATGTGGCAGATGGGATTGATTCAGATTTGGTCACTTAAAACATAAAGTTGAGCTAGAAAAGGATGGGTGACTTGCCTATTTGTACTAGGGTTGGATTAGACTATAAATATTAGTTATTTTCTTAGGAGTAGGGATCTTGATCTTTTGATCTAGGAATTCTTGGAGGCTATTCAAACCCTAGTTTTGAAGAATCAAGGCATGTCAGGCTAAATTACTCAATTCAATTCTGAAGGGATGTTGAACCTTATTTACAATTAATGGTTTGATCAAGTTTATTCTATTTATTCTTTCGTATGTGAGATTTATTCTGATTATCTATATAAACTTTCTTGTATGCTATTCAATTGACTAATTTGGTTTCTGCAGAATTAAATTAGTAAATTGATATAACCTGCTAGATCAAGATATATATATGAAGCAAGCGATGTATGTTTGATCATAAGTAGCAATTAATGATATTTGATTGTGGTCAAGCTTTTGAATATTAGTAAGGTTTTCAGAAAATAAGTTAAATAATTCCTAATTGTGTAATTATTACTTGGAATAATATAATTCTCATTCTTCATGCTTCTATCATATTAAATCTAGACTGATAGTTCTTGGTTATATGATAGTTAGGATCTTTTGTTGGCGATCGTCGCATTAGATTTACGTATAAGGAGAATTTCGGATAACTAGCGAACGTGGTTATCTAGGGTTATTAATCTCATTGAAAGATAAATATTGAAATCACTTGGTTAATCCATAATTGTGAAAAGGCGATACTGAACTGAAGAATTGAAGTTTTTTTACTCATTGATATTTCTTTTAAATTCACTTTCATTTATTTAACTTTTCAAAACAAAATCCCCAATTCATTAGAAAATACTTGGATAAATATAAAATAAAACGCTCTTTGTGGGATCGATCCTTGCTTATTACTATACTAATTCTCGAGTTAGTGGAATAGAAGTAAGGTTAATTTTGTAGTGCTAAACGACAGATACCAAATTTTGACGCCGTTGCCGGGGAGTGTTATTTGTTTTTATTTATTCAATTTTTTCATTTTAATTTTTTTAATATGCCTCGATCCTCTCACTCTCTTGAATTGAAATTTGATCCAAAAATAGAGAGAACTGCACGAAGGCTTTGGAAGGAAGCTCGAAAATCCCAACGTCCACTTGCAGATTCCGAAGAAGCTCCATCACCAGGCCTCAACATCGCACTCACACTACTTTCAGACCATTCTTCAAGCAAATCAGACGAGGAGATGGTGGTGCCAAATAACAGGACTTTCAAGGAGTTGTCAACTCCTAATCTCACTCAACAACCTCTGTGCATTGAATATCCTACTTTAACTGCTGCGTTTGAATTAAAATCCGGACTAATTCACCTTTTGCCTACTTTTCGTGGTCTTACAGGTGATGATCCGTACAAGAATTTAAAGGAGTTTCATGTGGTGTGCTCAACCATGAAGCCACACAACATTACGGAGGAGCAGATAAAACTGAGAGATTTCCCATTCTCATTGGCGGATTTAGCAAAAAAATTGGTTGTATTATCTCCCCTCGGGATCAATACAATCATGGAATGACATGAAAAGGCTATTTTTGGAGAAATACTTTCTTGCTTCAAGAGTAGCCAACATAAGGAAAGAAATTTGCAGAATTCGACAATTCAGCGGTGAAACATTGTATGAATACTGGGAGAGATTCAAAAATCTTTGCTCCAGCTATCCACCCCACCAGATTGATGATCAACACCTTATCCAGCACTTCTATGAGGGACTCGTACCGATGGATAGGAGTATGATCGATGCTGCTAGTAGAGGAGCATTAGTGGATAAAACACCGGAGGCTGCAAAGAATTTGATTGCAAATATGGCCGCTAATGCACAACAATATGGAACACAGAATGATCATCCAGCACAAAGGGTAAGTGAGGTAAGCACGAGTAATATAGAGCAACAGATTTTTTACTTAACTATTGTGGTGAAACAATTATCAACAGGTAACTTGCCGGTTGCAAAGGCTTGCGGAATATGTTTAATGACGGGGCACCCTACAGATGTTTGCCCGACATTACAAGAGGAAGATAGTGAACAGCAAGCTAATGCAATGGGAAATTACCAGGCACAGCCGCAAAGGAAATAAGATCCTTTTTCCAATACTTACAATCTAGGATGGAGGGATCATCCCAAATTGAGTGATGGGGGTGCTAGGATGCAGGCACATGGGTTTTACCCAAATAAACCCCAATTTCAGCCAAATCAGCCAAAATACCAACCCAAACCAGCAGCACCCGCCAATACTGGAACATCTGTAACGACCATGAATTTTAAACTCCTTATTTATTAAATATGTGATTTAATTTTAACGAGTTAGTTTTGTGAGTTTATTTAAACCTTATGTGGTTATGTGAATTGGTGAAATGGTTAAGGGGAGTCACTAATAGTTTATTTAAATTAATGGACTAGCCCTGAGACTTTAATATCAGAAAATTGATAGGATTATTAATAATTAAATATTCCAATTATTTGGATATAGTGTCAAGAGTTGATCATATTGATAAATTGCAATTATGAGTAAATATTTAATAATGTGTTGATTTAACAATTATTATGAATAAATAATAATTAATGAATGAGAGATTAATAAATATAATAATATTATATTTACTTGATTAATTATTTCATACAAGCATGTGATAAGTAAACCTTACAAAATATGGTAGTTAACTATATACTATATATAGTACAAGGTGACGTATTAATACGTCTACATATTATATATGTAGACTATATAGTATGATTAATTACATTATGTGAGATACATATTATTGCTTATGTAACATGATAGACATTAATATATAACCCCATTACCTTATATTAATATCAATAACATTATTAATTGATAAATAATTTTAATAAGTTAGTATAATTATTATAGTAACAGTTATTATAATAATAACAGTTATGGTAATAAATAATGAGCAATACACAATTATATTATATTTGGTGTTAATAGAAAATGTACATGGATTATATGTTATCATATGTATAACCCAAATTGATACATTGTATTGTGGGTTAACTAATTAAAAGTACATTGGGACTTATATGTATACATAATGTGTACATACATTTTATAACTTAAGAGTTTGTACATGCTACACTTAATATATACAAGTTGCTGAGAATTGTGTCCCATAATGAGAGGCCATCCTCAATTTCCACTCATACACGTGAACTCCCACATGCTACTCTAGCCTACTCCTTCTCTCAAATTCATCAATTATAGCCAATAATCATGGGGGGAAGTGGGCATTATGATGGGTTCTAACTACTCCCAATTATCCCTCATACACTTCTTATTCCTATTGTTTTGAAATGGAGAGCAAAAGCATGGACCATGTAAAGAATTGGCTATAAATAGAGCCCCTCTTCTTCTCATTTCATTTGCTGAGGATTTCATTTGAGTTAGGAAGAGTATTATAGCAACATTGCAAGTCTAATAGTAGCATTACAGAATCTGTTCAGCAGCAAGTTCATTTACAGAGGTATAAATCCATTTTTGATTTCTGTAGAATTCTTAATATTTGATTCTTGGAATTAAGCATGTAATTATTGATAATTGGATTGAAATATGTTGGTTAAGTGTTATACAAGATGTTAAACATGTTAGAATTGCTAAATGGTGTGTTAGAAACAATTTTGATAGGAAAATTTCTGAGTTGGGTTTGCAGAACTGCCGAAGCAGTTTAGCTTCTGGTCTGGCCGACAGCCTGCGCAGCTGAGCCAGTATTATACTGGCCAGCGGCGCAGCTGCGCCACAACCCGCTCTTGGATTGGCCGGACACCGGCGCAGCTGCGCCGGGTTTATACCTGGTGCCTGCGCAGCTGCGCAGGTTCGTGTGGCCAGTTTTTGTTTTCTGCTTCTGTTAAGCTGCTGTGATATACTAACATGTGATATACCATTGAAACAAGCTTGTGAACATGATTTAAATATAGATATTAGTACAATAACATGATATAAGTATGTATTCGTTGATGCTAAACTTATATGCCATGACCATATGTTTTAAAAAAAGGGAAACTTGTAATTCAAAAGTAAACCTTGTCATGGACGTATCACGCGAACATTCTGATTTTGTAAACACAATAGTGTGGTTTATATTGTCATGAAATGCGAGTCTAAAGTGTGTTCACACACTACCATACGTGATAGCAAGATTCTAGCGATTTTGAAATAAGGAACTTAAGAACTTTCAAAGTGAACTTGGCTAAGGTTAATATCTTTTAGATTCTGACCATTTGAGAGCATATATATGGTTTATATATGAGTCCTAAGACATACGAGTTATGAGCACAAGGCACTTAACATGTATTATGATACCTTATTGGCTTAGTGTGATTTTTTAACAAAAAGCTTAGAACGTGAAAGATTATATCATCGAACACCATGTGGATTACGTATTGAGCATACAAGCATGTACATTAGAGTTCGTTATGCCTATAAGCATATTAACATGGACCTCGTTGAGTTAACGTATAGATTTCATATATACACGTATTCATAGAAAATGAATTTCTAAGGCATGAAATAGGTGGATTAAAGTATACATGTATAGTATAAGCTTGAGCATGCATGTTATGTTTAACCTTGTTATGTGATAACATGAAGCATGAACTTGTATTATGTAAAGTATACAAATTACCGACATGAGAGCATATGACTTTAAACTAGGACTAGGTTGAGCATGCTAGGTTTTCAAAAATTATAATCATAAAACATGTATGTTGATTAAATATAAGTAACTTGAAGTATTATGTGTTCAAGTCTATATTGATGCATAGAAACTAGATAATCTAAAGTTATAAATTCTATGACATGATTAGAATGACTTACAGTGAATTCTGGATATATTGATATGATAAGCAGATTCTTGTAAGTGTAGACTCATATTAGTTTACACATGCTAATTGGAATACCGACTTATTAATGTTACGTTATTTCAGCGAGATTTAATTAAAGCTAGAACTTAATTGTAGCTGAGCAATCAGGCAAGTCTCCGAACTTCACTATTTGGTCGTGCAAGTTCTTTAATTCTTATTTGTACAAGTTCCTATCCTTCTCATATTATATTGAGCAGGTTATTATCGTATTGACAGTTAATTATTTAAAGCTTGAACTTTATTTCCAAGCATGCTATTAGGTGGTTTAATTACTTTACAATTATTCCACATCGATATTATTGTTATTCGCACTTGGTGCACTTGATTTCGTACAGTCTTGGACTTGTACATTATTTAAAGTTCTATAATTCTTGAACTGCGTCAGATAGAGTCTGAACCCTTGTACGGTCAGACAATTGTATAAAAATTTTATAAAAGCTATCCAAACCAATTGATGGAAAGGATTCTTAGACTGAAAGAACACCCCTTATATATATAGGGGAGTACCCCAAATATCTAGTATAAAGATACAAACAGCAGAGTTGAATGTTATGCATATACATAGCGTACGCGAGGTTGATCCCCTCAAGTACTTATTCTGTAGCCAGTAACCAAAGGGTCAATCAGCTATTGATTTCGTTGGAGTTTTATAGTTCAAAAGTCTACTTGACTATCAGTTATTCTAAAAGCAATTATTATTCTTGCTTCCGATATTCATATTGTTGAATTCATTATCAGATATATTCCTTTCATCATGATATATCCTTTATTGTTGTATTTCAACTTGCTGAGCAAACTTGTTGCTCATTCTTGCTATATCATGACTTATATTGCAGTTAAGCCCGAGACTTCAGGAAAGGACAAGGGTAAAGGGAAGATGTAGGATTAGTTTGTAAGGGCAGACTTTATCTTTTTGTTTAATTAATTTACTGTTATGTAATATGAACCCTATTGACTACTCTAGGGTATGTTTGTATGTTTTGTATTTAAGGTTATCGAATCTTGGGACTAGTAACACCTTTTGAATGAACGACATACGTTTATTATATTCCGCACTTAGTTATTGTATTTTGTTTAGAGGTGGATGTTTATGTTTGATCGTGACGACAGGACCAGGGTCAGAGGACCCGGATTCGGGGGTGTCATAACATCCTTGGAGGACATGTGTAAAGCATTTATACAACATACACAACAGTTTCAACAAGAGACAAAATCTTCCATCCGTAGTTTGGAAAGTCAAATGAGCCAATTATCTACTCTGTGGGTCGGTTGGACTCTCAAGGTTCAGGGAAGCTTCCATCTCAAACAGTTGTGAATCCTAAGGAGAATGCTAGTGCTATAACCTTGCGGAGTGGAAAGCAGATGGATACACCAACAGCCACAGTTGAGTTTGAGAAAGAGCAAGCTAAGGAGGAACCGAAAAAATCTAAGGTGCATCCTAACCCTCCTTGTCAGCTTAAACATATTCCTTTTCCCTTTCCTCACAGAAATTCTAAAAATTCAAAGAAAGATGAACATGAAAAAAAAATTCTGGAAACTTTTAGGAAAGTAGAAGTGAATATTCCATTACTTGATGCAATTAAACAAGTGCCACAATATGAATTTTTTTAAAAGAATTGTGCACTAACAAACAAAAATTGGAAAATGATGAGAAAGTCACAGTTAGGGAGAATGTATCAGCTGTTCTTCAAAGAAAAATGCCCCTTAAATGTAAAGATCCAGGCATGTTCACGATCCCATGCAAGATAGGAAACACTAGATTTGAGAAGGCCATGCTAGATTTAGGTGCTTCAATTAATGTGATGCCATTATCTATTTATAAGTCTCTAAATCTAGGCCCTTTGAAAAATACTGGTGTGATTATTCAATTGGCAGATGGTACTAACACTTACCCCTGAGGGGTAGTTGAAGATGTCTTGGTGCAGGTGAACGAACTAATCTTTTTTTATAGATTTTTACATAATAGATATGGAGGATGATACATCACCAACATCTTGTTAGGAAGGCCCTTCCTAAAGACAGCGAGGACAATGATTGATGTGCACAATGGGACCTTAACAATGGAGTTTGATGGTGAAAAGATCCAATTTAACATCTATAATGCCATGAGGCACCCTAGTGATATTTGTCAAGTTTTTGCAATTGATGTGTGTGACTCTTTAGTGCATGAAACTTTTGAACAAATTCAGAGAGATAGTTTGGAGGTTGCTATTACCAACAGTTTGGACATTGATGGGAAGTATGAACTTGAGTAAAATCAAGAATTGAAGGAAACTGTGGCTGCACTACACTCATTGCCTAAACTCTTAGATAAGCATGATGTCCAGTTAATTCAATTTCATGTGTCTGACCAAAAACTATTACCATCTGTTGAGCAAGCTCCAACACTTGAATTGAAACAATTACCTGCACATTTGAAATATGCGTATTTAGGGACTAATGAGACTTTACCTGTGATAATTGCTAGTAATTTAACCAAAGTGCAGGAAGAAAAATTGTTGAGAGTCCTTAGGGACCATATAACAGTGTTTGGATGGACCATAGTAGACATCAAAGGTATTAGTCCCGCAATGTGCATGCATCAAATTTTACTGGAAGACAGAGTTAAACCTACGAGGGATGCACAAAGATGTTTGAACCCATCGATGATGGAGGTAGTAAAGAAAGGGGTAATAAAATGGCTCGATGCAGGAATCATCTACCCCATCTCTGACAGTTAATGGCTAAGTCCGGTGCTGGTAGTTCCAAAGAAATCTGGAATCACGATTGTCAAGAATGATAATAATGAGTTAGTGCCCACACGAATGCAAACAGGTTGGAGATTGTGTATTGACTATAGGAGGTTAAATGTCGTAACTAAAAAAGATCATTTTCCCCTTCATTTTATTGATCAAATGTTAGAACGATTAGTTGGACATACTTATTATTGCTTTCTAGATGGTTTCTCAGGTTATAACCAGATTGTGATTGCACCCGAAGACCAAGAAAAGACCACATTCATATGTCCCTTTAGTACCTTTGCCTATCGGCAAATGTCCTTTGAACTCTGCAATGCCCCATGTACTTTTAGAGATGCGTAATGAGTATTTTTTTTTGAACTTTTAGAAGAATGCATTGAGGTCTTTATGGATGATTTCATCGTACATGGTGATTCGTTAGATGCCTGCCTAGATAATCTGACACGTGTATTGGATAGATGTTTGGAAACGAACCTTGTGCTAAATTCGGAAAAATATCACTTTATGGTAGAATAAGGAATTGTACTTGGTCATATAGTGTCAATTAATGGTTTAGAAGTCGATAAAGCTAAAATTGTTATTATATCTGCATTGCCTTACCCCGTCAGCGTGTAGGAGATACGCTCCTTTCTTGGACATGCAGGATTTTATCGCAGGTTTATCAAAGATTTCGCCAAGATAGCATTGCACTTATGCAAGCTGCTTCAGAAAGATGAGGAATTCCAGTTTCATGATGAATGCAAGGTGGCTTTTAATACCTTAAAGAAATTATTGACGTCATCCCCTATCATTCAACCACCAAATTAGAAGTTCCCATTCGAGATAATGTGTGATGCAAGCAACTATGTTGTCAGCGCTGTCTTGAGCCAAAAGATTGACAAAGTTGTTTATGCCATCTACTATGCTTCCAGAACATTGAATGCGCCTCAGATAAATTATTCCACAACTGAAAAAGAACTCTTATATGTTGTATTTGCTTTAGATAAGTTTAGATCATACTTACTTGGTACTAAAGTGATAGTTTATTCTGACCATGCTTCTCTCAGGTACCTGCTTACTAAGAAAGAGTCCAAACCTCAAATCATAAGGCGGATCTTGTTGTTGCAAGAATTCGACTTGGAAATTAAAGATAAAAAGGGTGCAGATAACTTGGTAGTGGATCACTTGAGTAGCATTCTCAAGGCGGAAGAAGCACTACTATTACAAGACATGTTTTCGGATGAGCATCTACTTTCCATTGGAAATACAACTCCCTGGTATGCAGACATTGTGAATTATTTGGTAAGTGCGTATTTACCAAGTGAGTTTTCAAAATCCTAGAAAGAAAAGCTTAGGAGTGATGCAAAACATTATGTGTGGGATGACCCATACTTGTGGAAATTTTGTGCTGATCCAATAGTTAGACGTTGTGTACCTGATAATAAGTTCTAATCGATTCTAGCTTTATGTCATTCCGATGCTTGTGGAGGTCATTTTGGACCTAAAAGAACATCACATAAGGTGTTAGAGTGGTTTCTTTTGGCCCTCAATTTTCAAAGACTCATATCTATTTTGCAAATCATATGAAAATTGTCAAAAAACAGGAAATATATCGCATAGACATCAAATGCCAAAAAACCCTATTCTAATTGTTGAAATCTTTGATGTTTGGAGTATTGATTTTATGGGACCTTTTCCTATTTTCTTTGGTAATGTTTACATCTTATTGGCATTTGACTATGTTTCAAAGTGGGTGGAAGCTAAAGCCACCAGGACTGACGATTCTAATGTTGTTGCAGATTTTATCAGGACTAACATATTTGTCAGGTTTGGAGCACCATGGGCCATCATTAGAGATCACGGAACTCACTTCTGTAATAGGGTATTAGCAGCTCTGTTAAGGAAATACAACGTTCTTCACATGATCTCTACATCCTATCATCCGCAAAGCAATGGCCAAGATGAGGTATCCAACCGAGAGATCGAATTCATTTTGGAGAAAGTAGTCAACCCGAACAGGAACGATTGGAGTCTTAGATTAGATGATGCACTATGGGCATATAGGACGGCATACAAAACACCAATTGGTATGTCGCCTTATAAGCTGGTGTTCGGGAAACCATGCCACCTACCTGTGGAGCTAGAGCATAAGGCTTTCTGGGCGATCAAAAAGTGCAACATGAACTTGGATCAAACTGGTGTCCATAGGAAGTTGCAGTTACAAGAACTCGAGGAGTTGCGTACTGAATCATATGAGAGTTCTAAACTGTATAAGGTTAGGATGAAAGCTTTCCATAATAAACAAATTTTGCGAAAAAAATTCACTGTTGGACAAAAAGTTCTCCTTTATAATTCACGATTGAAATTATTTCCAGGTAAGTTGCATTCTCGTTGGAAGGGTCCATTTGTTGTTACTATTGTATTTCCTCATGGTGCTATAGATATCCAAAATCCAAAAATAGGGAATGTGTTCAAGGTGAACGGCCATAAGTTAAAGCCATTTTTGGATAGCAGTTAGGTTAAAGAGGTTGAGATATTGACACTGGTGGATTCGGCTTCCGGATGATTAAGTGGATTATAGTTGAGCTAACGACGTTAAATAAGGGCAGCTATTTGGGAGGCAACCCAATTTCTTGACCTTTAGTAGTTATTAGTATTTAGTATTTAGTAGTTATTAGTATTTCATTCATAGATGTCTATTATATCCAAGTCCTTATACACTACACTTTCATTGTTGGCAGGACGTCCAGGCAAGGAAAAATCATATAGCACAAACACCAAGTGGCGCAGGCCGTGCCATAATAACAAGCCACCATGAGCGGATTGCGCTACCCCACCAGCACTAGAAACTCAAAACTATTAGGAGGGCGTGGGGCACGCTTCCTTAGGTGCGAGGCGCGCTAGTGTTACATCAAAATTCAACTACTCAAAGTAGTTAAGCGCAGGCCGCACGACAATAAGAACAGACCAGGTGCGGGGCGCGCCGGTCGGCTGGATTCGTTTTAAAATACCATTGTTGTCGAGCCTTTCCTCTTTAAAATCTAATCCAAGGCCAACTCTCCCTAATCCTATTCCCAGACAATCTCTCTAAACCTAATCTAAGTCAATAACTCTCCTCTCCAAATCCATTTCAACAAACCCCTATTCCTTCCCAACTTCAAACTACCAAACCATCAAAGTCGTCTCTCACCAGCTGAAGTTGCCCCCCACACTCGCAACCTCGTATACATATCCAAAGACCCACAATCACAATTGATTATCTTCAATTCAAGGCAGGAAGAACATATGGCATTGAATTCCCACACATCCAATTGAAGCAAAATCAAAAGAGAGCAACATCATGGCATCCAAAAAGTCACGAACTTTGACATCTAGTGCTCCTTCACGGTTTGATTCTACTTGATTTACGAGTAAGGCGACATCCACCAGCTACAACAAAGTCATCGACAAGAAAACTCTAGTGCTAGAAAGAGGACTGAAATCGGATGATAGTCTAGACGGCGACATGGCGCTCATGATTGTGGAGCACAAATGGTTTCAATTGGTAGAGCAACCTAAACAGGTCGTGATCAACATTGTTAAGGAATTTTACGCCAACGCAGTTGAACATGTTGATCACGTGGTGATGGTTCGTGGCAAGCAAGTGTCGTTTAGAGCAGCGACGATCAACCAATACTTTGGGGGTGGAAACACCACAGACATATCGATACGAGGACCATCTGTCCAATCTGGATGAGATCATAGTTTAACTTTGTAAGCCAAGAACTCAATGGGTGACCAAAGCGGGCACCGTTGAAAAAGTCACTTTTCCACATGTCGCGCTGAGTCGATATAGGAATGCGTGGTACACATTTATTTATGCTCGACTCATGCTTACGCGTCACAAAAATGACGTAACTAAGGAACGGGCACGTCTTCTCTATAACATCGTCACTCATGAGGCAGGGTCGAATAATGAGATCGAGATTTTAAACGTTGACATCGGGCTATGCATTCAAGAATTCATTGAACAATCGCTGAGAGGGGGTACCACAGGAGGGTTACTACATGGATTCCTAATCACTGATTTATGCCGCCAAGCAAGAGTTCAATGGCACGCCTCAGAGCCGGTCCAACAACCAATGGCCATCATTGACCATCCTATTATTGAGAAGTACAAATCATGGGAAGGAGCACGGTCACATCTTCGGGGAGATGGCTTCATCATGATACCACCAGCAACACCACCCTCACCACGAGCAGATGAGCCAATGGCTAAAGCGGCCGGAGCAGAGCCGTCAGCAAGTTTTTAGCAACAAAATTAAAGGTAAAATCTGTGACTTGCCCAACGCCAAGCCACGATGCATACGTACAATGTTGCGGCATTTATAGCATTGGTCGATGCCTTCTCGCGTTTCTCACCAAATTCAGAGCCAGCTCAGCTGCCCATTCCTCCAATTCTGCCTGCCTACCCCCCATTCGATGATGAAGGTTACGACGAGTCTTGACTCGTCGCTCAGGGAAGTTCTCGTTTTTAATATTTCCTATGACAAGTAATGAGGACATTACCTGATTTAAGTTTGGGGGGAATTCAATTTTTGTGTTTTTGCATACATATTAGGTTGCATGTAGATTTAATTTAGTTCATACATACTTTCTTATCATATGTATTGAAAAAAATATTTATTGCATTCATGTAGGAATTGTGTCAGTAGAAGCATGCATATAGTATAATACATAGAGATTGAGCAGTGAGTCATGGTAATGAAATAAATGGTTAATGACTTCGGTTTTCACTGATCTTGTATAAAATTGAGTTTAATGACCTAATTAGGCTCGACCATATTAACCTCATAACATTATTCTGGTTTTCTTTCAAATTTTAAGCACACCAATTAGCTGTCAATCGTGATTAGGAGTTTGTGTTTATTAGAACACATGCACTTACTTGATCACAGATTAAAAATAGAACATTGGCTGAAACAGAAGTTTGGGGGAATTGCAATTAAAAAGAGAAAAAAAAATAAAGAGAAAAAAAATCGAAAAGAAGAAAAAAAAGTACTTATGAAATAAAAACTGACTTAGTTTGACCTCGTGGCCTTTGTTACTCAAACAAGTAAACCCTAGGGGATGTCTTCACACCTAGCACCCTAAAGCCTTTAGGTTTGGGAGTCGTTGGCCGAAAGTCCGTTACACGGGTAACATTGAAAAGCCTAAGGTGGTTGAACATTGCACAAGCCAAATATATAGAGTAATTTGTGGGATGAAGCGTTAAAACGCACCAACGAAGCATAAATTTTGACGATTGATCTTTTATTGCTTATACAGCCTAATTCCCGTAATTTTATGTGGATGCCATGTTTGATTAGTTATCTATGAGAAGGGTAAAATGTTTGTTTGGGAATAATCACATGAATTACTTTGAATTGCTGATATGAAGTTGGACACACACACACACGTAAGAGGATTAGAGTTGTGTCAATGAAGTGAGGATGTGAGAGGCTATGATTATCATTAGTCAAGATTGATTGTAAGCGAAGTGTCAATTCATGAGGGCTATGCAACTTTTATTTGATTACTAAGAATTCTGCTCAATCTTATTAGTCGCATTCATTCAGTTGAGTTGTGTGTTTGTTTGCTTGAGAACAAGCAATTGTTTAAGTTTGGGGGTATTTGATGAGTAGGTTAAAAACCTACTAATTCTGTATTTCTTAGCTTGATATATTGTTATTATTTAAGTAGTGTATGTTACTTTTCATATTTTTGTGTATAATTGCAGACAAGGAGTGTAGTTGGGCAAATAGGAATAAAGCAGGCTAAAAGTAGTGATCTGACATCTAGGCGCGGAGCGCGCTAGAATTAAGCTTCCACAGGCGTGGTGTAACATATGAGAATTTTTTTTATGAGATGAGAATTTTTTTTATGAGAATTTTTAATGAGAATTTTTTTATGATGTGATTCTAGGGATAGAATCCTTTAAAGGAGGGAAGATTGTAACGATTGAGAATTTTATATATTAATTGTGAATATTTATTGAATTAAACAAATACTTTATTGAATTTATTTGTGGAGATAAATAAATAAATTATGTGATTGCTGTGAATAATTTAATTAAGTGTCCATATATTTAATTAAACTGATATGTTAGCAATAATGTAGCATAATTCTAATTTAGTTGAGAATAATTCAATTAGATTTAATATTATGTGCTAAGTGTTAAGATTAATTGTTACATGAATTATGTTTAATAAAGGAATTACAATTGTGTAACAATTTGATATTATGTGTTTTATCAATTAATGAATGTTAGCTTTTATTTAATTGAATTAGAATGTGGTAATTTAATTAAATAAGTGTAATATTTAATCTATGGATTTAAACAGTTATTAAAAAGACTAGAAAATGGTTTTAAAGTATTTTACCAAACAAGGCACATATACTTGTTTAATCTTATTTCTTCCAAACATGGCCTTAAGCTCAAGAAGTTAGTTTTTAAAAATAATGTGGTTTTGCCAAACATGGCCTTGGGCTTTTCAAATTTTGTAACCTATGTAATAAGTGGTAGTTAGTATAGCAATTAGTATATTACTTATTAGCTATATTAATAATATAAGTTACATATATATCATAACATATATATTAAATATGTATATGTATATTGTATAATATATGTTAAGTTAAAAGATACGTTAGTTTTTCTAAAAGCCTAAGTCTAAACAAAGAAATAAAGAAGAAGCGAGTTAGAGAGAGTTATCAGAGAAGAAGAAGAGGAAGAAGAAGAAGAAGGGAAAGCTTTGAGAAGACAAAACAAGCCCCATCATCATCATCTCCATCTCTCTCTTAAGTCAAAAACTAGTAAGGTTATACCCTAACCCTTGTACTCAATTCTTATGTGTTGTAATTCTTCTTTATCAAATTAGGTTTTCATAATCATGAAGTTATATGTATATATGGTATACATATGTTTTTCATATGTAATTGTATGCCATGAAAGGGTTTTCAAAATACAATTGTTGTAAAAACAAGTTTTCAAAGCATGTTCTTCTATGTTTTCATGATTTTAGAATTCTATGTGGAAGTCTCTTTGTGAAAGTTCTTGAGTTTGATATATGTATGAGATTTGTACACATATATGTATATATATATATATATGTTTACATATGATTTTTATAGTTATTTATGAGTTTCAATTCACAAGTATATGATTAACACTATGAAATCATGTTCATAGTACTCTTTTATGATGTGATGTTGAAAATTATTTTTAAATCTTTGATGTTAGCATGAGATATGTGTAATATATGATATAACATGATTATATATGAGTTATATGGTTGTGTTAGCAATTCAAACCATGAATTTTTGATAAACAATAGGAATTGTGTTCATAGTGATTTTCTTTGAATCAATTTCTGAAAAATGGCCTTTGAAACTATCAAATTTATGTTTGATTATGAGTTATTGTTAAAACTGATCATGTTTTATGTTAGTATATTAATAATAGAAGTTATTACAATTGGAATTACTTGAATTGATTGAAAAATTAGTTCATAGTAGCAATTTTCGTCAAGAACGCTTAAAATTGTGTTTTTTTCGAAAATCAAAAAATCTTGATTTTGATTATGTGTTATATGGATTTTAAATGTTATAAGCATGTTAATAAGTTTAAAATATTGTTTGTATCAAGTTTCATGTTTATCATTTTGGGAAAAATCGAATTCGGTGTGAAGGAATGAGCCAAATTGGCTTATTTTTTCACCAGTTCGCGAACCAGCCTTGTGCCAGAGGGAGGACCTGCCCCAGCGGGGCTTTTGCCCTTGTGGGACCCACCCCAACGGGTTAGCCTGCTGTCCGGGAATGTTGGTTTTTGCTTGTTGAGTTTTCATTCCCCGTTTGTTTAGCTAACTTACTTCTATGACTTGGAAAGTGAAATATATAATAAGTTAACATGTTTTTGATGTGTTTAAGTTTGATTGAAGTGTTATGTGAGTATGTTACATGTGTGTGTGTGTGTGTTACTTTCCTAAGGTACACAACACGGTTCATTGAGTTATAAGCTTATGAATGTATGTCGTGAGTATAGACTCACGTACTTGACTAGTTAGCAACCAATGTGGTAAATTACATTGTGAATTGGACTTGAATATGAAGTTCAATGGTTTAAATGTTGTAGTTGGATACTAATAGAAGGTTTGAATGTAATATAAATGTGTAGGGTGTTTCTGAAGTGATTATAATTATGTTTCAAGTGTAGCTTGCGCTTAAGGAAAGCCTTCTAAACCCTAAACTCGTTAACGTTAAGCAAGTTTCTTATCTCTAAACTTATTATTGTGCAAGTTTTCTAGTTAAACAAGTTTCCATTTCAAACTTGTTATTTACTTTGTACAAGCGTTGTTGTACTCTAATATTCCTAATGCTCAAATATTGAAGTATTATTGAGGTATTATGATCTTGACTTAGTTGTTCAAGCAATATTCACTTATTTTTTCAATTGCTTTGATTTACTTCTAAAGCATGCCTATCTATTATGAATTTCATTATCATATCTTATAGTTGGTTCATGATTCTTATATCATGGAACTGTTAAAGTACTACGAGTCGATTAAACTACTCCTAGTTGATGATAGTTGAAACTCCAAAGTTCCCTTATCTATCCAAACCAAACTTTCTTTGGTGCGGACTTGTATTCAATTACTAAGAATGAACAACCCTATTTATTAGGGGATACTTATGCGAAAGCGTTAAGATGTTGTGCACAATTCATGGTACAAAGGGTTGTTCCCTCTTAGTACGAGTTAAAGGTCCATAGTCTTATTTACTATTAAAGGTTTAAATAGAAATGTTTATAACCTAGGACATTGTTCAAGGTCGTATGACCCTCAAATAGATTATATATTCGAACTTTAAAGATGATGAAAGAATTATTATTCAATTCTTATTTTGATGAAAGTAAAGTTATTCAAACTCTTTTGAAACTATTCATACATGTCATATCACTGTTAAAATTTCAAGTGAGCTTTTGTTTGCTCACTCTTGCATGTTTTATCACTACTTGCAGTTGAGACAAAGAATGTTGACATACCGTCAACAAGTAAAGGAAAAGGAAAGATGAACAAGTGAAGGCTTGTTGTTTCAAGTTTTGATTGTAATAAGACTTACTCGATTATGTTATATTTTATTTCTGCAGTTTTTGTTTGATGTTAAGATTTAGTTAACCCTTGGATTTTATTGGCAAGTTGTAATCTTTTTTTAAAGGAAGATTTTTATTAAGGTTTATGAAGGTTGTAATTTACTTTGCAATTCTTTATTATTGGGTAGATGTACGTTTTTTTAGAAAGTGAACGCCAAATCATGTGGAAACGAAGTACCCGGATTGGAGGGTGTCACAGGTTGGTATCAAAGCTATAGGTTATGAACCTTAGCGGGGGGGAAAAACATTAGGTAGTAGCCTTATAGGAAGATCGAAAAGATAGAGGTGATAGGTAAAGATAATAAACTACCTTATGTGCTATGTGTTTACATTTAGGTATTCGAAGAGTGACGACTCGATATCACGTAATAATAAACTTTAAAATTCTTTTGTCAGGATGACGAACATTGGAGAATCCAGTCAGGCTAGAGAGGATATACCTCAGGTACCTAGAGAGGAAGAGTCCCGAGACATCCATGTTGTCTGGGAGCAGCTGGTTAGGAGAGAGCCATCTCCAGTGATCACCGTAGCTGGTCTGTAGCGTGAGCTGACACCTATTCCAGAGGAAGAGGATGAGGACGAGTCTGAAGAGTAGGAAGAGGAGGAAGAGGATCCTGAAAAGGAATTTCCACCTCATTCTATTAGTGTTGAGATATACGAGGCAGTTTACCACAGTAAAGTGGATCTTCATGGTCGAGTCGGAGAGCTCGAGGAAACCATCCAGCAACGGGACGAGACTATAGAGGATATGGCTAGTGAACTAGGAGAAGCACAGTGGAATTTAATTCATGCAGAGAATGATCGAGATGAGGCACGAGCCGAGCTAGTAAATCTGAAGTAAGATATCCAAGAGGAGTCGACGAAGCGTGCCAGAGCTGAGGAAACAAGCTTGAGGGCTACTCAATGAGCCGATCGAGCCGAGTACAAGGCAGAAACCAAGAGAGCCAAGCTAAGGGAAACAGAGTACGCTTTCCATACGGCTATAGATAGGGCCCAGGACCGTATCTTCTATTACCCAGCTCAGTTCCAAGGGTTACCATGGTATGTGGTGGACCAAGGGACAGCATTTCGGGTGATGGAGGAAGAACGCAGAGAGGCTGTGCGACGTCTTAATATGCCTAGACATTAGAACTTTTAAATTATGTGTTTCTTTTTGTAATAAATGATGTAAGTCCCATAACTTGAGATAATAATGGGATAAAGTGATGATGTAGTCCTTTAACTTGTTCCAGTTCAGGAAAAATGATGTAAATAGCAGGAATGCTATCTATCCTATGTTTTTAAAACTACGAGTAATGAATAAAAGAAGTTTATTGATGTGCTAAGTGTTCATATATGAACAGAGTTATTTAAATGTTTAAAGTTTAACTTGAATACTTAAGAACTGACTAAAGGATCTAATAATAATAATAATATTTTCTTAACAGAAAATGTCTCCTAGAAGAAGACCAACATGTCAAAACCCCGAGGGTTTGACGAACAACAACAATAACGATGGGACGAATCCCAACTCAGTTCAACAGTTGGTGAACCTACTGACAGGAGCGTTGGAGAATCAGCAGCAAGTGTAAGCCACGACGTTCAAAGAGTTTAAGGCAGTAAGGACCGCCTGAATTCAAGGGATCGACATACCTGATAGATGCTCAGACGTGGGTTATGGAAATGGAGAAAGTTTTTGACATGGCTAGGGTTGGTGAAGACCAGAAAACAGCATTTGCGACTTTCATGTTGAAGTCAGATACTAGTTTCTGGTGGCAGGCGAATAAGACCAGGGAGGGTGAAGGAGTCGTAACGTGGGAACGTTTCAAGGAAATGTTCTACGAAATGCACTTCCTAATAAGTTTACAAGACTAGATAGAGGTCCAATTCTTAGAGCTAAAACAGGTAGGAATGACAGTGTCAGAATATGCCACTAAATTCAATGAGTTGGCCAGGTTTGCTACTTACCAGGTCAGCACGGACGCTAGGAAGGCAAGGAGGTTTGAGCGGGGACTGAAAACCCTGGCTCTACAGCAAGGTCTCTATGTTCCAGCTGAACACATTTACAGCCGTACTGGAAAAGGCCATTTTAGCTGAAGGAGGAAGTGAAGCCATGACTAAATTCAACCAAGACAAGAAGAAGAAAATTGAGACTGTAAACAAAGCTGGTGGTAGTGTAGCTATCCATCAGAAGAGGAAGTGGAATGACAACACCTCTGCTGGGAGTCAGCAGAGAGGACAACAGAAAAGGAAGCTCGAAGCATGTGCTACATGCGGGAAGACTCACACTAGTGTGTGCATGAAAGGGAAACGGGTGTCCTACAACTGTGGTCAGGAAGGCCACCGAACTAGCCCAAACCCAAAGAAGGGAGCTTGCTATACATGTGGATCCAAGGATCAAATGGCTCGTAATTTCCCTAAGAAGCCAGCGACAGGGAGTGGAGGAAATGGCAGCGACAGCACTCTGACTATTGTCGGACCGTCGCCATTGCAAGCCGTTCGACCCACTACCCGCGTATTCAACACGACGGTGCAAGACGCAGTGCAATCAAAGGATGTGGTGGCAGGTATTATTTCGATCAATAGTATAAATGCATATGTATTATTTGATTCAGGTGCTACTTGTTCATTCATATCTGATGATTTTTCTAAGACCCTAGACTTACCTATAGAGGAGTTAGCTTACCCCTTGAACATAGAAATTGCGAATATGGAAGTTATTCATGTTAGGTTAGTGTAGAAGAACTGTAGATTGGATATTAAAGGTTAGGAGCTGAGGGTAGATTTGATTCCGATTTAACTTGGGGAATTTGATGTTATATTGGGGATGGACTGGTTGTTCAACCATGTGGCGGTAATCGACTGTCAGAGGAAGTCGGTAAACCTTACGACTCCGTCAAAGGTAGTGTTCTATGGTAGTAAATTGCCTAGACAAGCGAGTTGTCTAACGGTGATGCAAGCCAAGAAACTTTTGATGCAAGGATGTGTGGAATATCTAGCCTACATAGTAGATACGCGTAAGGAGAGCCCGAAGGTAGAAGAGATATTAGTGGTTAATGAGTTTATGGACGTGTTTCCGAGCGACTTGCCAGGACTTTTGCCAGATAGGGAGATAGAGTTCGTGATCGACTTAGCGCCGGGAATTGCTCCAATTTCGAAGGCTCCGTACCGAATGGCTCTAGTTGAGATGAAAGAACTGATGGTTCAATTTCAAGAATTTCTAGACAAAAAGTATATTCAACCGAGCGTTTCGCAGTAGGGGAGCGCCAATGTTATTCGTGAAGAAGAAGGATGGAACAATACGTCTTTGCATTGACTATAGAGAGTTGGACAAAGTTATGATCAAGAATAGGTATCTCTTACCTAGGATCGATGACTTGTTTGATCAATTGAAGGGTGCTAAATACTTCTCAAAAATTAATTTGAGAAGCGGATATCATCAATTGAAGGTGAGGAAGGAAGATATACCGAAAATGGCTTTTAGAACTCGGTATGGTCATTACGAGTTCTTGGTGATGTCATTTGATTTAACGAATGCCCTAGCTGCATTTAAATATCTAATGAACAGGGTGTTTAAGCCATTTCTAGATAAGTTCGTAGTGGTGTTCATAGATGATATCCTGGTTTATTCCAAGACCGAGGAGGAACACGCTGAACACTTAAGGCTAACCTTAGAATCACTGAGACGAGAGAAGCTTTACGCAAAATTCTAGAAGTGCGAATTTTGGTTAGAACGTGTGCAATTTCTTGGCCACGTAATCGATAAGGATGGTATTTCGGTTGATCCGTCGAAGGTTGAAGCGGTAATGAATTGGGATCAGCCAAAAACGCCGTCTGAAGTGAGGAGTTTCTTGGGATTGGCAGGTTATTAGTGGAGATTTATCCAAGATTTTTCTAAGATCGCAACTCCGATAACGAATTTGACTCGTAAAACAGTTAAGTTTGTTCAGACGGAGAAGTGTGAGGAAAGTTTCCAGGAACTGAAGAAGAGGTTGAGTACTGCGCCTGTGTTATCTTTACCGGATAGTACAGGGAATTTTGTGGTATATAGTGATGCCTCACATAAGGGTTTAGGCTGTGTGTTGATGTAGAGCGGCAAGGTCATTACTTATGCATCATGTCAACTGAAGGATTACGAGAAGGGGTATCCGACCCATAACTTGGAATTGGCGGCAGTAGTGTTTGCTCTAAAGATTTGGAGACACTACTTATATGGAGAGAAGTGTGAAATATACACAGATCACAAGAGTCTGAAGTATATCTTTACCCAGAAGGATTTGAACATGCGCCAAAGAAGATGGTTGGAACTGATCAATAACTACGACTGCGAGATACTTTACCATCAGGGTAAAGCTAAAGTTGTCGTCAACGCTTTGAGTATAAAAGGTCGGAAGAAGCTGAATATGTTAACTGATCAGGATCAGTTGATAGAACAGATGGTTAAATTAGAGCTAGAAGTGAAGTTTCTGAAGGAATCGGATGAGAAGTTGTTTCAAGTAACTACTAGTTCTACTCTGGTAGACAAAGTGAAAGAAGCACAACTTCACGATGAGGAATGCCAAAAGATTCGGAAGAGAATAGCCGATGGCAAAGAGTTTAAATTCAGAATTGATAGTGAGGAACTGCTACGATTGGAAGGTAGAATCTGGGTACCGCCAGTACCAGAAGTTAAGGAGGAAATCTTGAGTGAAGCTCACAGCTCGAAGTATTCAATTCACCATGGGAGTACGAAGATGTACCAGGATCTTAGGCATCATTTTTGGTGGCCAAATATGAAGAGGGACGTTGCTGAGTGCGTTGCGAAATGTCTAACTTGTCAGAAAGTCAAGGCAGAACACCAGAGACCTAGCAGATTGATGCAACCATTAGAAATTCCAGAATGGAAGTGGGAGCATATCACGATGGATTTCGTGGTTGGTCTTCCAGCGACTCAGAAAGGATTTGACGTGGGTGATTGTGGATCGACTGACGAAGTCAGCCCACTTTCTACCAATCAGGATTAAATGCAACTTAGAGCAATTGGCGAAGCTGTACATTAAGGAAATTATTTCTCAACACGGTGTTCCGGTGTCGATTGTGTCGGATAGAGATCAGCGGTTTACGTCGAATTTTTGGAAGCGATTGCAAGAGTGTCTGGGAACGCAATTGCGAATGAGTACAGTATACCATCCTCAGACCAATGGCCAGAGCGAGAGAACAATACAGACGCTTGAAGATATACTGAGAGCTTGTGTGATGGACTTGAAGGGAAGCTGAGAGGATCATCTACCGTTGGTGGAGTTCACCTACAACAATAGTTACCACGCGAGTATCGGCATGCCGCCTTATAAAGCGTTATACGGCAGGAAATGCAGAACTCCTTTGTGTTAGGTTGAAGTCGGTAAACGTCAGACCGGAATTGGTGCAACAAACTGCTAAAATCGTGAAGCTGATCAGAGCAAGATTGGTTGCTGCTCAAGACAGACAAAAGAAATATGCCGATCAACATTGACAGAACCGAGAATTCTTACCAGGGAGCTTCATTTTCCTGAAAGTATCTCCCTAGAAGGGGAAGATTCAATTCGGCAAGAAGGGGAAGCTGAGTCCCCTATTTATTGGACCTTTCGAGGTATTGCGAAAGGTGGGCGAGGTTGCTTACGAAGTAACATTACCTCCGGAGCTCGAGAATATACATAACGTATTTCATATTTCGATGTTACGACCTTACAAACATGACTATAAACATGTAATAGAATATGAGCCTTTACAATTTGATAAAGACTTAACTTATGAAGAGGTTCCTGTTCAAATAGTTGATAGGAAGGAACAAGTACTTATGAATAAAGTGATACCTTCTGTTAAGGTAATTTAGAGGAACCACAGTGCTGAAGAAGCCACATGGGAACTCGAAGATATAATGAGGAAATCGTACCTCAACTATTTGCTTAATTGATTTGTGTAACCCCTTATATATCGATTCTGGGGACAGAATCCTTTTAAGGGGGGAAGAATGTAACAGATGAGAAATTTTTTTATGAGATGAGAATTTTTTTTATGAGAATTTTTTTAATGAGAATTTTTTTATGATGTGATTCTGGGGACAGAATCCTTTTAAGGAGGGAAGATTGTAACGATTGAGAATTTTATATATTAATTATGAATATTTATTGAATTAAATAAATATTTTATTAAATTTATTTGTGAAGATAAATAAATAAATTGTGTGATTGTTGTGGATAATTTAATTAAGTGTCATATATTTAATTCAATTGATATGTTAGCAATGGTGTAGCATAATTCTAATTTCGTTGAGAATAATTTAATTAGATTTAATATTATGTGCTAAGTATTAAGAATAATTGTTACATGAATTATGTTTAATAAAGGAATTACAATTGTGTAACAATTTGATATTATGTGTTTCATCAATTAATGAATGTTAGCTTTTATTTAATTGAATTAGAATGTGGTAATTTAATTAAATAAGTGTAATATTTAATCTATAGATTGAAAGAGTTATTAAAAGACTAGAAAAGGGTTTTAAAGTGTTTTACCAAACAAGGCCCTTGTACTTGTTTAATCTTATTTCTTTCAAATAAGGCCTTAAGCTCGAGAAGTTAGTTTTTAAAAATAATGTGGTTTTGCCAAACATGGCCTTGGGCTTTTCAAAATTTGTAACCTATGTAATAAGTGGTAGTTAGTATAGCAATTAGTATATTACTTATTAGCTATATTAATAATATAAGTTACATATATATTAAATATGTATATGTATATTATATATTGTATAATATATTTAAGTTAAAAGATACAATAGTTTTTCTAAAAGCCTAAGTCTAAACAAACAAAGAAAGAAGAAGAGAGTTAGAGAGTGTTATCAGAGAAGAAGAAGAAAAAGAAGAAGAATAAGGGAAAGCTTTGAGAAGACAAAGTAAGCCCCATCATCATCATCTCCATCTCTCTCTTAAGTCAAAAACTAGTAAGGTTATACCCTAACCCTTGTACTCAATTCTTATGTGTTGTAATTCTTATTTATCAAATTAGGTTTTCATAATCATAAAGTTATATGTACATATGGTATACATATGTTTTTCATATGTAATTGTATGCCATGAAAGGGTTTTCAAAATATAATTGTTGTAAAAATAAGTTTTCAAAGTATGTTCTTCTATGTTTTCATGATTTTAGAATTCTATGTGAAAGTCTCTTTGTGAAAGTTCTTGAGTTTGATATATGTATGATATGTGTACACATATATGTATATATATATATATATGTTTACATATGATTTTTATAGTTATTTAAGAGTTTCAATTCACAAGTATATGATGAACACTATGAAATCATGTTCATAGTACTCTTTTATGAACTGATGTTGAAAATTGTTTTTAAATCTTTGATGTGAGCATGAGATATGTGTAATATGTGATATAACATGATTATATATGAGTTATATGGTTGTGTTAGCAATTTAAACCATGAATTTTTGATAAATAATAGGAATTGTGTTCATAGTGATTTTCTTTGAATCAAGTTCTAAAAAATGGCCTTTGAAACTATCAAATTTATGTTTGATTATGTGTTATTGTTAAAATTGATTATGTGTTATGTTAGTATATTAAGAATAGAAGTTATTACAATTGGAATTACTTGAATTAATTGAAAAATGAGTTCGTAGTAGCAATTTTTGTCAAGAACGCTTAAAATTGTGTTTTTCTTCAAAAATTATGAAATCTTGATTTTGATTATGTGTTATATGGATTTTAAATGTTATAAGCATGTTAATAAGTTCAAAATATTGTTTGTATCAAGTTTCATGTTTATCATGTTGGGAAAAATCGAATTCGATGTGAAGGAATGAGCCAAATTGGCTTATTTTTCCACCACTTCGCGAACCAGCCCCTGGGCCAGAGGGAGGACCCGCCCCAGCGGGGATTTTGCCCTTGGGGGACCTTCCCCAGCTGGTTAGCCTGCTGTCTGGGAATGTTGGTTTTTACTTGTTAAGTTTTCATGCCCCGTTTGTTTAGCTAACTTACTTCTATGACTTGGAATTGAAATATATAATAAGTTAACATGTTTTTGATGTGTTTAAGTTTGATTGAAGTGTTATGCGAGTATGTTACATGTGTGTGTGTGTGTGTTACTTTCCTAAGATACACAACACGATTCATTGAGTTATAAGCTTATGAATGTATGCCGTGAGTATAGACTCACGTACTTGACTAGTTAGCAACCAATGTGGTAAATTACATTGTGAATTGGACTTGGATATGAAGTTCAATGGTTTAAATATTGTATTTGGATACTAATAGAAGGTTTGAAAGTAACATAAATGTGTAGGGTGTTTGTGAAGTGATTGTAATTGTGTTTCAAGTGTAGCTTGCGCTTAAGGAAAGTCTTCTAAACCCTAAACTTGTTAACGTTAAGCAAGTTTCCTATCTCTAAACTTATTATTGTGCAAGTTTTCTAGTTAAACAAGTTTTTATTTCGAACTTGTTATTTACTTTGTACAAGCGTTGTTGTACTCTAATATTCCTAATGCTCAAATATTGAAGTATTATTGAGGTATTATGATCTTGACTTAGTTGTTCAAGCAAGATTCACTTATTTTTTTTAATTGCTTTGAGTTACTTCTAAAGCATGCCTATCTATTATGAATTTCATTATCATATCTTATAGTTGGTTCATGATTCTTATATCATGGAACTGTTAAAGTACTACGAGTCGATTCAACTACTCCTAGTTGATGATAGTTGAAACTCCAAAGTTCCCTTGTCTATCCAAACCAAACTTTCTTTGGTGCGGACTTGTATTCAATTACTGAGAATGAACAACCCTATTTATTAGGGGATACTTATGCGAAAGCGTTAAGATGGTTGTACACAATTCATGGTACAAAGGGTTGTTCCCTCTTAGTACGAGTTAAAGGTCCATAGTCTTATTTACTATTAAAGGTTTAAATAGAAATATTTATAACCTAGGACATTGTTCAAGATCGTATGACCCTCAGATAGATTCTATATTCGAACTTTAAAGATGATGAAAGAATTGTTATTCAATTTTTATTTTGATGAAAGTAATGTTATTCAAACTCTTTTGAAACTATTCATACATGTCATATCACTGTTAAAATTTCAAGTGAGCTTTTGTTTGCTCACTCTTGCATGTTTTAACATCACTTGCAGTTGAGACAAAGAATGTTGACATACCGTCAACAAGTAAAGGAAAAGGAAAGATGAACAAGTGAAGGCTTGTTGTTTCAAGTTTTGATTGTAATAAGACTTAGTCAATTATGTTATGTTTTATTTCCGCAGTTATTGTTTGATGTTAAGGTTTAGTTAACCCTGGGATTTTATTGGCAAGTTTTAATCTTTTTTTAAAGGAAGATTTTTATTAAGGTTTATGAAGGTTGTAATTTACTTTGCAATTCTTTATTATTGGATAGATGTATGTTTTTTTTAGAAAGTGAACACCAAATCATGTGAAAACGAAGTACCCGGATTTGGGGGTGTCACACGCGGGCTACTCCATACCAAGTTAAAGTCCCTGGCCTAGTAGTGCGGGGCACGCATGGCAGACAGAATTGATTCAGATTTTGTCACTTAAAATATAAAGTTGAGCTGGAAAAGGATGGGTGACTTGCTTATTTGTACTAGGTTTGGATTAGACTATAAATATTAATTATTTTCTTAGGAGTAGGGATCTTGATCTTTTGATCTAGGAATTCTTGGAGGCTATTCAAACCCTTGTTTTGAAGAATCAAGGCATGTCAGGCTAAATTACTCAATTCAATTATGAAAAGATGTTGAACCTTATTTACAATTAATGGTTTGATCAAGTTTATTCTATTTATTCTTTCGTATGTGAGATTTATTCTGATTATCGATATAAACTTTCATGTATGCTATTCAATTGACTAATTTGGTTTCTGCTGGATTAAATTAGTAAATTGATATCATCTGCTAGATTAAGATATATATTAAAGCAAATGATGTATGTCTGATCATAAGTGGAAATTAATGATATTTGTTTGTGGTCAAGCTTTTGAATATTATTAAGGTTTTCAGAAGACAAGTTAAATAATTCCTGATTGTGTAATTATTGCTTGGAATAATCTAATTCTCGTTCTTCATGCTTCTATCATATTAAATCTAGACTAATAGTTCTAGGTTATATGATAGTTAGGATCTTTTGTTGGCGATCGTCACATTAGATTTACATATAAAGAGAATTTCAAATAATTAGCGATCGCGGTTATCTAGGGTTATTAATATCATTGAAAGATAAATATTTAAAACACTTGGTGTCGACGTCTGGAAAAAATCCGCGGGTCGGGTCACAACCCGTATCTTTCTCTCTTCCTAAGTTATCTCTACCCTTACTCGTTTTATTTGTGAAAAAATGTTTTAAAGGGTTTCTTAGGAAAAGGCCAACATGTATCATGTCAAAAATTTGAACGTTTTACAGAGTCACTAGTTGGTAGATTTTGAAATGGTTGTACCAACTCAACCGAGTTTTGTTTGAAAGGAGGCCCAATTGCTGCACACTGTCGAAACTTTATCTTCAAAAAATAGTTTTGAGTTCGGGGGCATGGTTAAGTGTGGGGAAGATGTTAGGAAGCCCACGACTCCCGTGTAAACACGGTACCACATCTTTGCATTATTCCCCTTAAGAAACTAAAGTGTGTGTGTGAATACTGTTTTGAAATTGGGCATATGTTTGATGGAAAACATGTCTACGCATCGTTGAACCTATATACGAAGGGTTTGATTTGATTTGCAAAAAGTCTTTGATTGGATTTGCAAAAGTGTTTAATTTGATTTTGCAAAAGCTTCTTTTTTCGAAAAGATTTAAAATGATGTTTTGAAAGAAGGTTTTCAAACCCCTACGCTAACATAGGAATTGAAGCATATCGGTCCTTCAGTTTTATCTATTTCAGCCTTAAGTCTCAATTTGAATGGTGATTGTCGGGCTGCGAAGCATCCTTGACCACAAAATATATACAAGTGTCGGTCTCCTCATGGGCATGATAGCTATCGGAGGGACTCTGACACGACAAAGTATATTTTCACTATTTTAAGACCTTAAATTCGGATAACTGTTTTAAGGTCTTTTGTATATACATTTTTATAGAAAAATTGACAGGGTACATATGTAAAGTGGAGTTTTTTCATTGTGGGAATCAGATTCTGATCAGTTTGATCATGAATCCCACGACTCCTAGGCTCACTTAGGGAGGCCAATAAGCCTGCACAGCTCAAATTTGTACAGAAATATATCCAAACGCTATAATAGCCAAGGATCCATCAATAAATCCTAGCTAGCGCTAATCCAAAGAGTCTCGTTCCCACTACATAGCGATCTAAGGGCCGCGAGGTTGCTTTTATAACTGAATTAGAAAAAAATGGTATATTTAAATAAATCTCAACCATTCTAGCTTCTCGGTTCCGTCTGTATCAATTTTGAACCGTTTGAAAGCTAGAGTTTACGAGATTTAAATAAATCTAGTTCGCCCACAGATAAGTCAGTGCCGATTCATATAAAATTAATATTTAAATCAACAATTGAATTAAAAGCGAGTAAAGCAATATATATACAATTATATATACAAAAGCTGTAAAGGGCGATGGGTTTTCACACCAGCGCCCGGACTGGAATTAAAATATATATATATATATATATATATATATATATTTATAAAAGCTGTATAAAAGCCACGGAATGATCCAGGCTGGACAGAATTGAAATATATATATATAGAAAAATAGTACAAAGGGCGATGGGTTTTCACGCTTGTGCCCGGACTGAAATATAAATATGTACAGAAACGTAGTCAACCAGGACTGGGAAGTTAACCCAGTATAGTAAATGGTGAAAAAATAGTAAAAAGGCCACAGAATGATCCAGGCCAAACTGGAATGTAAATATACAGAAAAGTAGTCAACCAAGACTAGAAAGATAACCTAGTGTGGTGAAGGCTGCTTATATATGCATATTTATATATAGAAGCAGTAAAAAGGCCACAGAATGATCCAGGCCGAACTGAAATATAAATATATATATAGAGAGAGAGAGAGAGAAAAAAAAGTAGTCAACCAAGACTAGGAAGATAATCCAGTGGTTGTGAAGGCTGCTTATATATGCATATTTATATATAAAAGAAGCAAACTACCGCGGATTTGACATTCGGGCTTGACAGAATTGAAAAGTTAGTATATATACAGTTAAATATATACAAAAAAAAAAAAGCCAAACCCGGACTGGAAAGATAACCAAGTCCGGCGAAGTTGCTAGTAACGAAGATGCAAGTATGTGCAAGCTGCTGGAAGCGATGGATCGTCAATCTGAGTTATAGAAATGCCAGTAAATGTGTTTACGTACAAAAAATGTACCAAAAGTTGACGAAAACGGCCACGGAACTGAGTTCCAAGCATATTTAGAAAACAAAACTTAATGTGCAAGTGTATAAAAGTGCGAAGTAGTAGTATTTACTTGCTGATCATAAAAATACTCATAATTGACTGCCACACGGGCTTTTTGCCAAATTGTAGGCATTATACGTCCGAATCTACCGATTATTTTCTGATATGTGGTAGTATGTGGGTATATCTACGTGTTAGAGTAAAAAAATTGGGTTTGGAAGATAAGAAATCGGACAAAAAATGAAACAGGCAGAGGTTCAAAGCGTTTCTTCTTTTTTCAAATGAGAGGGGGTGCCCTCATATATATAGGCCAGGGAGCCTCCACCATACCTGCTGCTACCGCAGGTAGAGGTGCGGCTCCTCTGGTGGGGCCCACGTGCCACATTCTGTCATCTCAAAGTACGTGCACTCCGAGCAACGCGAGGTCTGATTCAAAACTTTTTAACTTTTGATCAGAGCTTCCGTTTGAGGCGTGCTATACCTTTTCGAAAAGCCCTCGCCGAGAGTGTCACAACAACATAGGATAAAACATTTTTTGGGTCCAAGAAGATGTGTTCATAACCAGGTCTTCGATTCCCTACAGTTTATCCGTTGAGTAGTCTTGTGATGTTTGCACTCGGGATCATCGTTATGGTTTGTTCTAACCTTGGTGGCATCAATTCGGCTTGAGTTTGACCGAATCAGCTTAGAGTTGGTAAAATAACTATTTTGCCCCTCCCGGGTTTACCTTCAGTGTTGGCATGGCCTTCGGTTGACTTTTTGGGGCTGTTTCCAAGACTTGGATCCCATTCAACTCTATTTGTCCGCAGTGTTATCTCTGAGGTTGACTTGGTCGCTCTGGGTTTTCCTCTGGAGGGGTTGTGATGCTTTAGGATTGCTTCTAGAGTTGACCTGTACTTCCTGGGTTGAGATCGGGGCTGACCTATACCTCTCGGGTTGAGATCGAGGCTGACATGTACTTCCCAGGTTGAAATCGGGGCTGATCTATACTTCCCGAGTTAAGACCGGGGTTGACCTGTAACTCCCGAGTTGAGACTGGGGCTGAACTGTACCTCCTGGGTTGACATCGGGGCTGACATGTACTTCTCGGGTTGAGACCGGGGCTGACCAGTACTTCCTAGGTTAAGATCGGGGTTGACCTGTACCTCCCGGGTTGACACCGGGGCTGACCTGTACCTCCTGGGTTGAGACAGAGGCTGACCTGTACTTCCCGGGTTGAGACCGGGAATGACCTGTACCTCCCGAGTTAAGACCGAGGCTGATCTGTACCTCCCGGGTTAAGACCGGGGCAGACCTGTACCTCCCGGGTTGAGACCGGGGCTGGCCTGTACTTCTCGAGTTAAGATCGGGGCTGACCTAAACTTCCCGGGTTGAGACCGGGGCTGACCTGTACTTCCCGAGTTAAGACCGGGGCTGACCTATACCTCCTGGTTGAGATCAGAGCTGACCTGTACTTCCTAGGTTGAGACCGGGGCTGACCTGTTGGCCCGGTATTGAGATCGGGGTTGAGTTGACGGCCCGGTATTAAGACCGAGGTTAATTTGAAGGCCCAGTATTGACGCCAGGATTGAGTTGACGGCCCGATATTGAGACCGAGGTTGAGTTGACAGCCCGGTAGTGAGATCGGGGTTGATTTGATGGCCCGGTATTGAGACCGGGGTTGAGTTTAAGGCCCGATATTGAGACCGAGATTGATTTGATGGCCCGATATTGAGATTGGGGTTGTTTGATGGCCCGATATTGAGACCGGGGTTGAATTGAAAGCCCATTATTGAGACCAGGGTTGACCTGATGGCCCGATATTGAGACTGGGGTTTATTTGATGGCCGGGTATTGAGATCGTAGTTGATTTAATGGCGCAGTATTGAGACTGGGGTTAAGTTGGTGACCCGATATTGAGACCAAGGATGATTTGATGGCCCAGTATTGAGATCAGGGTTGAGTTGATGACCCGGTATTGAGACTGGGGTTGAGTTAAAAGCCCGGTATTGAGAACGGGGTTGAGTTGACGGCCTAGTATTGAGACCGGGGTTGATTTAATGGCCCGATATTGAGATCGGGGTTTAGTTGAAGGCCCGGTATTGAGACCGGGGTTGAGTTGACGGCCGTGTATTGAGATCGGGGATGATTGGATGGCCCGATATTGAGACTGGGGTTGAGTTGACGGCCCGGTATTGAGATCGGGGTTGAGTTGAAGGCCCGATATTGAGACCGGGATTGATTTGATAGCCCGGTAGTGAGACCAGGGTTGAGTTAAAGGCCCAGTATTGAGACCGGGGCTGATTTGACGGCCCGGTATTGAGACCGGGGTTGAGTTGACTGCCTGATATTGAGATCGGGGTTGATTTGAGGGCCCGATATTAAGATCGGGGTTGAGTTGATGGCCCGGTAATGAGATCGGGGTTGAGTTTATGACCCGGTATTGAGACCGAGATTGATTTAATGGCCCGGTATTGAGACCGGGGTTGATTTGATGGCCCGGTATTGAGATCGGGGTTGATTTGATTGCCCGATATTGAAATCGGGGTTGATTTGATGGCCCGATATTGAGATCGGGATTGATTTGATGGTCCGGTATTAAGACCAAACTATTGGCCCGGTATTGAGACCGGGGTAGATTTGAGGGCCCGGTATTGAGATCGGGGTTGAGTTGATGACCCGATATTGAGACCAAAATTGATTTGATGGCCTGGTATTGAAAAAGGGGATGATTTGACAGTCCGATATTGAGATCGGGGTTGAGTTGATGACCCGGTAATGAGACCGGGGTTGATTTGATAAGACAATCTTGCCTTCCTACTGTGTTAGTAATAGGGACAAGAAATTTTGAGTGTCTACAGATGCCCCTATTTATCATGTTCATGAAATGAAATGACATAAACAGGATAAAGATTAGTAGACACGGGAAATTCAACTGCAAAGGAGAGGCAATGCATGATAGGGTATATCATGAATGTTAGATACCTCCGAGGGGGTAGGGTTATCACTGATTGATTATATTAGTTTCTGTTGGGGATAACGACTCTAGTGATAACCCTTGTTGTAGCATTTTCAGTCGGCTGCTGGTAGGACATCCACCGACAGATTTATCAAATTTCGGCTGCCATTGCGGACTGTTCTCGTCTTATTTTTCTAGGGAGGTCACTAATAGGCTATCGCGAACTATTTTTGTCACTTTCTGTTGATGATGACATCATCCATGATAGCCTAGGTGACCCCTTATGAGGATGAAATTGTTGCCGCCGAGTTATTCCAATGAGTGCTCCCGATGCCTATCTTGACGATCATCTACACCGGTGGTTGGCAACATGGATTTGAATTACCAATCTTTCTTGGTGCTCCTTCTAAGGATGTATATAACAGATTCCATCATAGGGGATGGATTATTATATTGCTTTCATCATCGGATCCCTTCCGATGCTTCGTTGGGGTTGTGCCAACGGCTGAATTATCTCGGTCTGTACCCGACGCTTCGCTGGGGTTGAGCCAACGGCTGAACTATCTCGGTCTATACCCGACGCTTCACTGGGGTTAAGCCACTGGCTGAACTATCTTCGGTCAGTACCCGACGCTTCACTAGGGTTGTGTCAACTGCTGAACTGTCATCGGTCAGTACCCGACGCTTCGCTGGGGTTGAGCCAACGGCTGAACTATCATCGGTCTGTACCCGAAGCTTCGCTGGGGTTGTGCCAACGGCTGAACTATCTCAGTCTGTACCCGACGCTTGGCTGGGGTTGTGCCAACTGCTTAACTGTCACTGGTCAGTACCCAATGCTTCGATGGGGTTGTGCAAACGGCTGAACTGTCATCGGTCAGTACCCGACGCTTCGCTGGGGTTGTGCCAAAGGCTGAATTGTCTCGTTCTGTACCCGACGCTTCACTGGGGTGGTGCCAACAGCTGAACTATTATCGGTCAATACCCGACGCTTTGTTGGGGTTGTGCTAATGGTTGAACTGTCATCGATCAGTACCCGACGCTTCGCTGGGGTTGTCCCAACGGCTAAACTGTCTCGGTCTGTACCAGACTCTTCGTTGGGGTTGTGCCAACGGCTGAACTATCTCGTTCTATACCTGACGCTTCGCTGGGATTGTGCCAACGGCTGAACTATCTCGGTCTGTACTCGACGCTTCGTTGGGGTTATTCCAACGGCTAAACTGTCTCGATCTATACCCGAAGCTTTTCTAGGGTTGTGCCAACGGCTGAACTGTCATCGATCAGTACCCGACGCTTCGATGTGGTTGTGCCAACGACTGAACTATCATCGGTCAGTACCCGACGCTTCTCTGGGGTTGTGCCAACGGCTGAACTATCTCGGTATGTACCCGACATTTCGCTGGGGTTGTGCCAACGACTGAACTGTCTCGGTCTGTACTCGACACTTCGTTGGGATTGTGCCAACGGCTGAACTATCTCGGTCTGTACTCGAAGCTTCGCTGGGGTTTTGCCAACGACTGAACTTTAATTAGTCAGTACCCGATGCTTCGCTGGGGTTGTACCAACAGCTGAACTGTCATCAGTCAGTACCCGATGCTTCAAAAGTGGCAGCTGTAATTTTGCGCAGTTTTTCAAAAGTTTTTCAATATTCTTCATTATTGATCCCCGGACATTGCTTCGGGATGAATACCAAGGGCTTTCAGAATGTTCCCCTTTCTATCAGAATTACGCTACTTAAACGCAAGATTTCAGGACAAACTTCTCAATTGCGTAGCGATTTTCTTTAGATTTGACTCGGCAGCTCATATAAACTCTGTTTTAACTCGAATCGAACTGAGCCCGGGGAGTGGGACCCACCCTGGGGAGCCGCAGGTAGAGGAGCAACTACCGCAGGTGGGGCCACTTCTACCTATGGATTTATATTGGGCAGCGGGATTCATTATTTTCAAGTTTCATTTCGAGTTTCAAACGAAATCCTATCTTCTTTTTTAGATCTACGAAGCTCGGGCAGCCTTTTTCTGATTCCGTTAGTTTCTACGCGTTCAGCGCATCGCAGGTAACGTTCTACGTCCTTTTTTCACAAATTTTGGCTGTTAAAAGCATGTGAACCACGTAGGGGGCTTTTAGACTCAATGTATGAAAAATGTATGCTTATATGACCTAGTAAAAATTTTTTGACTTCATATTTATGCATATTTGACTATAATGCATGTTTTGATGTAAGAAAATTCAGATTCTGAGACAGTCATATTTTGCTCTTTTTGATCAGTTTACTCATCTTTTTTAGGGCTAGTGAGCCTGGATTTTTAACTAAAAATGTTCATGGTAATTTGGCTACTATGTGAATTTTACTTTTGATTTTATTTCATATATATGAACTATTAATGTTTTTGGGAAGGTGTGCTACTGAATGGCCACCTAAACATGGCTGTGTGCATGCGGACAGTCCATTTTACAAAGGAGACTCTGGCAAAAAAAATTCAAAAGCCCGGGCATTTAAAAACATGCAGTTTTGACTCTACTAAGAATTTTTGACTGACCCATGCCTGTTTTAGGACTTATTTTTTGAAAAACATGCAGTTTTGCCTTCACTGGGTATTTTTGACTAACCAATGCATGTTTTAAGACAAAGAAATGCATGGAGTACTGATTTAAAATAATAAACCACAGGTTTTAGGCTTACCACGCCATTTTTGAGGTGATTTGGATACTTTTGTCTAGGTGATGGACCGGGATAGACCCAGTAGTGCTAGCAGGGTAGTTTCGGGCATTAAACGTAGGCGACCTTCTGATATTCCTCAGCTACGTCCCGCTCGACCGCCTCGCAGATTGGCAGAGTCAGTGATTCGTCCAGCCCAGGATGAGCCACCGATTGATATTGATGATGAGCAGGCTCCTTTTGCTGCTCCTGCCCCTGCTCAGGCACCACGAGCTGAGGTTCTGGGCAATATTGTGCACACCCAAGAGCTATTGGGAGACTTGAGTATTCATCCATCGAAATTTCTCCATGCCAACAAGGTGACTTAAAGTTTTCTTCTTTCTGGATTCTCTTTCTTCCTTTTGCCATTCTCGGGGCATAGGTTTTTGACATGGATTAGTTTTTTATGCAGGTTCCTGGCTTTACGCAGCCTCAAGGGAACTTGTTCAACGTGCACTCCTTGTACCATACTTTGCACCAGGACTACAGGGATATCGTTGATGGCTGGGGATTTCAGGCCTTCATCTCTACTCTTTCCTGCCGTTGCCCCTGGGGGTATATGAAGGCTTTGTCTGAGCGCTGGTTCCACCAGACTCAGTCCCTTCATTTGTTGGACTCTGAGGTGATGATGACCCCTATGGACTGCAGGTTCATTACCGTCATTGAGTTTGAGGCTGAGCCAGTGCCTGTCGTGGCTGACATCATACCTACTGTCGTTCGGTCTATGCTGGGAGTTCCTGTGACTGCGATCAAGGGTCGGACAGTCCGATCTGGTCCCTTGAGTATAGATGCCCAGAGTGGGGCTTTACTTGAGCCTCTGCCTAATAATCAGAGGGTTCGGGATCGTATCTTGAGGGGATTATTTCTAGTGATCATCAGGGGTTGTTTTGTGGCGGACAACTCATCTACAGTGTCCTTCGCCCTGGTTAGTGCTACCCGACATGTAGAGCGCCTCAGTGACTTTGATTGGGGTTCCTATACCTTTGCCTATTTTCTCCGGGACATGCGTATGCTTTCAGAGTTGACGGAGGCTTGGTTAGGGTTCTACCCATTTCTACTGGTGAGTACATCTTTCTTGTACCTTTTTGATTTGTGCATTTACATTTGTCCATCTTGGTCACTGAGGACTTTTGATATTTATATAGCCAGTTCTAGGCATATGAGAGGCTTCCTTTCCTACGGCCCGCCACTACTTTAGGTCTGGAGACCTATCTTCAAGGACGGCGTTGGCATCACTCCATTCTAATGGAGGTCCCTGTTGCTGAGGGATTTACCCATGCCCGCCTACAGTTGGAGATTTTGACTACTGGATCGATCTCCTGGATGTCGTATACCTCCGAGTTTTTGACCGTTGGATTTGAGGGAGGCTTCCCTACTGGTCAGGAGTTTGCATTGTCAACCCGCAGAGTCCCGTTGTTGACAGAGGGAGGGCGGGAGATCTATTTAGGAGAGCGGCCTATTAGGAGCATTACGGGGTAGATCCGCATTCCCATTGTTCCTCCTGCTTGGCATCATTGTCCATTGATCCTGCTACTGACAGATATCCCTATGGAGGGCGTGGATGGCTTTACCCAATCAGAGGGCCCTTATACCCAGGAGGCATTTAGCAAGTGGTGGAGTCCTCGCACGATTGGTGCTCAGACTCGGGCTACCCAGTTTATGGCAGACATGGTGCCTGGGTCAGTGATGATGACAGACTGGATAGCTTGCCTCAGGGAGCCTACTCATTTGGACCAGATAGCAGAGCTGACCCAGGAGTTAGAGAGAGCTCACTTTTTTATCAGGCATCTTGGCCGAGATCCGTCAGAGGTATCTTCTTTTGACCCTTCCAGCTCAGGAGTGGGCCCCTCTTCAGGTCCATTTTCCAACAGATTTGCAGGGGTAGATCCTCCCTTGTACCACCCAAATATGCCTGATGACAACGATTTTGTGTCCACGGAGGGCATGGAGCAGGTTAACCACCTGAGTGTAGATATTTTGGATCTTTTTGGATAGCTATTGTAGCTATATCTTTTGGTCGGCCACTGTTTTGGCTTTTGGGTGGCTGTGCCCCATTTTGATAGACCACTGTTAGTAGCTGGGTGGTGGTGCCCCATTTCCCTGTACTTTTTATTTTGCATTGTATTATCATACAGGGATGATGCTTGTAGTAGATAGTTTATTGTAGATATGCATGATATTTCCTATCTATTGCATCATATTTAACATTGTCATTATGCATGTATTATGTCATGTGTATGCATTTAGACAAATGAATTTAGATTTGACCCCTTGATGGTCTTGTGAAATGATGATACAGATGGAATCGTCTACTGTTAATCGTATCGAACATTTACCACCGTCTGAGGTGGCATTGTTGTTGAGATTGTGGTAAGAGAGCTTGCCCTTCCCAGCCAGAGGGACAGTTGATCAGATGCTAGGGCATTCGTTGGCCCTCGATGACTTTCAGGTGCCATATGGATTTGTGAATGGCATTTTATCCTGCTGGATACCTGATAGACAGGTTTTTTGCTTCGGGCTCCACGAGTTGACTCCTACCTTTGAGGAGTACCTGCGGCTCACTGGCTTGGCTTTGGAGTTGCCATGCGCTCGCACTACGATTAGTGACATGAGGAGACCATTTATACGGATGTCGGGTCTTCGTCAGAGCGTAGTGATGGAGGAGATAATCTCTGAACGCGTGATCTCCATTGACTTTTTGATCAATTGCTTCGATGAGCTCGACTGTTACGATCGACATGCCGGGGATTTTATTATGTCGGTAGAGGCTTGGTATTCAGCCAGGATAGACATTTTGATGATCTGCATTGTATCCTATGTCTATATGCCGCTGCGCTTGGACCACCTGGATGTGGGATTAATAGTTGTGGTTCGGTCCCTTAGGCAGGGTAGCACAATCATACTGATGATATTGGCTGAGACGCTGAGGTCAGCCACTCACTGCATTACCCACCCGGATGGGTTCTTCAGAGGCAATTCGGTCTTGTTTGATATATGGCTCATGTCCCATATTCGACCGATTGGATTTTTCAGGCATCAGAGATATTATTTTTCCCATGATATAACCATGTCATACTATAATAACCAAGAATTTATGTGTTGCATTGTAAATAAATATATTAAATAATCTATAATGTATTATGGATGACTAAGTGATTAAGTGGATAATATGCTATAGTATTTAAAGGAAGTCTCACTAATAAGTTAAAAAAGCTAGTGGACTAACCTAAGTATTTTAATAATCCACAAAATGGATTTAAGGTGTTGAACTCTAATTACATACTCAATAAACTTGAATACGACAAGTCTAATTGGGTTATCTAAGTGAATTAATATTATTGATGGATAATAATATGGATATATCAATAATAATGAGCATTTGCTCAAGAGATAATAAATTAATAAGAGTAAGTGATTTAAACGAGCCCAATTATTTAATTAAGCATTGAACTTGTAGATAAATTGATTTGAGGGCAATTAAATTATTAAATTAGCCCAATATATCATGTATAAGATAAATATAATAATAGTCCAATTTAATTAAGAGAGGAAGCCCAAGTTCATTTTTGTAAGTAAGCAAAATAAGAAAAAAAATTGCAAGCCCAAAAGAATTTATTTAAAAGCCCAAAATTATGCCCACTTAAAGAGGGTTATATTAGTCATTGTATAATGTATATAATGAAAACAAAAGTGTAGATAAAAATGGGTCAAGCGACCGGATTCAAGGGGAGAAGAACAAGGGGAAAAAATGTGATGATGATGTTAACTTTATTAGGTAATTAACTTTAGTAGGTGTTACTTTATTAATGGGCCAACACATTTAGCATTTCTTGCAAGCAAACCTTTTGCATAATGAGAGAGAGAGAGAGGAAAGCAAGATAGTAAAAATGTATAGATATAAGTAATATATCTATACTTTTCATAGGAAATAAATATAACTTTTCACTTTGTTTTATCTTTATTTACCAAGCTTAAGAAAGTTAGAACAAATAAAAGAGAGAGATAGAGAGAAAAGAGAGTGGATTCGGTGGGAGAAAGGAGAGAAGAGGGAGAGAGCTTGAAGTTAGATGCACCCAAGATTTATAACCTATTACGGTTGGAGAAGAAGAGAGGCTAAGAAGACAAGGTATAAAACTAATCTCTAGACTTTATTTTCTTTTCTTTTATGGATTTAATGGAAAAAAAGGTTCATGATTTGGAAGTATAGAACTATTTAATCTATGTGTTTTATAAGGATTCATGTATGAATCTAACTAATTTAAGTGTTAGAAAGTGGATCAAAAAGAGAGAAATGAAACTAGGTTTCTAGAAAGCTAGAAAATCCTAGTTTTCTCTCCATTTGATCAAATAGTATGTTAAATCTACACCTTCTTTTCACGATCCGTCAAAGAGAGTACTAGATATATGTGTTAACTAAAAAACCCAAGTGGTAGAATTCAAAAATCATGTGTTGAAAAGTCGTGGTGTGTTTTAGTCAAAACAGTCCATGTAATAGATAAAGAGGGGTAAAAAGCTCTCTAATTAGTCTGCCACGAAGGAAGTTTCGTCAACTTTCTGTGCTTTAAAAATTCTGTTAAAATTTGAAAGGTTAATATCAGAGGTTATGTAGATCCTGTAAATATTTGAGAATTTTTGGCCATACGGATTGAGAGTTATGAATTTTACGGTCAATGACTACTTCTAAAAATCTATCCGAATAACTCTCTGTGTGTGAGCCCAAAAATTATGAAAATTTTACTGGAAGTACATGTATATAACAGAAGCGTACCCTAACAATTTCAGAATATTTGGAGATAATCTCGTTTTATGAAAAATCTGAGAATATTTGACTATTATGGACTTTTTAAATATAGTAAATAAATTTTAAAAATTTCCAGAAAAATATATTTTCATGAGGAGATTATATATAGTTTGTTTTCAGAAAAGAAATGGGTTTGAAGATGTTTTGCTATTTTTCTTATAAATGATGGTATATAGATAAATGGAATAAATTAAATATATAATGTAAAAATTATGAAAAATACGATTTTACGACTTGAGACCCTTAACCATGGTTTATAAAGATTTTTAGAAAAGGTTTTGGGTTGGTTGTGAAGAGTTGTTATGTTTATGACATTTTAGAAGGTTTAAATGAATTAATTAATGAAAGAAAAACAATTAAAATAAATCGTTTATTAATGTATTAAATGATTTAAAATATTTTTACATGACTAATGAATTTAGATTGAAAAATTATTAGTAATATTTGACTTAAATGTTATTAAAAAGTTAATAACATCAGCTTAAAATATTATTAAATAATTAATAATATTAAACGATAAAATTAAAATAGAGAATTAAGTTATTTTTAAATATAGTTGTTGAATTTGGTATTCAGGGAACTATATTATGTATCAAACAGGCTAAAAAGAGAATTCAGGGTACTGAAATTGATTTCGGGTTGCTGAAATAATTTCGGTTTACTGAACTTGATTTCGGTCTGCTGAAATTATAATTTCAGGATACTAAAATGTAATTTGGTTTACTAAAATAGTATTTTCAGTTTGCTGAAATGCTATCTATTTTACTAAGATGACATATAAAGAGAAAACTTATAAGTATAAGTTATGACGTGATTAAAAGATTATCAAAGTATAACAGTAACACTAAGACTTTAATGTAATGTCTAATACTTAACTATATGATTCAATGTTAGATAATTTAATATAAGATGATGAGATTATAAGTTTGTTATGTTATGACTAATCGAAAGATCAATTATAGGTCTTTTCTCTAAGAAGTTAAAGTAAATTGCATAGCAGTAGACAACGATTGAGGCAAGTTCTCCAACTCAAACTTGAGTTATATTCCAAAGCATGTTAGTGAATATTTTTGATAATTATTCACATCCTTACTGTTTGTTGTTAAATCGCACTTTGTGCAATTGAATTCCTATTCTATTATTATTGAACTATGAATTAGTTAAAGTTCCTTCATTCATGAACTGTTAATGATATGGATCTATGCTAGTTGTATCAACTAGATCAAGCATGTTTAAATTTGTTAAATCAAATATGTTTTGAAAGTTGTGCCTAACCAATTGAAATGGTAAGGACTCTTGACTGAGAAAAAGAATAATTTTACTAAAGCATTATTGAAAAATAATTGGTGCTAGTATATTGAGTGATTATGCATATTTCACCGGGTATGAAAGGCTGATCCCCTTGACTACCAAACTTTATTAAAAGGACCAGTTTAAATACTGACAACCTTAGTATATGTTTATGGTTATTCTAAACCACTCAGCATCTGATATTCAATTATTCGAAAGTATCCATTTATCTGATTGAATTTTGAAAGTTAAATTCTTTTCTAATCATGATATATCTCTTTCATATTTAAACTTGCTAAGCAAATTAGTTGCTTACCCTTGCTATATCATGACAATTATTTTAGCTAAGCCCGAATCGTCCAAGAAGGACAAGGGCAAAGGAAAGGTTCAGGAATAGTTAATATAAACGTATATGTATCATGAGATACTATGTTTGATGGTTTGTAAACCTTTGTGTTATTATATGTAACTTAACTAAGTTATGTTTAAGTTAATGTAATAGACCTTGGGATATGTTTGTAAGACTTTATTATAATGAACAATGTATGTTTATTTTTCCGCAATAGTATATAGAATGCTTATGATGATATGATGTATCGTGAGCACTGAATCCGAGGTTAGAGAACCCGGATTTGGGGGCGTCACAGGTTGGTATCAAAGTTGTAGGTTATAAATATTAGGATGCGAAACCTAGGTTATAACCTTAGAAAAAAACTCGTATAGAGTGTTCGATGAGATGAATTAAGGAGATTCATCTAATATAGATTGTACATAATAAAATATCATTTTATTTTATCAATGAATATATTTTATTGTGATACTGATGTTGTGTTTGTTTGGTTATAGGATTCCTGAAGAAGGACAAGGTAGCCATACAGTTGAGCAAGAGCCGATACATACGGTAGAGGATCAAGCTGATAGTGACGAGCATGACGAGGATATAATGGTGGACTTGTTTGGAAAAAACATGGCACCGGAGAATAGGGTGCCACAGTTGGAGCAGGAGAGAGCGTTACTCATCAGTTTACTGAAACACAATACAAGGAGTTGGCATATCAGGCTCAGACAGAGCTTGCTGAGGTGAAGATACAGTTACAGGGACAGACGACCTCGGATTAATAGATGGTTACCATGAATGCTGAGCTGAGGGAGAGACTGGAACAAGAAGAGGTAAAGCTCGGAGTGTTAAGAGTTGATCATCAGGAAATGCGATTTGAGTTTGATCTAGAGATTGCAGATAAGATCAAGATTGAGCAGGCATAGGTTAGAGCAGCAAAGATGGTGGACCAGATGGAGTTATTTCTTGAAGAGAAGGAAGTCAGACTAGAGTCTTTGGGACGGGCCTTAGATGCAGCATATGCGGGTTCCAGGGTTGGTCAGGTGAGATCGCATTTCGAGATCGGCGAGTCTAGCCGGTCAGTGCGACGTCGTTTGGGTGGAGCTGCACTGCAGGCACAGGAGCATGCCCAAGTGGTACCTGACAGCCAGTGAGATGTTGGTTGGTAATGATGTATATAGATGCAATAGTACCCTTTTTGTTTAGCAGGGTTAGATTATGTATGATGTAAACCTCTAGCTGTGAGAGGTTGTATGTAAATATGATGTATCCCCATCTTAGTTGTGTAGGGGAGTATACCTTTTGATAGATCCCATATCTAGATGTTTAGAATGGGATAGTTAGCATTTATAGAAATATGACAGGCATGTGAACGACACTAAAAAATTTTGGTATATGAATATAAATGCGCTATTATGACTAAATGTTTGATTAAGTAGATAAGTCTTGAGAATGAAGATAGTAAGTTATCTTTGTGATAATTAAAAGTTTTATTAAGTTGAAATAGATAGTTCAGCAAGTTGAACATGATGATAATGTGATTATTAGAGTTTAAATTACATGTTGTATTTTAAATACTTATTGTTGGGTTTGCTAGAAACATAAGCATGTAATCAAATTACACAAATGCAGCGGAAGGGATGAAAAATCAAATTTTAAAATTTTCTTACAAACCCTTAACCATGATCTTTCTTGTGCATCAATTATCAGTCAATACATAGAAGGAGAGGATGTAATTATACTTTTGAAGATCCAAGCTTCCTCAGGTACAAGTTCTACTCCTTTGATTCCTTTGATTCCTCTGTAGTGGCTCCTTCCCTTGATCAATGTCAGCCACCCAAATGTTTGGCCTCTAACGGTGATCCACCAAGGAAGATGAAGAACTCAGGAAGATGGGTTATTGGCTTAACCCTTGTTTTTATCTCTATAGGATATGTGTACTCCCAACCTTTGGAAAAATTCACATACCTTCTTTCTGATATAAGACTCTCTTATATAGATATTAGGTTAACCCTCCTAATCCAATTAGAATATGGTTTTTTAATTAATTAATTAAACACTTTTAATTAATTTATATCCTAATCTTATTAGGATTGAGAGAGAGTACTGATATTATATTAATTCCTAACTCCTTTAGAATTAAAATAATAATAATAATAATAATAATAATAATAAGACTCCTCTTATTAATTTATATTTAATATTTCTAAAATATTAAATAATAAACATTAAGCTATTTAATTTATTCTATCACCATAGATTAAATTAATTACATTTAATGCATTATTACTATCATGCCATTTTCTTCTTAAATAATTCTTCTTCTTTTTATAGTGTGACCCTTTAGATTCTCCATATTAAACCGGTTGTGAATAAATCAATTAGAACAATTCTAATCTTATTTATATAAATAAATTAAACTAATATTCTATTTAAATAAATAACATTTATTCTACAATAGGGATAAGCCTCCCTAGCGATTAACGACTTTATAGATAATATAGATTTCAACATTAATCATAAAAGAACTTGTGAGTTAATAGTTACCGTACAATTCAATCCATCCACCATACAATGTCCCAATTAAATATAAGATATGAATTTACTGTCAAGTCTTAATTTATTTAATCATATGTATTTCGATTAGAAAACGCATAACTCCAAATAATGCATCTTAGAAACCTCTTTCTAATTTTATTCTACATTGGCCAAGGATTCCTGGGTTGTAATTTAACGAATCACATAGGACATATCTCTTCTATTACTAGAGGTGGTAGATTCTTTATTGATTCTACATTATCTCTATATGCAACTCATTATACCCAAGCATACCTTATATATGCCTTAAAAGGCATTAAGGAATAAGTCAAAGTATAATTTGTTACATACAAGATACTATGATGATCTCAAGTCCAAGGATCACTTGTACTATTATCATATTAGAACTTTCTATTGACAGGCGAGTAAAACTCCATTAGGTATTCTATAGCGAGTCACGTTCAGTGAACTTATTCTCCAATAAGCACCTACATACTTGCTTTAGTGTCTCCACACAAATGATCATGAGATCAGTCATTCTCATCCAATGAGCAAGCAACATATGTACCAATCTATCCGAATTTACTAATCCCCATTTTAGTAATCCCACAATTGGGAACTATTTTAGTTTTTAAGATTTCTAAGAATTTAGATCTCATTAGCATGATCTTATCATGATTCTAAAACCATTGCTTAAAACTATGTGTTATTTACATATTATTAAAAACAGCACCATGTAGATAATTAAATGCCTTAAATAATTATTTTATTAATAAATAAATAAGATTGTTTACATAGTATGTGCTTTATCATCATACATGATTGGCTTGTATGCACATTACTATCAATCTCCCACTTGCACTAAAGCCAATCGTCATGGTATCTCATACTCATCTTCTCTAAGTGACGATCAAATTGCTGTTGTGTTAGAGTTTTAGTAAATGGATCTGCAATGTTGTCTTGAGAGTCCACACGTGATAGTAGTGTGCATACAAGCCAATCATGTATGATGATAAAGCACATACTTTATAAACAATCTTATTTATTTATTAATAAAATATTAATTTAAGGCAATTAATTATCTACATGGTGCTATTTTTTTTATAATATGTAAATAACCCATAGTTTTAAGCAATGCTTTTAAAATCATGATGAGATCATGCTAATGAGATCTAAATTCTTAGAAAGCTTAAAAACTAAAATAGTTCTCAATTGTGGGATTTCTAAAATGGGGATTAGTAAATCCGGATAGATTGGTACATATGTTGCTTGTTCATTGGATGAGGATGACTGATCTCATGATCATTTGTGTGGAGACACTAAAGCAAGTATGTAGGTGCTTATTAGAGAATAAGTTCACTGAACGTGACTCGCTATGGAATACCTAATGGAGTTTTACTCGCCTGTCAATAGAAAGTCCTAATGTGATAATAGTACAAGTGATCCTTGGACTTAAGATCATCATAGTATCTTGTATGTAACAAATTATACTTTGACTTATTCCTTAATGCCTTTTAAGGCATATATAAGGTATGCTTGGGTATAATGAGTTGCATATAGAGATAATGTATGATCAATAAAGAATCTACCACCTCTAGTAAGAGAGGAGATATGTCCTATGTGATTCGTTAAATGACAACCCAGGAATCCTTGGCCAAGGTAGAATAAAATTAGAAAAAAGTTTCTAATATGCATTATTTGAAGTTATGCGTTTTCTAATCGAAATACATATGATTAAATAAATTAAGACTTGACAGTAAATCCATGTCTTATATTTCATTGGGACATTGTATGGTGGAAGGATTGAATTGTACGGTAACTATTAACTCACAGGTTCTTTATGATTAATGTTGAAATTTATATTATCTGGAAAGTCGTTGATCGCTAGGGAGGCTTATCCCTATTGTAGAATAAATGTTATTTATTTAAATAGATTATTAGTTTAATTTATTTATTTAAATAAGATTAGAATTATTCTAATTGATTTATTCACAACCTGTTTAATATGGAGAACCTAAAGGGTCACACCATAAAAGGAAGAAGAATTATTTAAGAAGAAAATGGCATGATAGTAATAATGCATTAAGTATAATTAATTTAATCTATGGTGATAGAATAAATTAAATAGCTTAATATTTATTATTTAATATTTTAGAAATATTAAATATAAATTAATAAGAGGAGTCTTATTAATATTATTATTATTATTATTATTATTTTAATTCTAAAGGAGTTTAGGAATTAATATAATATCAGTACTCTCTCTCAATTCTAATAAGATTAGGATATAAATTAATTAAAAGTGTTTAATTAATTAATTAAAAAAAACCCTATTCTAATTGGATTAGGATGGTTAACCTAATATCTATATAAGAGAGTCTTATATCAGGAATAAGGTACGTGAATTTTTTAAAGGGTTGGGAGTACACATATTCTATAGAGATAGAAACAAAGGTTAAGCCAATAACCCATCTTCCTGAGTTCTTCATCTTCCTTGGTGGATCACCGTTAGAGGCCAAACATTTGGGTGGCTGGCATTAATCAAGGGAAGGAGCCACTACAGAGGAATGAAAGGAATCAAATGAGTAGAACTTGTACCTGAGGAAGCTTGGATCTTTAAAGGTATAAATCCATGTTCTCTCTTTTCTGTTATTGATAACTAGCACAAAGCATGATCATGGTTATGGGTTTGTATAAATTTGTGAAAACCTATGTTTCGCGCTTTCGCCCTATTTATGTGATTTGATTGCATGATTGCGTTACGTACAAACCCAACAGTGGTATCAGAGCCAATATTGTGCTAATTATCAGTTTATGTTATTCCATACATGTATGATATGCGATTGGATCGAGTTTTTGGGCAACAAAAATTTTTCAGATTCTGCGAAGCTGCGCAGCTGCGCCGGTGCAAGGCCTTCTTGCTGCGCAGCTGCGCCGGTTCCCTTTACATTCCTGGCGCAGCTGCGCCACTGAACAAGAACTGAATTTTTTTTTCTTTTGTTTTGATTAAATAAATAAATGGTTTACTTAATTAATAAAGGTTTAAAATAAAGATGTTTATTTTTTATGAAATATGATTTCAGAATTGCTAAAATTAAAGAGTTTAATTTGGAATTATTTTTGAATGAAATAAAGGAGTTTATTTTTCCAAAAACAAAGTTTAGCAAACTTTTGCCAATTAACTGATATTAATACATATATGGAATGAATTTACTTTCATGAGATGAATAAGTTTTATTGATACGTATGATGATATGTATGATAATAAATGGGGTTGATTATGGACTATGACCAATGTGATTGGATTTTATTTTGCATGAATGCTTGAATGTATGAGTTTTATAAAATGGGGTCTGCGTACCTCGTCTTTTTTTATTTTCTTTTTATTGTAAATTCTATCTCTCTCCTATGTACTTCCCCTTGACTGTTGATCAATATTTCTATTTAAATGAAATAGTTTCTGTAATAGGATTAGTTAGAATTTTTGAAGAACTGGAGACAAAGGTGGAAGGAGCTTTTGAAGACCCATTTGTATGGAGCCCGGGTTTAAATGTAATCGTTACGTTTAAATTTAAATTCTTGCACTCCTAGGTTTGACCTTTTTGGTTCACTTGGTGGCTCTAGTGAACCAAACTAGAATAAAAGTCCATAATCAATCCGGGTAGAATATAGTATTCTATATTGCATGCTAAATATTATATATATTATATTTTATGCAAACATTCTTCGCATGTTCAATAAAATAACGCGTATTTTATATATATATATGTGCATGCGCGCTAAACAAGATGAGACAAATAATAACAAACCCCTCAAAGAAATAATATTAAGTCTGAAGCGTTCAAATGATATTTGGAATATCGAACGTCACCTTCTAGCATTATTAATTAATAGAGTATTAAATATTTAATATGAGTTTGTTGTGCTATCCACAAGGTGAGTATTGAGTATTTAAGATGTTAATTAATCACATTTGATGCTTATCAAGAAAATTGAACGATCTAGTCTTGTTGTGCTATCCACAAGGACGAAAAATTTTCTTTTTTGAATTTATGGAAGTGCTAGGCTGGACTTAACTTAAATCATTTTAGTTCGGATGTGCACACACATGACCATTATGATTTAAGAGGCAAACTAAAAGAAGTTACATGGTGATGTAATTGACAAGAGTTGTCTACTTATTTATTTGTATATCGCTTGTTGTACTATCCACAAGATTATATACATTTGAAATGGGATCCTTAATCTCACTAGCAAATCTTTAATTAGATGTTGCCGAACTATATAAGTGAGGGTAATATAGTTTGATGAAAATAGTGGGAGATACCAATTTAAAATAAAGACCTAAATTTATTTTGGTATGTAACGTTAATAAAATGAATATTTGCTAAAAATGTTGTCTTTTCACATGCAAAATTTTAAAAATGTCAAAATCACTAATCTCACTACGTAGCATACTTGATGCAAATAAGCTTACCGGGCCGAATTATGAGGACTGACTAAGAAATCTGAGAATTGTTCTCACTGTTGAAAAGATTTCTTATGTCCTAAATTCAACTATCCCTGAATCTGTTTCGGAAACAGCCTCTGAGGAAGAGATTGCCACTTTCAATAAATGGCAAGATGATGCATCTGTGGCTCAATGCATCATGCTTGTATCCATGAACAACGAGCTTCAGCGTCAGCACATAAATATGGATGCTCCTGCTATGTTGCTACACCTCAAGGAGTTGTATGGTGAATAGAGTAGGACTGCTAGATATGAGATATCTAAGGAGCTCTTTCTATCTCGGATGACCGAGGGCACTGCCATCGAGACTCATGTTCTGAAGGTAATTAATTTGATTGAACGCCTTGGACAACTTGGGTTCGTCATGGATGGGGAGTTGAGTCAAGACTTGGTCTTGCAGTCACTCCCTAAGACCTTCTCGCAGTTTGTGGTTAATTTTCACATGAATAAGCTAGATGTCAGCTTGCCTGAGCTGCTTAACATGCTGAAAACTACAGAAGGTCACTTCCCATCGAAGAAGAACCATATCTTGATGGTGGATTCTTCCAATAAAAGGAAGAGGCCCAAGGTATCTTCTAAAAAGAAGAAATCCAAGAAGGCTAAGGGAAAGGGGAAAGAAAAGGAACAAAAGAAACCTGAACTAGCTAAAGGAATGTGCTTTCACTGCAACGAGCCGGGACATTGGAAAAGGAACTGCAAGAAGTATCTAGCTGAGAAGAAGCTTGGAGAAGCTTTGACTTCCAATCAAGGTTTGTTTATGATTGAAATTAATTTTTCTGAAAGTCATAATTCTACTTGGGTATTGGATACCGGCTGTGGTTCTCACATATGTAATACTGTGCAGGGACTGGTCAGAAGCAGAAAGTTGAACAATGATGAGGTGATCCTACGAGTGGGGAATGGAGCAAAGGTTGCTGCATTAACTGTAGGAACTTATTGTTTAGCAATGCCTTCGGGCAAGTCCATTTATCTTAATAATTGTTATTATGTTCCGAATATTATTATAAACATTATTTCAATTTCTGTATTGGATATAGAAGGATTTAACATTGTTATAAAGAACAATAGTTGTTCTATTTATAAAGACGATGTTTTATATGGTATTAAAAATTTGCGAAATGGACTTTATACACTTGACTTACAAGAAAATATATTTCAAATTGAACAAACTAAGAAAAGGAAAAGAGATGATAATAATTATACCTACATGTGGCACTGTAGACTCGGTCATATCAATGAAACAAGATTATCCAAGTTGCATAAAGATGGGCTCCTCGAGTTATCCGATTATGAATCATATCCAACTTGTGAATCTTGTCTCATGGGAAAAATGACTAAATCTCCTTTTAGTGGAAAAGGAGAAAGAGTTACAGAGTTATTGGCATTGATTCACACAGACGTTTATGGACCTATGACAACAAGTGCACGGGGTGGGTATTTATATTTTATTACTTTCACTAATGATCACTCAAGATTTAGATATGTGTATTTAATGAAATACAAGTCAGAATCATTTGAAAAGTTCAAAGAGTTCAGAAGTGAAGTAGAGAAACAAACGGATAAGAGTATAAAGATACTTCAATCAGATCGAGGTGGAGAATACTTAAGCGGTGAGTTTCTCAATTGTCTTAAATAAAATGGTATAATCTCACAATAGACTCCTCCAAGTACACCACAGTTAAATGGAGTATCTGAAAGGAGAAATCGAACACTGCTGGACATGGTTTGAACCATGATGAGTTTTACCGACCTTTCTATTTCCTTCTGGGGATATGCCCTAGAAACGGCTACATACCTACTTAACAAGGTACCTATCAAATCCACCCCAAAGACTCCATATGAGATGTGGAAGGGGAGGAAACCAAATCTTAAGCATGTTAAGACTTGGGGTTGCCCAGCTTATGTCAAAAAGTTTGAAAATGATAAGCTACAGACTAAATCTGATAAGTGTAGATTTGTGGGATACCCTAAAGAAACTTTGGGGTACTATTTCTATCATCCAACTGATCAAAAGGTGTTTGTTACGAAACATGTTGCCTTCTTGGAAAAGGAGTTTATCCATAAAGGGGTCAGTGGAAGTAAGATATATCTTGAAGAAGTTCAAGAACCACAAATTATCACGGATCAAAGTCAGGTACCTAACCAAGTAGAAGAACCTACTATACCACACCCTGTTCGTAAATCTGGAAGAGTACTGAAGATACCTGAGAGGTATGGATTCGTTATAGAGGATGACGATGAGGTACACATCATGAATGATGATGATCCATTGAATTATGAACAGGCTATGAGTAATAAAGACTCAGGGAAATGGCTTGAAGCCATGAAATCCGAAATGGACTCCATGTATGAAAATAAAGTATGGACTTTGGTTTCACCACCTGAAGGTATTAAGCCTATTGGGTGTAAATGGGTCTTTAAAAGAAAGACGGAAGCGGACGGCAAGGTAGAGACCTATAAGGCCTGACTGGTTGCAAAAGGTTTCAAACAAAGACAAAGAGTTGACTATGATGAAACCTTCTCACCAGTGGCTATGCTCAAGTCCATTTGGATTTTTCTTGCGATTACAGCTTATAACGACTATAAGATCTGGCAGATGGACGTGAAAACGCCCTTCCTCAATGGAAAACTTGAGGAGGATGTGTTTATGACACAGCCAGAGGGATTTGTTTCAAAGGTTTGAACAAATCAAGTCTGTAAGCTGCAACGATCCATTTATGGATTGAAGCAAGCTTCTCGTAGATGGAACATTCGTTTTGATGAGACAATCAAAAAGTTTGATTTTATCAAAAATGACAATGAACCATGTGTGTACAAGAAGGTTAGTGGGAGCGCAGTTTCATTCCTTGTATTATATGTTGATGATATATTACTGATAGGGAATGACATTCCTATGCTACAATCGATTAAAATCTGGTTATCTAAACACTTCTCCATGAAGGACTTGGGAGAAGCATCCTATATTTTGGGGATAAAGATCTATAGGGATAAATCTAAAAGGATGCTTGGTTTATCCCAAGGAACGTACATTGATGCGATGCTAAAGAGGTTTAGCATGGAAGATTCCAAAAGAGGTCTCATGCCGATGAGCCATGGAATATATCTCTCCAAGAAACAGGCCCCAAAGACACCTGAGGAGAGAGACCGTATGAGTAAGATCCCTTATGCTTCTGTAATAGGATCTATCATGTACGGTATGATATGTACTAGACCGAATGTTGCTCATGCACTTAGTGTAACGAGCAGATACCAGTCGAATCCAGGAGAAGAGCACTGGAAGGCAGTGAAAAATATCCTAAAGTACTTGAGAAGGACTAAAGATATTTAATATGAGTTTGTTGTGCTATCCACAAGGCGAATATTGAATATTTAAGATGTTAATTAATCACATTTGATGCTTATCAAGAAAATTGAACGATCTAGTCTTGTTTTGCTATCCACAAGGATGAAAATTTTTCTTTTTTTGAATTTATGGAAGTGCTAGGCTGGACTTAACTTAAATCATTTTAGTTCGGATGTGCACACACATGACCATTATGATTTAATAGGCAAAATAAAAGGAGTTACATGGTGATGTAATTGACAAGAGTTGTCTACCTATTTATTTGTATATCGCTTGTTGTGCTATCCATAAGGTTATATACATTTGAAATGGGATCCTTAATCTCATTAGCAAATCTTTAATTAGATGTTGCCGAACTATATGAGTGAGGGTAATATAGTTTGATGAAAATAGTGGGAGATACCAATTTAAAATAAAGACCTAAATTTATTTTGGTATGCAAAGTTAATAAAATGAATGTTTGCTAAAATGTTGTCTTTTCACATGCAGAATTTTAAAAATGTCAAAATCACTAATCTCACTACGAAGCATACTTGATGCAAATAAGCTTACCGGCCCGAATTATGAGGACTGGCTAAGAAATCTGAGAATTGTTCTCACTGCTGAAAGATTTCTTATGTCCTAAATTCCACTATCCCTGAATCTATTTCAGAAACAGCCTCTGAGGAAGAGATTGCTACTTTCAATAAGTGGCAAGATGATGCATCTGTGGCTCAATGCATCATGCTCACATCCATGAATAACGAGCTTCAGCGTCAGCACGAAAAAATGGATGCTCCTGCTATGCTGCTTCACCTCAAGGAGTTGTATGGTGAACAGAGTAGGACTGCTAGATATGAGATATCTAAGGAGCTCTTCCGATCTCGGATGACCAAGGGCAAGGTGAACATAGAGGAACAAAAGAAACCTGATCCAGCTAGCAAACGAATGTGCTTCCATTGCAACGAGCCGGGTCATTGGAAGAGGAACTGCAAGAAGTTAGACAAGAAGTTTGGAGAAGCTTTGACTTCCAATCAAGGTTTGTTTATGATTGAAATTAATTTTTCTGAAAGTCATAATTCTACTTGGGTATTGGATACCGGCTGTGGTTCTCACATATGTAATAATGTGAAGGGACTGGTCAGAAGTAGAATGCTGAGCAATAATGAGGTCATCCTACGAGTGGGGAATGGAGCAAAGGTTGCTGTATTAGCTGTAGGGACTTATTGTTTAGTAATGCCTTCGGGCAAGTCCATTTATCTTAATAATTGTTATTATGTTCCGAATATTATTAAAAACAGTATTTTAATTTCTGTATTGGATATGGAAGGTTTTGACGTTATTATAAAGAACAATGGTTGTTCTATTTATAAAGACGATGTTTTATATGGTATTGGAAATTTGCGAAATGGACTTTATACACTTGACTTACAAGAAAATATATTTCAAATTGAACAAATTAAGAAAAGGAAAAGAGATGATATTAATTATACCTACACGTGGCACTGTAGACTCGGTCATATCAATGAAACAAGATTATCCAAGTTGCATAAAGATGGGCTCCTCGAGCTATCTGATTATGAATCATATCCAACTTGTGAATCTTGTCTCATGGGTAAAATGACTAAATCTCCTTTTAGTGGAAAAGGAGAGAGAGTTACAGAGTTGTTGGCATTGATTCACACAGACGTTTGTGGACCAATGACAACAAGTGCACGGGGTGGGTATTCTTATTTTATTACTTTCACTGATGATCACTCAAGATTTGGATATGTGTATTTAATGAAATACAAATCAGAATCATTTGAAAAGTTCAAAGAGTTCAGAAGTGAAGTAGAGAAACAAACGGGCAAGAGTATTAAGATACTTCGATCAGATCGAGGTGGAGAATACTTAAACAGTGAGTTTCTCAATTGTCTAAGAGAAAATGGTATAATCTCACAATGGACTCCTCCAGGTACACCACAGTTAAATGGAGTATCTGAAATGGGAAATCGAACACTGTTGGACATGGTTCGATCCATGATGAGTTTTACCGACCTTCCAATTTCCTTCTAGGGATATGTCCTAGAAACGGCTGCACACCTACTTAACAAGGTACCTACCAAATCCGCCCCAAAGACTCCATATGAGATGTGGAATGGGAGGAAACCAAATCTTAAGCATGTTAAGACTTGGGGTTGTCCAGCTTATGTCAAAAAGTTTGAAAATGATAAGCTACAGACTAAATCCGATAAGTGTAGATTTGTGGGATACCCTAAAGAAACCGTAGGGTATTATTTCTATCATCCAACTGATCAAAAGGTGTTTGTTGCGAAACATGCTACCTTCTTGGAGAAAGAGTTTATCCATGAAGGGGTCAGTGGGAGCAAGATATATCTTGAAGAAGTTCAAGAACCACAAGTTACCACGGACCAAAGTCAGGTACCTAACCAAGTAGAAGAACCTACTGTACCACACCCTGTTCGTAAATCTGGAAGAGTACCGAAGATACCTGAGAGGTAGGGATTCGTTATAGAGGATGACGATGAGGTACACATCATGAATGATGATGATCCATTGAATTACGAACAGGCTATGGGTAATAAAGACTCAGGGAAATTGCTTGAAGCCATGAAATCCGAAATGGACTCCATGTATGAAAACAAAGTATGGTCTTTGGTTTCCTCCCTGAAGGTATTAAACCTATTGGGTGTAAATGGGTTTTTAAGAAAAAGACTGGAGCAGACGGAAAGGTAGAGACCTATAAGGCCCGACTGGTTGCAAAAGGTTTCAAACAAAGACAAGGAGTTGACTATGATGAAACCTTCTCACCAGTAGCCATGCTCAAGTCCATTCGTATTTTGCTTGCGATTGCAGCTTACAACGACTATGAGATCTGGCAGATGGACGTGAAAACGGCCTTCCTCAATGGGAAACTTGAGGAGGATGTGTATATGACATAGCCAGAGGGATTTATTTCAAAAGTTGGAACAAATCAAGTCTGTAAGCTACAACAATCCATTTATGGGTTGAAGCAAGCTTCTCGTAGATGGAACATTCGTTTTGATGAGACAATCAAAGAGTTTGATTTTATCAAAAACGAGGATGAACCATGTGTATACAAGAAGGTTAGTGGGAGCGCAGTATCATTCCTTGTATTATATGTTGATGATATATTACTGATAGGGAATGACATTCCTATATTACAATCCATTAAAATCTGGTTATCTAAAAACTTCTCCATGAAGGACTTGGGTGAAGCATCCTATATTTTGGGGATAAAGATCTATAGAGATAGATCTAAAAGGATGCTCGGCTTATCCTAAGGAACGTACATTGATATGATGCTAAAGAGGTTTAGCATGGAACATTCCAAAAGAGGTCTCATGCCGATGAGCCATGGAATAAATCTCTCCAAGAAACAGGCTCCAAAGACACCTGAGGAGAGAGACCGTATGAGTAAGATCCCTTATGCTTCTGCAATAGGATCTATGATATACGGTATGATATGTACTAGACCGGATGTTGCTCACGCACTTAGTGTAACAAGCAGATACCAGTCGAATCCAGGAGAAGAGCACTGGAAGGCAGTGAAAAATATCCTAAAGTACTTGAGAAGGACTAAAGATATTTTTCTTGTCTACAGTGGGTCTGCATTAAAACTCGAGGGATTCACGGACTCAAGTTTTCAAACAGACCAAGATGACAGTAAATCTGTTTCAGGGTATGTGTTTACCTTGAACGGAGGTGCAGTGAGTTGGAAGAGTTCCAAGCAGCAAACGGTTGCTGATTCAATGACAGAGGCAGAGTATATAGCTGCAAGTGAAGCTGCAAAGGAAGCTGTTTGGTTGAAGAAGTTCATAACTTAACTTGGTGTGGTTCCTAGCATTAGAGAAGCAGTTCCCGTATACTGTGACAACACCGGAGCGGTTGCACAGGCTAAGGAACCCAGGTCTCATCAGAAATCTAAACACGTGTTGCGGCGATTTCACTTGATCAGGGAGATCATTGAAAGAGGAGACGTCACCTTGGAGCGTGTGGACTCTCAAGACAACATTGCAGATCCATTTACTAAAGCTCTAACACAACAGCAGTTTGATCGTCACTTAGAGAAGATGGGTATGAGATACCATGGCGATTGGCTTTAGTGCAAGTGGGAGATTGATAGTAGTGTGCATACAAGTCAATCATGTATGATGATAAAGCACATACTTTGTAAACAATCTTATTTATTTATTAATAAAATATTCATTTAAGGCATATAATTAACTACATGGTGTTGTTTTTATAATATGTAAATAACCCATACTTTTAAGCAATGCTTTTAGAATCATGATGAGATCATGATAATGAGATCTAAATTCTTAGAAAGCTTAAAAACTAAAATAGTTCCCAATTGTGGGATTACTAAAATGGGGATTAGTAAATCCGGATAGATTGGTACATATGTTGCTTGCTCATTGGATGAGGATGACTGATCTCATGGTCATTTGTGTGGAGACACTAAAGCAAGTATGTAGGTGCTTATTGGAGAATAAGTTCACTGAACGTGACTCGCTATGGAATACCTAATGGAGTTTTACTCGTCTGTCAATAGGAATTCCTAATGTGATAGTAGTACAACAGATCCTTGGACTTGAGATCATCATAGTATCTTGTATGTAACAAATTATATTTTGACTAATTCCTTAAGGCCTTTTAAGGCATATATAGGGTATGATTGGGTATAATGAGTTACATATGGAGATAATGAATGATCAATAAAGAATCTACCACCTCTAGTAAAAGAGGAGATATGTCCTATGTGATTCGTTAAATGACAACCCAGGAATCCTTGGCCAAGGTAGAATGAAATTAGAAAGAGGTTTCTAATTTGCATTATTTGGAGTTATGCATTTTCTAATCGAAATACATATGATTAAATAAATTAAGACTTAACAGTAAATCCATGTCTTATATTTCATTGGGACATTGTATCGTGGAAGGATTGAATTGTACGGTAACTATTAACTCACAGGTTCTTTTATGATTAATGTTGAAATCTATATTATCTGGAAAGTCGTTGATCGCTAGGGAGGCTTATCCCTATTGTAGAATAAATGTTATTTATTTAAATAGATTATTAGTTTAATTTATTTCTTTAAATAAGATTAGAATTATTCTAATTGATTTATTCACAGCCGGTTTAATATGGAGAACCTAAAGGGTCACACCATAAAAGGAAGAAGAATTATTTAAGAAGAAAATGGCATGATAGTAATAATGCATTAAGTATAATTAATTTAATCTATGATGATAGAATAAATTAAATAGCTTAATATTTATTATTTAATATTTTAGAAATATTAAATATAAATTAATAAGAGGAGTCTTATTATTATTATTATTATTATTATTTTAATTCTAAAGGAGTTTAGGAATTAATATAATATCAGTACTCTCTCTCAATCCTAATAAAGATTAGGATATAAATTAATTAAAATTATTTAATTAATTAATTAAATAAAACCCTATTCTAATTGGATTAGGAGGGTTAACCTAATATCTATATAGGAGAGTCTTATATCAGAAATAAGGTACGTGAATTTTTCAAAAGTTGGGAGTACACATATTCTACAGAGATAGAAACAAGGGTTAAGCCAATAACCCATCTTACTGAGTTCTTCATCTTCCTTGGTGGATCACCGTTAGAGGCCAAACATTTGGGTGGCTGACATTGATCATGGGAAGGAGCCACTATAGAGGAATTAAAGGAATCAAAGGAGTAGAACTTGTACCTGAGGAAGCTTGTATCTTCAAAGGTATAATTCTGTTTTTCTCCTTCTTCATTCACTGATAATTGATGCACAAGAATGATCATGGTAATGGGTTTGTATAAATTTTGAAAACCTAGTTTTTTACGCTTTCGCCCTATTTATGTGATTTGATTGCATGATTGCGTTACGTACAAATCCAACAGTGGTATCAGAGCCAATATTGTGCTAATTATCAGTCTATGTGATTCCATACATGTATAATATGCGATTGGATCGAGTTCTGGGCAACAAAAGTTTTTCTGATTCTGCGAAGCTGTGCAGCTGCGCCGGTTCCTGGCCTTCTTACTGCGCTGCTGCGCCAGTGTCCTGTGCTGGTTTTCATGCTGCGCAGCTGCACCGGTTCCTGGCCTTCTTGCTGCGCAGCTGCGCCGGTGTCTTGGCCTGGTTTTTCATGCTGCGCTGGTTCTTTTTATATTCCTGGCGCAGCTGCGCCACTAACAGAATCTGAATTTTTTTTATTTTATTTAATTAAATGAATAATTTATTTAATTAATAAAGGTTTAAAATAAAGATGTTTATTTTATATGAAATGAGATTTCAGAATTGCTAAAATTAAAGAGTTTAATTTGGAATTGTTTTTTGAATGAAATAAAGGAGTTTATTTTTCAAAAAACAAAGTTTAGCAAACTTTTGTCCATTAACTGATATTAATACATATATGGAATGAATTTACTTTCATGAGATGAATAAGTTTTATCGATACGTATGATGATATGTATGGTAATAAAAGGGATTGATTATGGACTATGACCAATGTGATTGGATTTTATTTTGGATGAATGCTTAAATGTATGGGTTTTATAAAATGGGGTCTGCGTACCTCGTCTTCTCTGATTTTATTCTCGGTGTAAAATTCTATCTCCCTTCTATGTACTTCCCCTTGACTGCTGATCAAGGTTTCTATTTAAAAATAATTTATGTAATAGAGATAGTTAGAATTATCTTGAAGAAACTGGAGACCAAGGAGCAAGGAGCGCGTGAAGACCCGTTTGTATGGAGCCCAGGTTTAAATGTAACAGTTACGTTTAAATTTAAATTTTTGCACTCCTAGGTTTGACCTTTTGGTTCACTTGGTGGCTCTAGTGAACCAAACTAGAATAAAAGTCCATAATCAATCCGGGTAGAATATAGTATTATATATTGCATGCTAAATATTATATATATTATATTTTATACAAACATGCTTCGCATGTTTAATAAAATGACGCGTATTTTATATATATATGTGCATAGGCGCTTAAAAAGATGAGACAAATAATAACAAACCCCTCAAAGAAATATTATTAAGTCTAAAGCATTCAAATGATATTTGGAATATCGAACGTCGCCTTCTAGCATGATTAGTTAATAGAGTATTAAATATTTAATATGAATTTGTTGTGCTATCCACAAGGCGAATATTGAATATTTAAGATGTTAATTAATCACATTTGATGCTTATCAAGAAAATTGAACGATCTAGTCTTGTTGTGCTATCCACAAGGACGAAAATTTTTCTTTTTTTGAATTTATGGAAGTGCTAGGCTGGACTTAACTTAAATCATTTTAGTTCGGATGTGCACACACATGACCATTATGATTTAAGAGGCAAAATAAAAGGAGTTACATGGTGATGTAATTGACAAGAGTTGTCTACCTATTTATTTGTATATCGCTTGTTGTGCTATCCACAAGGTTATATACATTTGAAATGGGATCCTTAATCTCATTAGCAAATCTTTAATTAGATGTTGCCGAACTATATGAGTGAGGGTAATATAGTTTGATGAAAATAGTGGGAGATACCAATTTAAAATAAAGACCTAAATTTATTTTGGTATGCAAAGTTAATAAAATGAATGTTTGCTAAAATATTGTCTTTTCACATGCAGAATTTTAAAAATGTCAAAATCACTAATCTCACTACGAAGCATACTTGATGCAAATAAGCTTACCGGCCCGAATTATGAGGACTGGCTAAGAAATCTGAGAATTGTTCTCACTGCTGAAAAGATTTCTTATGTCCTAAATTCCACTATCCCTGAATCTGTTTCAGAAACAGCCTCTGAGGAAGAGATTGCCACTTTCAATAAGTGGAAAGATGATGCATCTGTGGCTCAATGCATCATGCTCGCATCCATGAATAATGAGCTTCAGCGTCAGCACGAAAAAATGGATGCTCCTGCTATGCTGCTTCACCTCAAGGAGTTGTATGGTGAACAGAGTAGGACTGCTAGATATGAGATATCTAAGGAGCTCTTCCGATCTCGGATGACCAAGGGCAAGGTGAACATAAAGGAACAAAAGAAACCTGATCCAGCTAGCAAATGAATGTGCTTCCATTGCAATGAGCCGGGTCATTGGAAGAGGAACTGCAAGAAGTTAAACAAGAAGTTTGGAGAAGCTTTGACTTCCAATCAAGGTTTGTTTATGATTGAAATTAATTTTTCTGAAAGTCATAATTCTACTTGGGTATTGGATACCGGCTGTGGTTCTCACATATGTAATAATGTGAAGGGACTGGTCAGAAGTAGAATGCTGAGCAATAATGAGGTCATCCTACGAGTGGGGAATGGAGCAAAGGTTGCTGTATTAGCTGTAGGGACTTATTGTTTAGTAATGCCTTCGGGCAAGTCCATTTATCTTAATAATTGTTATTATGTTCCGAATATTATTAAAAACAGTATTTTAATTTCTGTATTGGATATGGAAGGTTTTGACGTTATTATAAAGAACAATGGTTGTTCTATTTATAAAGACGATGTTTTATATGGTATTGGAAATTTGCGAAATGGACTTTATACACTTGACTTACAAGAAAATATATTTCAAATTGAACAAATTAAGAAAAGGAAAAGAGATGATATTAATTATACCTACACGTGGCACTGTAGACTCGGTCATATCAATGAAACAAGATTATCCAAGTTGCATAAAGATGGGCTCCTCGAGCTATCTGATTATGAATCATATCCAACTTGTGAATCTTGTCTCATGGGTAAAATGACTAAATCTCCTTTTAGTGGAAAAGGAGAGAGAGTTACAGAGTTGTTGGCATTGATTCACACAGACGTTTGTGGAGCTATGACAACAAGTGCACGGGGTGGGTATTCTTATTTTATTACTTTCACTGATGATCACTCAAGATTTGGATATGTGTATTTAATGAAATACAAATCAGAATCATTTGAAAAGTTCAAAGAGTTCAGAAGTGAAGTAGAGAAACAAACGGGCAAGAGTATTAAGATACTTCGATCAGATCGAGATGGAGAATACTTAAACAGTGAGTTTCTCAATTGTCTAAGAGAAAATGGTATAATCTAACAATGGACTCCTCCATGTACACCACAGTTAAATGGAGTATCTGAAAGGAGAAATCGAACACTGTTGGACATGGTTCGATCCATGATGAGTTTTACCGACCTTCCAATTTCCTTCTGGGGATATGTCCTAGAAACGGCTGCACACCTACTTAACAAGGTACCTACCAAATCCGCCACAAAGACTCCATATGAGATGTGGAAAGGGAGGAAACCAAATCTTAAGCATGTTAAGACTTGGGGTTGTCCAGCTTATGTCAAAAAGTTTGAAAATGATAAGCTACAGACTAAATCCGATAAGTGTAGATTTGTGGGATACCCTAAAGAAACCGTAGGGTATTATTTCTATCATCTAACTGATCAAAAGGTGTTTGTTGCGAAACATGCTACCTTCTTGGAGAAAGAGTTTATCCATGAAGGGGTCAGTGGGAGCAAGATATATCTTGAAGAAGTTCAAGAACCACAAGTTACCACGGACCAAAGTCAGGTACCTAACCAAGTAGAAGAACCTACTGTACCACACCCTGTTCGTAAATCTGGAAGAGTACCGAAGATACCTGAGAGGTAGGGATTCGTTATAGAGGATGACAATGAGGTACACATCATGAATGATGATGATCCATTGAATTACGAACAGGCTATGGGTAATAAAGACTCAGGGAAATTGCTTGAAGCCATGAAATCCGAAATGGACTCCATGTATGAAAACAAAGTATGGTCTTTGGTTTCCCCCCCTGAAGGTATTAAACCTATTGGGTGTAAATGGGTTTTTAAGAAAAAGACTGGAGCAGACGGAAAGGTAGAGACCTATAAGGCCCGACTGGTTGCAAAAGGTTTCAAACAAAGACAAGAAGTTGACTATGATGTAACCTTCTCACTAGTAGCCATGCTCAAGTCCATTCGGATTTTGCTTGCGATTGCAGCTTACAACGACTATGAGATCTGGCAGATGGACGTGAAAACGGCCTTCCTCAATGGGAAACTTGAGGAGGATGTGTATATGACATAGCCAGAGGGATTTATTTCAAAAGTTGGAACAAATCAAGTCTGTAAGCTACAACAATCCATTTATGGGTTGAAGCAAGCTTCTCGTAGATGGAACATTCGTTTTGATGAGACAATCAAAGAGTTTGATTTTATCAAAAACGAGGATGAACCATGTGTATACAAGAAGGTTAGTGGGAGCGCAGTATCATTCCTTGTATTATATGTTGATGATATATTACTGATAGGGAATGACATTCCTATATTACAATCCATTAAAATCTGGTTATCTAAAAACTTCTCCATGAAGGACTTGGGTGAAGCATCCTATATTTTGGGGATAAAGATCTATAGAGATAGATCTAAAAGGATGCTCGGCTTATCCTAAGGAACGTACATTGATACGATGCTAAAGAGGTTTAGCATGGAACATTCCAAAAGAGGTCTCATGCCGATGAGCCATGGAATAAATCTCTCCAAGAAACAGGCTCCAAAGACACCTGAGGAGAGAGACCGTATGAGTAAGATCCCTTATGCTTCTGCAATAGGATCTATGATATACGGTATGATATGTACTAGACCGGATGTTGCTCATGCACTTAGTGTAACAAGCAGATACCAGTCGAATCCAGGAGAAGAGCACTGGAAGGCAGTGAAAAATATCCTAAAGTACTTGAGAAGGACTAAAGATATTTTTCTTGTCTACAGTGGGTCTGCATTAAAACTCGAGGGATTCACGGACTCAAGTTTTCAAACAGACCAAGATGACAGTAAATCTGTTTCAGGGTATGTATTTACCTTGAACGGAGGTGCAGTGAGTTGGAAGAGTTCCAAGCAGCAAACGGTTGCTGATTCATTGACAGAGGCAGAGTATTTAGCTGCAAGTGAAGCTGCAAAGGAAGCTGTTTGGTTGAAGAAGTTCATAACTGAACTTGGTGTGGTTCCTAGCATTAGAGAAGCAGTTCCCGTATACTGTGACAACACCGGAGCGGTTGCACAGGCTAAGGAACCCAGGTCTCATCAGAAATCTAAACACGTGTTGCGGCGATTTTACTTGATCAGGGAGATCATTGAAAGAGGAGACGTCACCTTGGAGCGTGTGGACTCTCAAGACAACATTGCAGATCCATTTACTAAAGCTCTAACACAACAGCAGTTTGATCTTCACTTAGAAAAGATGGGTATGAGATACCATGGCGATTGGCTTTAGTGCAAGTGGGAGATTGATAGTAGTGTGCATACAAGCCAATCATGTATGATGATAAAGTACATACTTTGTAAACAATCTTATTTATTTATTAATAAAATATTCATTTAAGGCATATAATTAACTACATGGTGCTGTTTTTATAATATGTAAATAACCCATAGTTTTAAGCAATGCTTTTAGAATCATGATGAGATCATGATAATGAGATCTAAATTCTTAGAATGCTTAAAAACTAAAATAGTTCCCAATTGTGGGATTACTAAAATGGGTATTAGTAAATCCGGATAGATTGGTACATATGTTGCTTGCTCATTGGATGAGGATGACTGATCTCATGGTCATTTGTGTGGAGACACTAAAGCAAGTATGTAGGTGCTTATTGGAGAATAAGTTCACTGAACGTGACTCGCTATGGAATACCTAATGGAGTTTTACTCGCCTGTCAATAGGAATTCCTAATGTGATAGTAGTACATGTGATCCTTGGACTTGAGATCATCATAGTATCTTGTATGTAACAAATTATATTTTGACTAATTCCTTAAGGCCTTTTAAGGCATATATAGGGTATGCTTGGGTATAATGAGTTACATATGGAAATAATGAATGATCAATAAAGAATCTACCACCTCTAGTAAAAGAGGAGATATGTCCTATGTGATTCGTTAAATGACAACCCAGGAATCCTTGGCCAAGGTAGAATGAAATTAGAAAGAGGTTTCTAATTTGCATTATTTGGAGTTGTGCATTTTCTAATCGAAATACATATGATTAAATAAATTAAGACTTGACAGTAAATCCATGTCTTATATTTCATTGGGACATTGTATGGTAGAAGGATTGAATTGTACGGTAACTATTAACTCACAGGTTCTTTTATGATTAATGTTGAAATCTATATTATCTGGAAAGTCGTTGATCGCTAGGGAGGCTTATCCCTATTGTAGAATAAATGTTATTTATTTAAATAGATTATTAGTTTAATTTGTTTATTTAAATAAGATTAGAATTATTCTAATTGATTTATTCACAGCCGGTTTAATATGGAGAACCTAAAGGGTCACACCATAAAAGGAAGAAGAATTATTTAAGAAGAAAATGGCATGATAGTAATAATGCATTAAGTATAATTAATTTAATCTATGATGATAGAATAAATTAAATAGCTTAATGTTTATTATTTAATATTTTAGAAATATTAAATATAAATTAATAAGAGGAGTCTTATTATATTATTATTATTATTATTATTTTAATTCTAAAGGAGTTTAGGAATTAATATAATATCAGTACTCTCTCTCAATCCTAATAAAGATTAGGATATAAATTAATTAAAAGTAATTAATTAATTAATTAAATAAAACCCTATTCTAATTGGATTAGGAGGGTTAACCTAATATCTATATAGGAGAGTCTTATATCAGAAATAAGGTACGTGAATTTTTCAAGTGTTGGGAGTACACATATTCTATAGAGATAGAAACAAGGGTTAAGCCAATAACCCATCTTACTGAGTTCTTCATCTTCCTTGGTGGATCACCGTTAGAGGCCAAACATTTGGGTGGCTGACATTGATCAAGGGAAGGAGCCACTACAGAGGAATCAAAGGAGTAGAACTTGTACCTGAGGAAGCTTGTATCTTCAAAGGTATAATTCTGTTTTTCTCCTTCTTCATTCACTAATAATTGATGCACAAGAATGATCATGGTAATGGGTTTGTATAAATTTTGAAAACCTAGTTTTTACGCTTCCGCCCTATTTATGTGATTTGATTGCATGATTGCGTTACGTACAAACCCAACAGCAGGTTAGGCCATTCTTTGTGATTAGTAGACATTTTCTGCATAATCCTTTTAATGTTCTTGTTGGCTTCTTCAACAGCACCATTCATCTTGGACCGATAGATGATGGAATTGAGATGCTTGATGTAGAACTTACTACACTGTTCTTTCATCATTTGATTGTTCAGGTTCTTGGCGTTGTCTAATACGATCACCTCCGGTTGTCCATATCGACAGACGACATTGTTTCTGATGAAACCAATGATGACCTCTTTGGTGACTTTGGGAAATGAGGCAGCATCAACCTATTTAGTGAAGTAATCGATCATGGTGAAGATGAATTGATGACCATTGCTGGCTTTGGGTTCTACCGGACCGATCACATCCATTCCCCACATGGAGAAAGGCCATGGTGAACTCATGTTGTGTAGCTCATTTGGAGGAGCATGTATGGCATTTCCATGTACTTGGCATTGAAAACATCTCTTTACGTGATCATCACAGTCAGCTTTGAGCGAGATCCAATAATGTCCTGTTCTTAATATCTTCTTGGCCAGCAGCTGACCGCTCATGTGTGGACCACAGACTTCGCCATGGACTTCATCTATCAATCTCTGGGCTTTCTCTTTATCAAGGCATCTTAACAGGCCTATCCCAGCATCCCTTTTGTATAGTGCATCTCCGCTTAGATAGAACTTCATAGCCATTTTGTGAATATGCTTTCGCTCTGATTGGCTTACCCCAGCTGGTGTAGATCCATCCCGGAGATATTCTTTGATGTTTTGATACCAAGGCTGTTTGATAGGAGGTTATTCATCTGATATGCCTCCAACGTAATTCCCGTATGTCGGGGCCTTCTGATTTATAAATTTGATGCAGGGAATCCTACTCTTATCGGATATACAAATTAATGAAGCCAACATCACTAATGCATCAGCGAAGTCATTCATTCCCCAAGGAATATGGATGAAGGTTATGTCTTCAAATTTCAGGGATATTTTGATGACCTGCCGATGATAGGGCAGCAAATGCAGTTCTTTGGTGTGATATGTCCCAATGGTTTGTCTGATGACCAACTCTGAGTCTCCAATGGACCAGTAAATATTTGACACCGATGGATTGGACTAATTTCAATCCCATTATACAGCCTTCATACTCGGTTGTGTTGTTGGTGTTGCCAAATTGAAGTTTGGTAACCACAGGATACTGTTCTCTTGTACCAGAGATAAGGACTGCCCCAGCTCTGGCAGCTTCCATGTTTACTGCTCCATCGAAATATATTTTCCATGGTTGGACTGTATTCTCTTGTTGGAGTTGTTGAATTGTCATGATCCCATCATCCGGGAAATAGGTCTCCAGCAGCTCGAACCCTCCTGAAGGTGCTTCAGCTAATTAATCTGCAATGCCTTGACCCTTAATTGACTTCTGAGTCACGTAGATAATGTCGAACTATTGTAGAATCAACTGCCATTTGGACAGTTAACAATTCAACATAGGCTTGTTGAATACATACTTCAGGGGATCCATACGGGATATGAGGTAGGTCTTCTGCCCATACAAATAGTGTTACAACCTCATGGCGGCCCATGCTAACGCACAACACGTCTTCTCGATCAGGGTGTATATCTGTTCACCACTGCTAAATCTTTTGCTGATGTAGTAGATGGCTCTCTCCTTGCTACTATCATCCTTCTGTCCCAGCACACAGCCCATTGCATTGGCATTGACGGACAGGTACATCAACAAGGGAACTCCATCCCTCTGAGGTACCAAGACTGGTGCTTCCACCAGCTGCTTCTTGATGGCAAGGAAGGCTTGTTGACAATCCTCATACCATTTGGTGGAAGAATTCTTCCTTAGTAGCTTGAAGATGGGTTCACAGGTTTCTGTGAGCTAGGAAATGAATTGGCTTATAAAATTGATCTTTCCTAGGAACCCACGTATCTCCTTTTCTATTCGAGGAACTGACATCTCAGTGATGGCTTTGATCTTGGTAGGGTATAGCTCGATGCCTCGATTACTCACCAGGAATCCCAGCAACTTGCCTGATTTGACGCCAAAAGCACATTTGGCGGGATTTAGCTTGAGATTGTACTTATGCAACCTGTTGAACAACTTCTTGAGATGGTCGATGTGATCATCCTCCTTCCGGGATTTAATGATGATGTCATCCAGATAGACCTCTATCTTCTTGTGCATCATGTCATGAAATAGGGCCATCATGGCTCACTGATATATGGCTCCGGCATTGATGAGGCCGAAGGACAGTCGCCTATAGTAGAAAGCTCCCTAGGGAGTGATGATAGCTATTTTCTCCCGGTCTTCTTCAGCAACCATGATATGATTGTAACCAACAAAGCAATCCACGAATGAATACATGCAATGCTGCGCCGTATTATCAATCAGGATGTGGATAAAAGGTACAGGGAAATTGTCCTTGAGGCAGGCTTTGTTCAAATCCCGGTAATCCACGCAGACTCGTACCTTCCCTCAGGGTTTAGGCACGGGAACTATTTTTGACAACCACTCTGGGTAGGTTGATACCATGATGATTCCAGCTTTGAATTGTTTAACGACATCTTCTTTAACTTTTAAACTCCATTCAGGTTTCAATCGCCTGAGCTTTTGCTTGACTAGCTTGAATCCAACTTTAATGGGCATTCGATGAATGACAATATCAGTAGATAGACTAATCATATCTTTATGTGACCATGCAAACACATCCTAGAACTGTGTTAAGAGTTCAATCAGGTCAGCTTTTTGGTCTTGGGTGAGGTTTATGCCTATCTGGATTTCTTTAATATTTTTGGAGGTTCCTATGTTGATAGTGGTGGTTTGGTCAAGGTTTGGTTTGGGCTTGTCTTTGACCCATTCTTTGAACTCCTCGAGCACCTCATAGTCTTCTTCCTCCTCTTGATCAATATCCATCAAGTCGAAGTTCAGTTCTATATCAAAGTTGTAGTCACTTTGACAGGTTGGCATCTCATCAGCAGAGACAAACACATCCAATGCTTGAGTCCTGAAAACAAAAATTCTTTTATTTTAATATATACAACTGCTTAAATATACAGAGCATTTGGCAAAGCATGACAAAAGTTACTGCTATAGCTGTGCAATCAAAAGTAAGCAGTAAATAAAAGCACGTTTAAAGGGCAGACAGACTATCTTCCCCTTTACCCTTTTTGACTGAAGCAAGGGACACTGTTCCAGTTATCCAGGGTTAGATCCTCATGAACAGGGAGGATCAAGGATTTGTGTTCATCTATCTCTTCTCAGATAACGAGTAAAACATCTTTTATAATAGGGCCAGGGCTTCTCTTTGAAATACCCCCTTTTTCCTTCTTGATGCGAGGAATTTAAATTTGATCCTCGTCGTCGCTGTCTGGGATTTCATCATTCATACCCTCGTAGTTTATGATAATTCTCATGTTAGCAAATGGGTCTCGTCATTTGTACATGATCTTTTCTTTTCCCTTTTTGCTATCCATCTGGGATCTGGGAGTTGTTCTCTCACTTACTGGTATAATGGGTGGAAATAACATGGTTGATACCACAGCTAGGATTTTCCTTATGGGTTTCGCCCACCCGACACCCGTAAGGTTTGGCAGCAAAATTGTGGAAGCATGAGCTTTAGAGTGCTTATGTGGATTCCGACGGCTTGACCCAGATGAATAACCAATCCGGCTCTCCTTGCCTAGCTCGGGATTTGGACTGGACTCTTGATACCTTGTTGGTTCTTTCCTAATCCTTCTCTAGGTTGGAAACCCAAAGATACCATCTCTTGGCCCACTGCCATCACCTCGGTGGAGACCTTTGGTTTTAGGGCTGGTGCTCCAATAGGTAGATACTGAGTATCACTCACCTCCAGGGCTTGAAAACTTGCAGGTTCAATTCCCGCATCCAGGCTAATCACTGGCATGTTTCCCTGTATTCAGACAGGGTATTCTGGTTCTACATTGACCGTGTGAGGTTGCCGTTGATAATGTATTTGAGCTATTAATGGAAGGTGGATGGCACTAGCACTGCCCCTGCCATGTGGATCCATGGCCTGCCCAACAATAAGTTGTATCTATTGGCGATGTTGAGCACCTGAAAGGACATGTAGAAAGTGTGTGGGCCAATCTATAATGGAAGCTCTATTTCTCCCATAGCTTTTTAGTGAGATTCATCGAAAGCCCAGATTACCACATGACTGGTTTTAATCCGATTCGGGTTGATCTTCATTCTCTCGAAGGTGTCGTACGGACAGATATTGAGGGATGATCCTCCGTCTATGAGTACACCTCTAATCACATACTCGAAAGACATCACAGCTATATGCAGGGACTTACGATTGCCCGTCCCTTCTGTAGGGATATCATCATTAGTGAAAGATATCACGTTGTTGTTGAAAATGTGTTCTACCAGTGACGAAATTTCTTGGCATCCACGGTATGTGGAAGATAGGCTTCTTCCAGTACTTTGACTAGAATGTTGCAGTGATCCCCTGAGGATAATACCAAGTCTAGGATGGACATTTGTTTGGGTGTGTCTTTCAGGTTTTGCACCACTTTGATGTCATTGTGTCCTATTTGGTTGAGGAACTCTTCGATTTTCTCATCAGCCACCTTTTTTTTAGCTTTGATGACTGGTTTGATCACCCGCTGAGGCAGGTATAATGGATTATCCTTCGGTACAATGGCAATGTTTTTTGAAGTGGAACCTTCATCATTCCCGTAGTTCCATGGGACCATCTTCAGACTGATAACTGGATACTGAGGTCTAAAGGGAAAGATTAAAGGCTCAGGCGTGGCCACCTACATAGGATCTTGTGTGTCTTTGACCCCTTTCCCTGGAAGTACTAAGGGTGTGTCACAGGAAACCACAACCACTGTATCCTGATTCCATGCAGTGGGGATAAAGAGATTATCTTCATCTGGGAGGCTATAATCCTGATTCCCTTTTATCAAGTCACCGCTTTTAATTATATTCTGAATTAAGTTACGAAGGGCCCAACAATCTTTAGTATCATGGCCGAGTGCATTGGAGTGGTACTGACAGGTTTGGTTAGGCTTAAATTTCTTGGATCAAGGGTTCAATGGAGGTAATAAATCTGCAACCATTCCCTCGTTAATTAACATCTGGAGGATTTCCTCTATTGGCTGGTTCAGGTTGGTGAAATTCCTTTGAGCTAAGAATTTCCTACCAGCTTGGGAATTATCATCTTTGGCCACCTTGTCAGTCCAAGGTTCATGCTCATAAGACCGGTAGTGATCCCTCGTGGAGATGGGACTGATCTCCGGTGTGGGAGAATTTGCATCAGGCGAGTTTATCAGCTGCCTAGTGACCTGATGTTGATAGAGGACCAGTTCTGCTTACTGTTCAATTTGTTCCCTAATAGACCTTATCTCCTGCTCTATCAGGAATCGTCTTTCTAAGACTTCCCAACTGTTTGGGCTGTTGCTGCTGGATGCAGTTGACTATCCCACATAACAGAGGTATTTGGATCCTTCTCCATTTTTGGTGCTGATCATGTTGACATTCTCCTCTTTATGTTGTGGGAGGGGATTGTCTTGTACATGTGGTTGTTATGGTTTTGTCACCACAATCTCTCCATTGTCAATCAAGTCTTGGATTTTGTGCTTGAGAGACCAACAGTCTTGAGTGTCATGGCCTAGAGATCCAGAATGGTAAGCGCACTTCTTGCTTGGGTCAAAATTCCATCCATCAGTGTTGGTTGGTGGAAGGAGTTGTACAATCTTCTTTTGTGCCATCAACAACTTTAGCACATTCTCGATTAAATCCCTTAATGGGGTGAAAGTTCTTCGATGCCTAACCTCCATATTTTTTTGAAATGGAGGATTTGAAGGCTGTGCTGAAGCTTGGAAAGGGGTATAGTTCCTTTTTTGAATGGGCATACTGTTTGACTTGCCTTTTTAATTCTGTCCTTGTAACACTAAGTACACTTCTTCATCTTTCTTTTTATATACCCTCCGGGGATTACTCCTGTAATTTCCAGACTGGATATGCTCAGCAATAACTTTGAGGACTGTTAGATCCTTTATCTTCCCTGATTTGAGCCCCATTTCTGCCATCTCGCCTTGTTTGATCATTTTAGAGAATGGTTTTCCTATGCCTGCTAGGACCCTCTCATAATATGGAGCTTCTTGGATATCGATGAAGGTCATGACTATCTCAGTCTCATTCATAGGTGGAATGACTTGTGCTGCGACTTGTCTCCATCGTTGAGTATATTCTCTAAATGATTCAGTGTTTTGTTTCTTGATTTTGGTTATTTGGTATCTATCTGAAGCCAGCTAAGATTGGAAGCTGTATTGACTGAGGAAAGCATGGGCTAACTCCTCCCAACTGTGAATCTTAGAGTTGTCTAGACGGGCATACCAGGCTTTAGCTTCTCCGGTCAGACTCTTATGAAATAATTGCATTCGAAGCTTCTCGTCCTCTGTATAGGATCTGAGTTCTCCAATAAATACTTTCAGGTGAGTATAAGGGTCTCCCAATCCATCGTATTTCTCAAAATCGTGAGTTCTAAATTTTTCGTGATAACGAGCCCCAGGGAATATACAGAGGTCAGAGTAATTAACATTGTCGAATGCCCTAGTCCCTTTGATAGACCGGATGGTTTCTTCCATCTGTTGTACTTTCTTCATAATGTCACCAGCTTCCTGCTCTTTGTTGAGGATGGTGATTTCTGGGGTTTTGTTAGTTGGGTCCTAGTTTTGTGGTTCAGGAATCTGAGTTTCAGCTTTTTCGGTCTCTTGACCGTCACTACTACCACCAGGTGTTCCTAGTTCTGTGTGAACTTGGGCTTGCTTCCCTTTAAGGGCCTTGCTTTGTTCTCTCAGAAAACTAGCTAATTCAACTATATGATTCTTCAGTCCTTCAAACTCTTCCCTAGAGACAGGGGTAGATTCAGGCTGAGCACTGGAAGTCATGTCCGTGGATGGACTGAGTGCTTTCTTAGACTTAGATCTAGTGACAGGACCAATTTTTCACCTACAATAAAACGTTGGCGTGTCAATTTCCTAATGTAGGTAGGGATAGGATGCATGTCGTGATGTGTTTTTTTGTAGTTTTTTAATCTTATCTTGCAAAACAGAGGTCAGTTGTTTTGATGACAGGATAACATAACAGGATGTATATGATAAGGAATGTAAATATTTCATTATGATATTTACATTGTGCTCCTTTACATTTGGAATTTGAAAACTTGGCATTTAATTAAAAGAGGAAGGCACGAAGAAGCTTCCCATCTGATTTGGTTAATCAGAGGCTGACCTATCTTAGGCTACTCTCGCGCCTTTTTGGCATGAAGGTCCCCAGATCATCGCAATCTACTAGAGGGGAAATTAATCCGATCTTTCAACTAGAGCGAATATGGGTGGTGCATTTTCATGAGCCCCCAGAGACTTAGTCATCCCCAGAGTCATTACTTATCACCGACGGGTTTTGCCTCCCAAAGGAGGAATCACAACATACATTCACATACATCACGTCTCACTATTATGCATATGATGACATTGGTGCGAAGCACTAATATGGGTTCGAAGCACTAAAAAGCAGAAAAGCATTCATTTACATTCATTTATGTAAAGATGCAGCATTCACACATTCATAGTTTTGAAAGCAAAATTTTTGAAAAGATTTGAACGCGCCTAAGCCCTCTACTGGTCCCCAGCAGAGTCGCCACTTGTCGACGTTGGTAAATAATCATCGGGTCTGGTCACAACCCGGATCTTTCTTTCTTCTTAAGTTATCTCTACCCCTACTCTTTTTATTTGTGAAAAAAAGGTTTTGAAGTGTTTCTTAGGAAAAGGCCAACATGTATCATGTCGACGATTTGAACGTTTTACAGAGTCGCTAGTTGGTAGATTTTGAAGTGGTTGTACGAACTCAACCGAGTTTTGTTTGAGAGGAGGCCCAATTGCTGGACACTGTCGAAACTTGATCTTCGAAAACAAAGTTTTGAGTTCGGGGGCTTGCTTAATTGTGGGGAAGGTGTTAGGCACCCCACGACTCCCGTGTACATACAATACCGCATCTTTTCAATATTTTCCTTAAAAAACTAAAGTGTGTGTGTGAATGCTGTTTGAAAATTGGGCCTATGATTGATGGAAAGCATATCTATGCATCGTTGAACCTATATTCGAAGGGTTTGATTTGATTTGCAAAAAGTCTTTGATTTGATTTGCAAAAGTGTTTAATTTGATTTTGCAAAAGCTTTTTTTTCGAAAAGATTTAAAATGATGTTTTGAAAGAAGGTTTTCAAACTCTTACGCTAACATAGGAATTAAAGCTTATCCATGCTTCAGTTTTATCTGTTTCAACCTTAAGGCTCAATTTGAATGGTGATTATCGGGCTGCGAAGCATCCTCGACCACAATATATATACAAGTGTTGGTCTCCTCATGGGCATGATAGCCATCGAAGGGACTTTGACACGACAATCCATATTTTTACTATGTTGAGACCTTAAATTCAGATAACCGTTTTAAGGTCTTTTGTATATACATTTTTACAGAAAAACTGACAGGGTACATCTATAAAGTGGAGTTTGTTCGTCGTGGGAATCAGATTCTGATCAGTTTGATCACGAATCCCACGATTCCTAGGCTCTCATAGGGAGGCCAATAAACCTGCACATCTCAAATTTGTACAGAAATATATCCAAACGCTATAATGGCCAAGGATCCATCAGTAAATCCTAGCTAGCGCTAATCCAAAGAGTCTCGTTCCCACTAGATAGCGATCTAAGGGCCGTGAGGTTGCTTTTATAACTGAAATTAGAAAAAATGCTAGATTTAAATAAATCTCAGCCATTCTAGCTTCCCGGTTCTATCTGTACCAGTTTTGAACTGTTTGAAAGCTAGAGTTGGCGAGATTTAAATAAATCTAGTTCGCCCGTAGATAAGTCAGTGCCGATTCATATAAAATTAATATTTAAATCAACAATTGAATTAAAATCGAGGAAAGCAATATATATATAATAAAATATACAAAAGCTGTAAAGGGGCGATGGGCTTTCACACCGGTGCCCGGACTGGAATTAATATATATATATATATATATATATATATATATATATATATATATATATATATATATATATATTTATAAAAGTTGTATAAAAGCCACGGAATGATCCAGGCTTGACAGAATTGAAATATATATATATAGAAAAACAGTAAAAATGGCAATGGATTTTCAAGCCTGTGCCCGGACTGAAATATAAATATGTACAGAAATGTAGTCAACCAGGACTAGGAAGATAACAGAGTATGGTGAATGGTGCATGAATAGTAAAAAGGTCATAAAATAATCCAGGCCAAATTGGAATGTAAATGTGTAGAAAAGTAGTTAACCAAGATTGGGAAGATAACCTAGTGTGGTGAAGATTGCTTATATATGCATATTTATATAAAAAAGCAGTAAAAAGGCCACAGAATGATCCAAGCCGAATAGAAATATAAATATATAGAGAGAGAGAGACAGAAAAGTAGTCAACCAAGACTGGGAAAATAACCCAGTGGTAGTGAAGGCTGCTTATATATGCATATTTATATATAAAAGTAGTAAACTACAGCGGATTTGACATTCGGGCTTGACAGAATTGAAAAGTTAGTATATATACAGTTAAATATATACAAAAAAATCCAAACCCGGACTGGGAAGATAACCCAGTCCGGCGAAGTTGCTAGTAACGAAGATGCAAGTATGTGCAAGCTGCTGGAAGAGACGAATCATCAATCCGAGTTGTAGAAATGCTAGAAAATGCGTTTACGTACAAAAATATACCAAAAATTAACGAAAATGGCCACGGAACTGAGTTCCGGGCATATTTAGAAAACGAAACTTAACGTTCAAGTGTATGAAAGTGCGAAGTAGTAGTATTGGCTTGCTGATCGTAAAAATACTCACAATGGACTGCTATATGGGCTTTTTACCAAATCGTAGGATTTATACGTCCGAATCTACCAGTTATTTTCTGATATGTGGTAGTATGTGGGTATATCTACGTGTTAGAGTGAAAAATTTTTGGTTTGGAAGACAAGAAATTGGACAAAAAACCAAACAGGCAGAGGTCCGAAGCATTTCTTCTTTTTTCAAATGAGGGGGGTACCCTCATATATATAGGCCACGGAGCCTCCACCCTACCTGCTGCTATCACAAGTAGAGGTGCGGCTCCCCTGGTGGGGCCCATATGCCGCGTTCCGTCGTCTCAAAGTACATGCACTTTAAGCAACGCGAGGTCTGATTCGAAACTTTCTAACTTTTGATAAGAGCGTCCGTTTGAGGCGTGCTATACCTTTTCGGAAAGCCCTCGTCGAGAGTGTCAAAATGACATGGGATAAAACATTTTCCGGGTCCAAGAAGACGGGTTCATAACCAGGTCTTCGATTCCCTGCAATTTTTTCTGTTGAGCTGTCTTGCGATGTTTGCACTCGGGATCATCGTTATGGTTTTTTCTAACCTTGGCTGCATCAATTTGGCTTGAGTTTGACTGAATCGGCTTAGAGTTAGTAAAATAACCATTTTGCCCCTTTCGGGGTTTCCTTCAGTGTCGATATGGCCTTTCTGGGGCTGTTTCCAAGACTTGGATCCCATTCGAGTCTGTTTGTCCTCAGTGTTATCTCTGAGATTGACTTGGTCGCTCCAAGTTTTCCTTTGGAAGGGTTGTAAAGCTTTAGGATTACTTCTAGAGTTGACCTGTACTTTTCGGGTTAAGATCGAGGTTGACCTGTACCTCCCAGGTTGAGATCGGGGCTGACCTGTACTTCTTGGGTTAAGACTGGAGCTTATCTGTACTTTCCGGGTTGAGACTGGGGTTGACCTATACCTCTTTGGTTGAGACCGGGGCTGACATGTACCTCCCGGGTTGAGATCGGGGCTAACCTGTACTTCTCGGGTTGAAATCGGGGCTGACCTGTACTTGTCGAGTTAAGATCGAGGCTGACTTGTACTTTTCAGTTTGAGACCGGGGCTGACCTGTACCTCCCGGGTTGAGATCGGGGCTGACCTTTACCTCCCGGGTTGAGACTAGGGCTGATATATACTTCCCGAGTTGAGAGCGGGGGGCTGACCTATACCTCCCGGGTTGAGACAGGGGCTGACTTGTACCTCCCGGGTTGACACCGGGGCTAACCTGTACCTTCTGGGTTGAGACCAGGGCTGACCTATACTTCTTGGGTTGAGACCGGGGTTGACCTGTACTTCCCAAGTTGAGACCAGGGCTGACCTGTACATCCCAAGTTGAGACCTGGGCTGACCTGTACCTCCCGAGTTGAGACCGAGGCTGACCTGTACTTCCCGAGTTGAGATTGGGGCTGATATGTTTCTCCCGGGTTGAGACCGGGGCTGACATGTACTTCCCAGGTTAAAATCGGGGATAACCTGTTCCTCCTGGGTTGAGACCAGGGCTGACCTGTTGGCCCGGTATTGAGATCAGGGTTGAGTTGACAGCTCGGTATTGAGACTGGGGTTGATTTGAAGGCCCGGCATTGAGACAGGGATTGAGTTGACGGCCCGGTATTGAGATCAGGGTTGAGTTGACGGTCTGGTATTAAGACAGGGGTTGATTTGATGGCCCGGTATTGAGAATAGGGTAAAGTTGATGGCCCAGTATTGAGACCGGGATTGATTTGATGGCCCGGTATTGAGATCGAGGTTGATTTGATGGCCCAGTATTGAGATCGGGGTTGAACTGAAGGCCCGGTATTGAGGCCAGGGTTGATCTAATGGCCTGGTATTTAGACCGGGGTTGATTTGATGGCCCGGTATTGAGACACGGGTTAATTTGATGGCCCGGTATTGAGACGGGGGTTGAGTTGATAACCCGGTATTGAGACCAGGGTTGAGTTGATGGCCCAGTATTGAGATCGAGGTTGAGTTGATGAACCGGTATTGGGACCGGGGTTGAGTTGAAGGCCTGGTATTGAGACCGGAGTTGGGTTGAGGGCCTGGTATTGAGATCGAGGTTGATTTGATGGCCCGATATTGAGGCCGGGGTTGAGTTGATGGCCCGGTATTGAGATCGAGGTTGAGTTGACGTCCCGGTATTGAGACCGGGGTTGATTTGATGGCCCGGTATTGAGACCGGGGTTGAGTTGACGGCCTGGTATTGAAATCGGGGTTAATTTGATGGCTCGGTATTGAGACCGTGGTTAAATTGACGGCCCAATATTGAGACCGGAGTTGAGTTGAAGGCCTGGTATTGAGACCGGGATTGATTTGATTGCCCGGTATTAAGACCGGGGTTGAGTTGAATATTGAGACCGGGGTTGATTTAACGGCCCGATATTGAGACCAGGGTTGAGTTGACAACACGGTATTGAGACCGGGGTTGAGTTAATGACCCGGTATTGAGATCGGGATTGATTTGACGGCCCGGTATTGAGACCGAGGTTGATTTGATGGCCCGATATTGAGTCCGGGTTTTATTTGATGGCCCGGTAGTGAGACTGGGATTTATTTAATGGCCCTGTATTGAGACCAAGGTTGAACTGATGGCCCGGTATTAAGATCAAAATTGATTTGAGGGCCCGGTATTGACATCGGGGTTGAGTTGACGGCCCGGTATTGAGACCGGGGTTGAGTGATATATTGGTATTGAGACCAGGATTGATTTGATGGCCCGGTATTGAGATCGGGGTTGATTTGAAGGCCCGGTATTGAGGCCGTGGTTTAGTTGATAAACCGGTATTGAGACCCGATATTGAGACCAGGGTTGATTTGATAAGGCAATCTTGCCCTCGTACAGTGTTAGTAACTGGGACAGGAAATTTCGAGTGTCTACACTTAGTTAATCCATAATTGTGAAAAGGCGATACTGAACTGAGGAATTGAAGTTTTTTTACTCGTTGATATTTCTTTTAAATTCACTTTCGTTAATTTAACTTTTCAAAACAAAATCCCCAATTCATTAGAAAATACTTGGATAAATATAAAATAAAACGCTCTCTGTGGGATCGATCCTTGCTTATTACTATGCTAATTCTTGAGTTAGTGGAATAGAAGTAAGGTTAATTTTGTAGTGCTAAACGACAACTACCAATAAGCTCTTCTCTTTCTCACACTCTAGTTAGTGATTTTGGCAAAACTACAAATGAACTAACAAAGCTTCTCTTTTATAGGATTTACAAGAACAAGGGTAAACTCGTTATTAGGCGAACCTCCTCAACCACCATGTCTTGCCCATGTGCTATTGTTAGGTTTGTAAGAAATTATGGGCGCAATCAAATTGCAAAAATAGCGGAAGCATGGTAAAATCAGAGTTTAAATTTTTTCTACAAACCAATTACCCGGATCATCCTTTATGCACAGTTATTAATTAAAACAAAATAGAAGGAGATTAGATTCATACCGTTGTAGAACTAAGCTTCCACAGGTACGAGTTCAACTCTTTGTTCTTCGTGATCTCCTTGAATCTTCGGGATTGATTCCTTCCTTTAATCAACGTTAGCCACCCAAGTGTTTGGCCTCTAGAGGTGATCCACCAAGAAAGAGGAATTATTCAAGAAGGAGGGTGGTTGGCTAAACACTAGTTTTCTATTCTCTATAGAAAAGGATTACTCTCCAACAATTAGAATTACATCAACAGATATCTAACATAAGACTCCTCTTATATAGATATTGGTTAACCCTTCTAATCCAATTAGAAATAGGGTTTCATTTAATTAATTAAACCCTTTTAATTAATTAGGCTTCCCAACCCATTGGGAATAATTAATTAAACTCTTTTAATTAATTTACATCATAACTTTATTAGGAATAAATGAGAGTACTAATATTAAATTAATTTCTAAACTCCTTTACAAATTAAAATAATAATAATTGTAATAATATTAATAAGACTACTCTTATTAATTTATATTTAATATTTCCAAAATATTAAATAATAGACATTAAGCTATTTAATTTATTCTATCACCATAGATTAAATTAATTACACTTAACATATTATTACGATTATGCCATTACCTTCTTAAATAATTATTTTTTCTTTTATGGTGTGACCCTTTAGGTTCTCCATATTAAACCAGTTGTGAATAAATCAATTAGAACTATTCTAATCTTATTTAAATAAATAAATTAAACTAATAATCTATTTAAATAAATAATATTTATTCTACAATAGGGATAAGCCTCCCTAGCGATCAACGACTTTCCAGATAATATAGATTTCAACATTAATCATAAAAGAACCCTTGAGTTAATAGTTACCGTACAATTCAATCATTCCACCATACAATGTCTCAATTAAATATAAGACATGAAATTACTGTCAAGTCTTATTTTATTTAATTATATGTATTTTGATCAAAAAATGCACAACTCCAAATAATATAAATTAGAAACTTTTTTCTAATTTCATTCCACTTTGGCTAAGGATTACTAGGTTGTCATTTATCGAATCACATAGGACATATCTCTTCTTTTACTAGAAGTGGTAGATTCTTTATTGATCATTCATTATCTCCATATATAACTTATTACACCCAAGCATACCCTTTGATATACCCTAAGAGTCTTAAGGAATAAGTCAAAGTATAATTCATTATACACAAAATACTATGATGATTTCAAGTCTGAGGATCACTTGTACTACTATCACATTAGAAATTCTTATTTACAGAAAAGTAAAACTCCATTAGATATTCCTTAGTGAGTCACGTTCAGTGTACTTATTATCCAATAAGCACCATTATACTTGCTTTAGTGTCTCCACACAAATGATCATGAGATCAATCATCCTCATCCAATGAGCAAGCAACATATGTACCAATCTATCTGGATTCACTAATCCCATTTTTAGTAATCCAACGATTAGGAACTATTTTAGTTTTAAGCTATCTAAGAATTTAGATCTCATTAGCATGATCATCATCATGATTCTAAAAGCATTGCTTACAACTATGGGTTTATCACATATTATAAAAACATCACCATGTAGATAAGTAAATGCCTTTAATTAAAAAATATTTTTATTAATAAATAAATAAGATCGTTTCCAAAGTATATGCTTTATCATCATACATGATTGGCTTGTATGCATACTACTTTCAATCTCTCACTTGCACTAAAACCAATTGTCATAGAATCTAATACCCTTCTTCTCTAAGTGACAATTATTCTGCTGTTGGATAAGCTTCAGTAAATGGATATGCAATGTCGTTTTTGAGAGTTCACTATCTTTATAGTGACTTCTCATCTTTCAATGATTTCTTTAATCAAATAAAAGTGTCAGAACACATGTTTCGATCCAAGATGAGACTTAGGAACTATTCCTAGTTCTGTAATGAACTTTTCATCCGAAATATCAACTTCCAGCTTCATTTACAGTTATATACTTTGTCTTTGTCACTAAACCATCAACTCTGTGCTGTTTGGAACCTTTCCAATTCACTGCACCACTGTTCAAGGTAACGCTTCACCCTAAAGTGGATTTGTTATCGTCTTGGTCAGTCTGAAAAACTTGAGTCTTTTAGTCCTCTAGTTTTATTCAGACCCATAATGAATTATGCTCACATCTTTAGTGTTGGTTAAGTACTTTAAGATGTTTTTCACTGTCTCGTAGTGAACTTCTCCAGAATATGACTAATCAACATCAAGTCTCGTATATTTCATTGCATACATGATAGTAACTCATGCGATCTCTCTTTTATTGAGGATAATTTTAGAGAGATGCACTCCATGGCTCATCATCATGAGACATTTTTTGGAGTTTGCCATGCTAAACGCCTTTAACATCAAATAAATATATGTTCATTGGGTTAAGTCGAGCATCCTTTTAAATCTATCTATATAGATTTATATCCCCAATTTAGGATGTTCTACCCAAATCATTTATGGAGGAATGTTTAGACAGCTTTATTTTTACTGATTATAGCACTGGTATGTCATTCCTTATCAGTAGTATATCAACATACAATACTAGGATTGTCACAGCGCTCCCACTGACCCTTTTGTACACTTTAGGTTCATTATCATTTTTGATAAAATCAAACTCTTCTGATTGTCTTATCAAAATGAATGTTCCATCTTTGAGAAGCTTGTTTCGATCCATAAATGGATTGTTATAGCTCATATACATGATTTGTTTTAACAATTAAAACAAATCCATCTGGTTGTATCATACATACATTCTCCTCTAATAATTTATATTTGAGGGAGGGCGTCTTCATATCCATTTGCCAAATTTAGTAATCAGCTGCAATCGCAAATAAAACCCGAATGGTCTTGAGGATTGCTTCAAAGATCTATTTTGCATTTTATGGTCTTCTACCATTTCTTTGAGTGTCTACAACTCTTAGCCTTATCGTATATAACTGGATCATCATCCTCTATAATGCGTACCTCATCATCATCATCTATGATGAATCCATACCTCTCAGGTATCTTTGGTATTATTATAGATTTTTGATTCGGTTGTGGTACAATAGGTCTATCTACAGGTTCCTCCTTTTGACTAATAGTGATTTTTGGTTCTTGAACTTCTTCAAAATCTATTATCCTTCCAGTAGCCCTTCAATGATAAACATCTTTATCTTAGAAGGCAGTGTGTTTCTCAACAAACACCTTTTGTTAAGTAGGATTATAGAATATTTACCCTAAACTTACTTTAAGATGTCCCACAAATCTGTATTTGTCAAATCTTGTCCCAAACATATCCTTTTGAAACCTTTTTCACATAAGCTGGACAACCCTTTATTTTAACATACTTAAGATTATGAATCTTCCCTGTCCATAGCTTTTATAAAGTCTTGGGGATGGATTTTGAGGTTACCTTATTTTGTAGATATGCAGTCGTTCCCAGGGCATTACCCTAGAAGGATACTTGAATGTCAGTAAAATTATTATGGACCGTACCATGTCCAACAAGGTACTATTTTTCCTTTTAGATACACCAATCAATTATTGTGTATAAGGAAGCATCCATTGTGAAAAAACCATTTAAGATGATCTTAAAACTTATTGCAAAAGTATTTATTCCTCGATCCAATCGAAGAATCATAATACCTTGCCAATTAGTTTTACTTCTGAATTCTGTGAACCTTTCAAATGATTCAGACTTCTATTTCATCAAATACAAATATTCAGCTCTTTGAATGATCATCTCCATTTTCTTTTACTAGTTTGTTCAAGTTAAAATTATTTTTCATGTAAGTCAAGTATGTAAAGTCCATTCAGTAAATTATTAATTATTTAAACTAAAGGACTTGCCCATAGGCGGCGCTAAACAATAAGTTCTTGCAGTTAATGGACCAACCTTTTCTCCATTCCCACATGTAGGAAGTCTTACCCTTGTTTAGCTTTCTACTTCTGCTTGGTCCCTTCATAAATCTATATTTATGAGAACCATAGTCGGTATCCAATACCCAAGTAGAAACTTTATTTACTAAAGGATTTATTTCAATCATTGACAAACCAGTATATGTAACCAAAGCTTCACTAAGCTTCTTCTAGTTAGCCTCAACAAGATATTTCTCGTAGTTAATATTCCATTGTCATGGCTTATTGCAGTGGAAACAAACTCCTTTGCTATCCGTATCAGTTTTGTTCTGATTATCCTTTGTATTTGCCTTTCTATTTACCTTCTTTGAATCGTTCATCTTTTCAGAAGATCCTTTGGCCCCTACCAGTAAGACTTGGTCTTTCTTGGTTGGAAAGTGACTCTCAACAGTTTTTTAACATGTTTAAGCAAGTCAGCGAGGCGGACATCTAGCTTGTACATCTAAAAATTCACAACAATTGTGAGAAGGAGTCCGGGAGTGAGTGCAAGATCAAATCTTGGCACAATTTTCCATTCATGACAAAACCTAGTTATCCTATTTGTTCAATCAGATTGATCATCTTAAGGACATGTGTCTGTACTGTAGTGTCATCGGTTATTCTAGATCGGAAGAGCTCCTTAGATATCTGATATCTATTAGTCCTACTTTCCTCACCATTCAACTCTTTGAAGTGTAGGAATATAGTAGGAGCATCCATAGTTTCTTGTTGACGCTGAAGCTGTTACTCATGGATACGAGCATGATGCATTGAGCCAACAATGCATCATCTTGCTACTTTCTAAAAGTAGCAATCTCTTCCTCAGAGGCATTGTCTGCAACCATTGCAGGGATACGTGTATTAATAACATAAGATAGATTTTCAGCCTTGAGAACTATTCTCAAATTCTTTAACCAATCCATTTAATTTGGTCCGGTTAAATAGCATCTAATATGCTACGCAATGATAGTAATTTAGACATTGTAAAATTATGTAAATAAATTTGTAATTAACAACATTATAGCATACATTCTTTCATTAATTACCAAGATAAATTAGGTCTTATTTTAAATTAATATCTCCCACTATTTTCTTCAAACTATATTACCCTCACAATATATAGTTCAGCAAATTTAATTAAAGATTTGCTAGTGAGAATAAGGATCCTATTTTAAATATATATAGCCTTGTGAAAAGCACAACAAATCATATATAAATAAATAGGTAGACAACTCTTTGTCAATTATATCAACATGTAACTCCTTTTATGTTGCCTCTCATACTATTTTGATCAAGTGGTAGCACATCCGAATCAAAATTATCTAAGTTAAGTCCAACGTAGCACTTCTATATATTCAAAAAAGAAAAATATTGTCCTTGTGGATGGCACAACAAAATAATATTGTTCAATTTTCTTTATAAATATCAAATGTGATAAATTAACATCTTAAATACTTAATACTTGCCTTGTGGATAGCACAACAAACTTATATTAAATATTTAATACTCTGTTAATTTTATCATGCTATAAGGCGACGTTCGATATTCCAAATATCTTTGAACGCTTTAGGCTTAATATAATTTCTTTAAAGGGTTTGTTATTATTAGTCTCATCTTGTTTAGCGCGCATACGCATATATATATAAAATACTCGTCATTTTATTAAAATATGTTTGCATAAAATATAATATATATATATATATATATATATATGTATGTATATATAATACTAGCATGCACATATAGAATACTATATTCTACCCAGATTGATTATGAACTTTTATTCTAGTTTGGTTCACTAGAGCCACCCAGTGAACCAAAAGGTCAAACCTAGGAGTGCAAGAATTAAATTTAAACATAACTATTACATTTAAATCCCGTGCTCCATTACAAACGGGTCTTCACACGCTCCTTGGTCTCCAATTCTTCAAAATTTAATTCTAACTATTCCTATTACAAAAACTATTTACTATAAATAGAAACCTTGATCAGCAGTCAAGGGGAAGTATATAGGAGGGAGATAGAATTTACATTAAGAAAAATTAGAGAAGAAGAGGTACGCAGACCCCATTTATAAAACCCATACATTCAACCATCTAACTAAAATAAAATTCAATCACATTGGTCAATAGTCCATAATCAACCTCATTTATTATCATACACATCAACATATGCATCAATAAATAAAACATTCATCTCATGAATAATAAGCATTCAATATATACATTGATATCGATTTAATGGGCAATTTTTGTTAGCATAAAATTCAATTCTAAATTAAAATAAACTCTGTTATTTTAATCCAAATTTAAATCAAAATAAACTTTTTATTTTAATTTATCCTTTTTTGAATAAAAATAAACTCCTTTATTTTTTAATCAAATTATTTAATCAAAATAAACTCCTTTATTTTAATTAATATGGAATCCAATTCCAAGTCAAAATAAACTCCTTTATTTTAACTTTAAAAAACTGTTATGGAAAAAACAAAATATATGGAATCCAATTCCTTAACAAAATAAACTCCTTTATTTTGAATAATATGAAATTCTATTTCATATCTAAATAAACTCCTTTATTTAAGGAAACATGGAATTCCTTTTCCTAATTCACAAATAAACTCCTTTATTTTTAGGAAGCATGGAATTCAATTTCATCTCCAATTAGTTATCATGAAATCTAATTCCAATTAGTTAGTATGAAATTAAATTCTAATTAAAATAAACATCTTTATTTTAATCCAATTTCAAATAAAAATAAAGTACTTTATTTAAATTTATAATTACTGAAAAAAATATAATTTAATTTTAATTAAAATAAACCTTTTATCTTAATTAAAAAAATTGTTTCTAGAGAGTGGAGCTGCGGTGCTGCTAGTGAACTAGCATCAGGCGCTGTGGCGCCATGTCATCAGTGTCAAAACACGGAGCCGGAGCTGCGGTACCATGATTGTACTACAATCAAGTGCTGCGGTGCCAGTCTCTAGAAATTATTTTTTCAATTCGCGAATTGTGCAGTTTTCTCCAAAAAAAATATGATTTTATGCGAATAATTATCCACACAAAAAAAATTCCAAACACATATCAACATACATATCAAATCTGAACAATTAATAACTTGCATAAAGGTTTGGCTCTAATGCCACTGTCAGGTTTGTAAAAAATCATGGGCGCAATTAAATTACAAAAAGAGTGTAAGTTAGGAAACTTGTCCTTAAGCGTAGTCTATCCACGTAAAGTAATTCAACACTTTCAAATCCCAATCGTAATACAATTACGTATATGTATATGATATTCATTAGTCATATAGTTTAACATCGTATCTTATCTTCGGATATACGATCGACACATAAGCTAAGTTTTATCCTACCTACAAAGTTATACCATATATAGTATCATATTAATATAACTTTTATCCTTAACGTTCCTCTTTTTGAGTTTAAACTTATTCTCATATCATTAATATCACATAAGACCATAATCAATACTAAATATATTTTATTTTAGTAAGTTATGGCATTTCTATAAGTTAACCGTCAAAATCGGATTCAAGTACTAACATATGATATCACATAGCATGTATTCATATTAAAGGATACTTTCATGCTTGTATAACTTTTTCAAATCCAATCATACATGGTATAGGTTCTTAAGTTAATACTTAAAGCCATTCAAGGACACGAACTCATAAAGTCTAACATGCTCGCTTTTTAAACACATAAGATATTCATATAACTTGTATTAGGCATGCTCATGAGTATTCGTATCGCATATATGTAGCTAGCATTGTTATTATCTTGAAAACCTACTTCGTTTACTCTAAACTTGATTTTACGATATCTAGCATGGTATGTATACATGTATATATATATGACACATTAGTGAGGTTTAAAAGAACTATCGAACATGTCCACGATTTTCAGAATCTAAACCTCGATATAACATGTCAAGATTTACGTTCAAAATTCGTATTTTCCTTTGTAAAGCTTACTAATAAGGTTCGCATGTTCACATTCCATCATTAAGCTTATGCATGCAAGTCAATACGTATTTCATGTGTTTCTAGGTCATACTAACGTGTCTCAAAAGTCAGAATACCATTATGGTATTTATATATCAAAGTCCCTTTTTAAAACTCTAAGTTCATTTCGGAATCCATATGTTTTTCGATAACCATGCATGTTAATATAGTAAAACATGCTTAAATTGCCTCAATATATTCATATATATGTATTAATCATGCTTCCATGCTTGTTTAAACCAAATCAAACAATTAGTACATAACAGTTTTGTAGCAGGATGCAGAAAATTGCACACAGAGGCCGGTGCAGCTGTGCTGCGCCCCAGTGTTATACCGGCGCAGCTGCGCCATGTCTAGTTCAAGCCAAGAACAGTCTGCTTCGGCAGCAAACCAAGCCAATTCCCAAATTACTTCACGAATTCGATTATAATCAACCACATTGTAATTCAAACATGTATATAAGTTCACATAACAACTAAATAAGTGCTCTACAATCCAATTGCAATCCAATTTGGCATAATCAAGAATTAGAACTTTTGACAGAAAACTGAAAATGAAGAACAAGAAGGAAGAATTTTATACCTCTTTATGAATTAAGCTAGCTCAAATTGGATTCCCAACTCTCTGCAAACTATCTTGCTATCAACTATCAATATACTCTCAATCCAACACTTGAACAAAATCTCAGCAAATGAAATTGAAGGAGATGGGTTGTATTTATAGAGGAAATAATATCCAGACATTGTCTTTCCACACCATTTCAAACTAATGGAAATCATAAGACCATGAAGGTTAAGAGAGAGTAGTTGATTTAGTTGGTGATTTCTACTATTAATCCCACTCCCCATGTGATCAGTGCTAGCAGCTATGGAAGTTTACTGAGTTTAATGAGAAGCAATAGGCTTAGGCCATAATGGCTGCGCACGTGAAAGGAAGAAATGCCTTACATTATGGGAAAAGTAATATCAATCTCAGCATTCTAGCAAATTATACAATGCAAGGTTATAACACATCTTATACACTTATGTATTATATACTTAGGCTATCACATATATATACATACTATATATTTAGATTATAATTAAAGTTACAATGTAATCCCAATAATACTTACCATGTCATTCATATAATGTAGTAAATGTAATTTACACACATATAATCCATGTACATTTTATCTTACCGATATAATTCAATCGAATACTACCATATTACATTATCTCATGTATTATTTAATTTAAATTCTATTAATCAACAATTATTTACAATATATCCATGATATATTATTTTATTGTATACTCACTCACATTGTCACATTGGCATTATCATGTAGTTCTCACAATTCATTAAACTTTACTATATAGTTTATATATAATAGAGTCGCATTGCAATTTACACTTCATATAATATATAGTTAGCTACTATACGTTATACTTTTAAATTTGCATGCTTGCACATAGAAGTTAATAATTTTCTTATCTCATCAACTAATTAATAATAATATTAATTAATCCATTTCTCATTAATCAATGAAATTATAATTTCCACAATAATTGATTAACACTAATATGATTAAGTATCACATTAAATGAATGTTAATCTTATTATATTTATAAACACTTTGCTTATTATTATCATGTCTCTTGCAATAATAATAATCACATATTATTAACTAATCATCATTAATATTCTATAATAACAATTAACAATTAATATAGATTAATTATTCACTTAATAATTCCTTCATTAATTAATATAATTATTAATATTTCTCATCACTGTGCCACACAAGGCATTCAACGAGTTTATCGCAAACTCCACATTTTCTCAATTATTATAATTATTCAATTTAATATAATTGAGTTAACTCACAAAATCATTTATATTCAACTAAATATTCATTCTCCATAAATATATTCATTTAATAATATTCCAAAATTCTCGGGTATTATATACTCCCCCCTTATAAAAATTCCGTCCTCGGAATTGCTACAAGGTTACACAAATAGATGGGGATAGTTCCTCATCATCCTATCTTCTAATTCCCATGTAGCCTCCTCGACATCGTGGTTACGCCAAAGTACTTTTACAGAAGATATAATTTTATTTCTCAAGGTTTGCTCTTTCCTATCTAGTATTTGGACAGGAGTTTCTTCATACGCCAAGTTCTTCTCCACTTGAATGGGCTCATAAGAAATCACGTGCTTGTAGTCGGCCTTGTACGGTCGCAACACGAAAATGTGGAATACGTTGTGGATGTGCTCCAACTCGGGTGGTAACGCAACTTTGTATGCCACTTCGCCCACTCTCTTCAGTATCTCGAACGATCATATGAATCTTGGACTTAACTTTCCTTTTTTGCCGAAATGGATCTTTCCCTTCCATGGAGATACCTTCAAGAATACGAAACTGCTGACTTTAAAGTCTCCGTCCTGCCGATGCAAATCTGCGTACTTTTTCTGGCGGTCTTGAGTTGCTACTAGTCTGGCTCTTATCACTGTCACCACGTTTGCGGTTTGTTGAACTAACTCTGGTCCGAGTATTCGTCGTTCTCCGACTTCTTCCCAACATAATGGCGTTCTGCACTTTTTTTCGTAGAGAGCTTCGTACGGTGCCATGCCGATACTCGCATGGTAACTTTTGTTATATGCAAATTCGACTAAGGGTAGGTGGTCGTCCCAATTTCCCTTAAAGTCCATCACGCAAGTCCTAAGCATGTCCTCCAGCATTTGTATAGTTCGCTCACTCTGCCCGTCTGTCTGAGGATGATAAGCGGTACTCAACCTCAACTGTGTTCCCATTCTCTCTTGCAAACTTTTCCAAAAATTTAAAGTGAAGCGCGGATCTCGATCAGAGACAATCAATATTGACACTCCATGTCGTGAAACAATCTCCTTTACGTAAAGGCTCGCTAACTGGTTCAAACTGTATCGGATCTTGATCGATAAAAAGTGTGCGATCTTCGTTAGTCGATCCACGATAACCCAAATGGCATCATATCCTTTCTGTGTGACTGGAAGTCCCACCACGAAGTCCATCGTAATATGCTCCCATTTCCATTCTGGTATTTCCAATGATTGTAGTAAACCACTCGGCCGCTGGTGCTCTGCTTTAACGCGTTGGCAAGTCAAACATCTACTAACGCACTCTGCGACTTCCCGTTTCAGATTGGGCCACCAAAAGTGTTGCCTCAAATCTCGGTACATCTTAGTGCCTCCCGGATGAATGGAATACGTCGTATTGTGTGCCTTGTGCAAAATTTCTTCCCTTAACTCGGTTACCACTGGTACCCACACTCTTCCTTCGAATCTCAAAATACCGTCTTTATCCATTCAGAATCTTTCTTCTTCATTTTATGCGATCCTCTTTCGGATTTTCTCGCACTCTTCATCCTTCTCTTGTGATTCCTTTACTCTATCAGACAAGATTGGACGAGCTTCCATTACAAATAACTTTTCTTTAGACCTCTCTGGACATTTCACTTCTATCTCTAATTTCTCCATTTCTCTTACCAATTCTTCCTGAGTTGTCAAACGAAACAGTTTCTCCCTTCCTTTTCTGCTCAGAGCGTCGGCAACCACGTTTGCCTTACCCGGGTGGTAAAGAATATCGCAGTCATAATCCTTGATCAATTATAACCACCTTCTCTGACGCATATTCAACTCTTTCTGTGTGAAGATATATTTCAGACTCTTGTGGTCCGTGTATATCTCACATTTTCGTACAAATAATGCCTTCAAATTGTCAACGCAAAAACTACTGCCGCTAACTCTAAGTCGTGAGTAGGGTATCGTTTTTCTTATTCCTTCAATTGTCGTGATGCATACGCAATGACCTTGCCGTGTTGCATGAGCACACAACCAAGTCCCTTGTGCGATGCGTCACTATACACCACAAAATTTCCCGCATCATCTGGTAATGATAACACAGGCGCTTCGCTCAATCTCTTCTTCAACTCCTGAAAACTCTCTTCGCATTTGTCGGTCCATACAAATTTCACCGTCTTCCTCATCAGGTTGGTCAACGGGGTTGCTATCTTAGAAAAATCCTGGATGAATCTTCGATAGTACCCAGCTAACCCTAAGAAACTTCTCACCTCCGTCGGTGCTCTCGGTTGCTCCCAATTACTTACTGCCTCAACCTTTGCAGGGTCCACTGAGATTCCATTCTTATCCACCACGTGACCAAAGAATTGAACCTTCTCCATCCAAAATTCACACTTAGAAAATTTTGCATACATCTTCTCCTTTCTTAGCGCTTCCAGAACTATCTTCAGATGCTCGGCGTGCTCTTCTTCTGTCTTCGAGTAGATCAAGATGTCGTCGATGAAAACTACCACGAATTTATCCAAGTATGGCTTGAAAACTTGGTTCATCAAGTCCATAAATGCTGCCGGAGCATTAGTCAATCCAAATGACATTACCAAAAACTCGTAATGTCTATAACGGGTTCGAAACGCAGTCTTTGGTATGTCCTCATCCCGTACTTTTAGTTGGTGATATCCTGTCCGTAGGTCGATCTTCGAGAAACACTTTGCTCCCTTCAGTTGATCAAATAAGTCGTCTATCCTTGGTAACGGATATCTGTTCTTGATCGTTACTCTGTTCTATTCTTGATAATCGATACAGAGCCTCATTGATCCGTCCTTTTGCTTAACGAATAACACTGGTGCTCCCCAAGGAGACACACTCGGTCGCACGTAACCTTTATCTAATAACTCTTGCAGTTGTATCATCAATTCCTTCATTTCTACTGGTGCCATACGATATGGAGCTTTCGAAATCGATGCCGTTCCCGGTGCTAAGTCTATTACGAATTCAATTTCTTTGTCTGGCGAAAAGACCAGGCAGATCGTCCGAAAACACGTCTTAAAATTCATTCACCACGGATATATCCTTAATTTCTACTCCTTTTTCCGAGTATCTACGATGTAAGCTAAATAACCTACACATCCTTTTCTTAACAATTTATTGGCCTGCATCATCGTAACACAACACAATTTCTTAAGCGATGAGATACCATAAAACACTACCTTAGACTTACTCGGAGTCTGAAGGTTCACACATTTGTTCTGACAGTCAATTATCGCAGCATGGTTATACAACCAATCCATTCCCAGTATTACGTCAAATTCTCCCAATCTAATAGGAATCAAGTCTACGCTCAGTTCATGTTCTCTAATGTTTGCACGATAATTTTGATGAACGTATTCTATAGGGATCACTTCCTTATTCGCAACTTCTATGTTCAAAGGATTTTCTAATCGTTCTCGGGGTGTACTAAGTCTACTAGTAAATTCTTTAGATACAAAAGAACAGGTGGCACCCGAATCAAATAATACATAAGCATTTATATCATTGATTGGGAATATACCTGACACCACGTCCTTCGCAGCCACTTCGTCCTGGACGGTCATGTTAAAGGTTCTGGCAATTGGGCGGTTGGATTGTGCTGGTCCGCCGATTATCAATTTGTTCCCTCCTTGTTGGCTGCTACCTCTGCCACTTCCCTTTTTTGGGCAATCCTTAATTCGGTGCTCAGTTGAGCCACATGCAAAGCATCCTTGGATCTTTTTTGGTTTCGGGCAGTTGGGCGAGATGTGCCCTTCCTGTCTGCAATCGTAGCAAGTGCCACGTCCCTTCTAGCACTCACCCTGATGGTTCTTTCCATATTTTGGGCATCCCTCTGGCCTCTTCTTGAATCCTCCATAAAAATTCCCCGACTATTTGTTGTTGTTTTTGTTATTGTTATTGTTGTTATTGTTCTCCCACTTCCTTTTTCCCAATTTGCTTCCTCCACTACTGCTTCCTCCAGTACGGTTGTCTCCTCTTGTATTCTTTCCTTTCTTCTCCTTGTTATACAGACTTAAGGCCTCAGCTGCCACCTTCTGCAATGATTTCCTTCTCTAGTAATGTCGTAAAGGAATCAATTTGAAGAACTGATACCTTATTGAACAGCCACAGCTTCAGCCCTTGCTCAAAATGTCTCGCCTTTCTTTCCTCATCTCCAACTTGGTTTTTTGCAAATCGCGCTAGTTCGTTAAACTTAGCCGTGTACTTCGCTACCATCATATCACCTTGCTTCAGTTCTAAGAACTTCACCTACAGCCTATTCTTCATGCTTTTCGAGAATTAATTCTCAAAAAATAGCGTCTTAAACTTATCCCAAGCTATTATCCCTTCTCTAGATCTTTGTTGATTAGCCTCCCACAAGTAGTTGGCTTCGCCTCTCATCATATATGTAGCGAATACAGTCTTTTGGTCTTCACCCATGCGAGCGATGGTGAAAGCCTTCTCGATATCCTTAACCCATGTCTGTGCAATTATTGGGTCGGTAGTACCCTCGAACTCTGGGGGTCCTACACTCCTAAAGTCTTTAAAGTTTGTGACTAGTACTCCTTGAGGATTGGGGTGAACGGGTTCGTTGTTCCTTCCCCTAAGGGCCTCTCCTAATAGATCTACCAGTTTCTGGATCGGGTCTACTTGTTTCCTCTCATTGTTCACTGACTCCTCAGGTGCAGTCAATCTACGTCTGGGCGGCATTATCTGCATCATAAATTTTTATTTTATTATTTCAAGTATATTACTTAAGTATTTCTTTTAATACTAAAAGAATAAATTTATAACACGTTTCTGAAATAAGCTTCATTTATATTCATATGCCAAATCGTTTCATTACATGATTATCCTAGCATATTTCTATAAATGTTATCACATATCCCCTAATATCACAAAAGACGGGGAATCTACTAACATACTACCATACTACCCCTCTAAAAAAAGCTTACTCGGGGTTTACATCACTATCCCATACTTTACACAAAAAGTTGGGATTACAATATAGTATATACATCACATAAAGTAAATACTACTACTAGACTGACTAAGAGTCCCATCCCATCATCCCACGCTCCACGGCGCTCTTGTACTCGATCTATGCTATATACGCCATCAACTCTCGGCTCAAAGTATGTAGGGTCTGTCCCTGCTCCGCTGGGTAGTGGTACACACCATCAATCACCCTCTCAAAAGCTGAACGGAACACATACCCCATCTTGTTCATCTTCCTCTTCTTGCATCTGACCTCATCCTTTAGGTCGTCAGCTCTCTCGTTAGCCACTTCTCACTTCTCCTCGAAGTGTATCGTATCCATAACCTTTAGCTCTAGCTGAGTACGGAGTGCTTCTTTCTCAGTCTTCTCGCTCAATTCTCTCTGTTCTACTTCTTCCAGCTTCCCTGCCAGATCTACGTTTCTCGCCACCGACCTGTGGAATAAGGTTCCCATCTGGATTCCTGCCTCCTTGGGTAAGCAATCTCTACCTCTAGCTCTTGCATGGCCAGCTTCCTCTGGTGGTCCTCGTCCCTCACTTTCTGGAATTTTAACTCTCTCTCTTGGGCCTCTGCCTCCAGCTCCTGGACTTTGCAGTCTAACTCTAGGATCCGCTCCTCATACTCTCCAAACATCTGCTCCTCAAGATTAGGCTCGTAGGAGTCCTCCATGGGCTCCTCATCTGAAGGCTCGTCCTCAACTGGCTCGTCCTCCATAGGCTCCTCCTCGAGGTCGAACTTACCTGGATCTCATCCTCGTTGTCAGACTCAGATGGTGCAACTGCCTGCACTGGCACAGCCTCTAGAGGTGCCTCATATACTACATGTATGTCCCTAGGCTCCTCCTCAGCCACTCTACTAGGTACTCCCATATCTGTCATCCTACAATCACAAACACAAGACAAACAAATAGCAACTCCATTAGAATGTTAAATAAAATATAAGTTCATTGTATAGAATGAAGTTACATTTCATAACACGCTAAGTCTCGCTCTAGGGAAAACTCTATGTGAGTTCTATCCCTTTCTAACTTCTAAGTTCTCCTAAGTTATAATCTAAGGACACTCGCTCCTAAGGTTTATAACTACCGCTCTGATACCAACCTGTGACGCCCCAAAATTTTGGACCGCCACTTGGTCACTCGAATTCGGTTCGTCACGTGCTCATGGTAATATAATAATAACTAAAATCGCACAATCACAGCGGACAATCTAATCTAGAATAATTTACAATAATTTATTATAATTATTCCCCCAAGTCTCGCAACCTACAATACTTATAGATTACAGAATAATATTTATTAACGACTTATTATATAATCTAACTTAAGCTTAAACATAATCAAATCCAGTCTTACTACATCATCTTAATACAACATTAAAATATTTAAAACATAAAAGAGACAAGCTAGTTGGTAGCCTTGCCCTTGCCCTTATCAACGCCCGAAGGTTCGCCCTGCTCTGCTTTAACTGAAATGTTTTTAGGGAAAGCAAGAATGAGCACAAACTGCTCAGCAAGTAATATACGATAAGGGTGAGTAATATAGTTCTCGAATCTCAAAAGAGTATTATGACATCCCAGATTTTTAGAATTTATAAATGAGAATTTAATAAATAAAATTCTTATTATCTGATGTTTTGAGTTTAAGTATGTGAATACGTGTCATATATGGTGAAATATGTGAATATATGTGAAGATAATTTAAATATTAATTTTAATATTTATTGGAGTAAATAAATATTTTAATTAAATTATTTATTGAGTTAAATAAATAAATATATGATTATTATGGAGTAATGTAATTAAGTGTAGTATATTAATTAAATGAATATTTAGTATTTAATTTAATTGATATAATGATTTTATATTATAATTCTAATTTAATTGAGAGAATTAAATTAGATGAATTATGTGATGAAGTGTTACATGAATTATAATTAGCAAGTAATTATAATTATGTGGCAATTTTATGTGATTTGTTGATGTTAGATTTTAATTGATTAAATTAGATGATTAATATTTAATCAATTAAAATGTGACATTTAAAGTATGTGTTAAAATAATTTGTTAAAAAAAATAAATAAATAAAGAAAAGGATTTTTAAATAATTTTTTTTACCAAACAAGGCCCTTGCTTTTGTTTTAAAAGACTGTTGCCAAACAGGGCCCTTACACTAGCTTAAACCTAATTTACCTAAACCATGCCTAAGTTAGTAAAACTAGTTTATAGATTTCTTGTAGCCAAACAAGCCAATTTGGCTTTTGAATTTTGTAACTTACCTAATTAATAAGAGTTAGTATATATAATTATTATTAGGAGTTACATGTTTTATATGTATTATATGTATATTGTATATACTATAACTACGTTAGTTTTACAAACTAAGAACAAAGAAAAGAAGAGCAGAGAATTTAGAGAGAGAAGGGAAGAAGAAAAGGAAGAGAAAGCTTGAGAAGGCTAGAGTTAATCTTCATATTCTTCTACAATCATCAAACAAAGGGTAATTACTATCTCATAGTTTTAAAAATTTTAATTAGTTGTTCTTCCTTGTTTTGAGTTTTTGTAAATTTTGGTTTACTGTAAATTTCAAGAAAACGTATTAACATGAATTGTATATATATATGGTGTTCATGTATTAGTAGGCTATAAACGAGTTTTCAAAAATCAAATTATAGTAGAAACATGTTTTAATGAATAAAATATGTTCATATGGAATTTCATATAATTGGTTGATTTTAAAGAAAAATTGATGAATTAGTATATGCTAACATGCTTATTAGGAATTTGGTTTGATGTTATCTTCAATTTGGTATATAATACATGTATATAAAGTTGAATTAGTAAAGAAATTGAATTATAGTGAATTGTTTTATGAAAATTATGAGTTTGGGAGAAAAATGATTTTCTCAAGTTTTTATTTAAAATTTAGTGTTTTAATCTTGTAATTTGATGTCTTGGTATGTTAAAAGTGTGTTAGAAGCTTTATATGATGTTTCTGTGATGTTATATGAATCAATCTTTAGCTAAATTGAGAACTCGATGTGGAGAATTAAGCCAATTTGTTTTTCTCGGCACTGTTCTTAAGCTGCTCTGTTTCTGTCCGCGTGCTGGCGCAGCTGCGCAGGCAGCAAGGGCAGAAGCGGCGCAGCTGCGCCACTGGGTTTTTTGGATTGACACCAGCGCAGCTGCGCCGGTGTCAAGGCTAAATGTGGCGCAGCTGCTCCGTGTCCTGGGCAGAGGCAGTGAGTTTTATTTAAGTGTGCAGTTTATTTTTATGACTAAGTTACATTGTTGCTAGAATAATGATCATATATTTAAGTTGCAATAGTATGTTGATAACATGAATTTGACAATTTGGTAATTGTAAAAGAAAAGAGGTTTTGAAAACCTTAAAGTATTAATTGAATTATTGTTTAATGGTGAATTGGTTAATTATAATTTGTATAATTATAATCAAGAGTAAATGTTTAAATTAAATTATAATTTTTGTTAAATTATAATGAATATTAGTTAATTTATTTTAATCAATTAGATGTTAATTTAAATTATAATTTATGTAATTATAATTTAATAAATGCATGTTTAATTATGGATTATAAATTGATAATTGCATGATTAATTATAATTTGTGTAATTATAATGCATGATATAGTTTAATTGATTATAAGTTATAATTTGTTTAATTATAACTTAATATGTCATTATAATTTGGAATAATTATAATCAAGGTAAAAGTGTAATTTAAATTATAATTTGTATAATTATAATTTAATGAGGGCATGAATAAAAATTAGGTATTTACAATCTAAGTAATGGGTTAAGTTAAGTATGCTTAAAATATGATTTAATGCATGATGTAGTTGATTCATTATAAATTATGATTGTTTAATTGTAGTTTGATTAAAGTGGATGTTCAAATCATAATTTGTTTAATTATAATTTAAAATGAGTATGTAATTATTAGTTGATTAATCATGAGAAATGTAAAATGATTATATGATGTGATTAATTATGTGGTAATTAATTATTAACTTATTAGTTAAAGAGGAATGAGTTAACCTAAATTGGTTAACTAACGATGAGGATTAGCTATGTGATAATTAACTGATATTGTTAATTATACATATGATTTGACAGCGAGTGTCAAATGAGTAAATAGAAAAGAATTAGAAAGTATAAAGTATTATTTACTTAGACGTTTGATAAGCGTTGCTAGGTGACTAATAATTGATGCGTATGGTAATACGTTATGTAGGATCATGAAGCAGATTATATTAAGCTATTTTTCGGTAATTGGTAATCTACGAGCCAAGCAAGTCTTTCGGTTCTTATTTTCTATGTGAACTTGATGATATTATGAACTGTTTTAAATTGTATTACAAAGAGTATGCTATGTTGTATATGTTGCAAGCATGTAATATTAAAGTCAATTTATGACTACATTGATTGATTTAATAATGTTGATTGAGTAAGGAACTCAATCTTTATATTTGTTATGTGATTAAAGCATGTATGCCATGTTACTTTAATATTGAGCATGTTAATTATGTGCTATGTGATGCATGAAAACTGTTAGATCTTGCTGAGCTGTCGAGCTCACTCTTGCAAATAACCATTTTTGCAGGTCAAGGATGAAAGGTAAAGATACGTGTTAAGTGATTTATAGAGATCAATGTTAAAGAATATTAATTTTGTTAAATTTCAAATTGTAGTTGATGTTTTCATTGTAACTTAATTGTTAAGTTGTAAGTTGAGCTATCCGACGTATAATGGATATTGCTTAGTGATGTAAGACTTTGTATAGTCCTTTCGTTGTAGCGATTCATGTAATAGAATTGAATCAAATATTTGTAATGTTAAGGTTGCGATTCAGGGCAATATAGAAAGAAAGTTTATAAAAAATTTTAAATATTCCGCATTTTTAGTGATTTTAATATCGAATAATGATGTAAAGATAGATTAAAGATGTATTGCTAATGATCGAGGATGAGAATTATATTGTATGAGTTTTGGGGTCGTTACAGTTGGTATCAAAGCTGTAAGTTATACACCTTAGGTAAGAGTACCTTAGGCTATGACTTTAGAGAATGAGAATCATACGTAGAAGTATAGGATGAGTTTAGTCCTAGAAATGTTGTAAGAAGAAGATTAGAATGGCAAGGAATAAAACTCGAATAAAATATTGAGCAACAGGAATGGAATTAGAAATTCTTAAAGAACGAGAATTGATTAATAAACAAAAAGATTCAAAGAAGAATCTTGGAAAGATATGTAGATGAGAATCAGGAGTTGCCTAACTCCAATAATAAATATGACGAATAACGATGAATAGACGAGGTCTATAAGATTGAAAGCATAATAAAATTATGATATGTCATGATGACAGGTAGAGATAAGAAGTTTTAAAATAAAACGATAATGAGATATGGAAGAATCATAAGTGAGATGATTATAGAATAAGATCATAACGTGATCTTTTGAAGTTGTAAAAGACAGATAGTATGTAATGATTGAATAGTTATAGTTTGATGCTATAACGAGAATGTACTATGATATAGTACGAGATTAACTCACGAGGAGTTATAAATGATGAGATACATAAGTCTGTATCGAGTATAGAGCAAGAAGTTATAAGTAAGATAAAGTTAAGTGGGATTTCAACTGAGGACTCATGTTGTGGCTGAGTTGTACAAATCTTTGTATGGGCAGGGTTTTGTGCTTACAGTTGGCTTATCATATTGATAATCGTTGGAAGGTTGGTGTAGCGCTATCGATATATATATATGACGAGAAGGTGATTCTTTTCTCATATTATAATTGATAGTTAGAGTCAATAGATATTAGATTAGATGATATTAAGATTATCTAATTAGATGATCTTAAGGTTAGGTGAGTTCTTAAAACTCATATTTATGGTAAGATCGTGACTCATAATCGTATGTATGTTTTGAACCCCTAAGCATATGGACAGTCTCTGATCAGTTCTTTGACTACGTATTGCTAGGACAAGTTCTTAAACTCATATTGTTGTGGCAAGTTCCTGAACTTCCAAAGTTTGGTAAGTTCGATGAACTATACTGGGTATAGAAAGTTTATAATATAGAAAGCATTGATATTATTTAAGGTTGATAGAATGATTAAGTAATGATGGAGTAAAGATTTATATTGATGGAGAAAGTTTTTATATTCTAAATCTCCTAGCTTTGCTAGTTTTTTAAAATTTATTGACTTCGTGCTGATGTTGCACTTCTGTTTTCTTGAAAAACATTGGATCAATGATGGAACCAATGAATTTTTAAAATAGTGCTATTATTCACATGTCTATGCTAATTGCTTCAGCCGGACAAAATGATTTTAAATCTTCAAAATGTATTTCATATGCATCATTTGATATGGTGTAAAAACAATCGAGGAAGTTATCAATGCAGTTAAACCTAGTGTTGGATGTGATCGTATGATCGTCAGCACACTATGGTATGATGTAGTATGACGACGTCATGTAATGACGAAATCCTCAACGTATCATTACTACGGTACGGTATCAGGATATTATGAAAAGATTTACTTATTATTTTACTTTTCTTAAAAAAAAAAAAAAGATTTATTTACTTTTAGTTTCCTTAAACGAAAAAATATATATATATATTATTTTATTGAGTTGGTTAAATATATATATATATATATATATGTATATATATATTTCGATTGATGTCCGAATTTTTGCTAGAAGTCTATACTACTTGATTCAGCTAGACGAATGTTGAAAGATGTTTATGAAATTCGAGCGTTCTTGGTCAAACTATGCCAAACCAAATTATTTTGGTGCAGATTCAAATGTTAAGAAGCTGAGTTGAACAACCCTATAAAAGGGGACATGTTATCGGAGACAATAGTTCCGAGTGTAACGCATATAGTCGTTACAATGTACTACGTTTGGGCCCGACGTAGGGGTATGATAGGCTGGCCACCTAGAGTACCGATGCGATTTATAGTGTGAAGTACCGGGGGTGAAGCACTATTAAACCTAGAAAGAAGTTCAAGGGCTTGCGACCACTCAGCATTATTGGAATCTTTTAAATTCCTGAGTTATTTATATCGCTTCCCAATTATTGAGCAATTGTGGAAGATTCTTATTATTCTGAAGGAGGATGTGGGAAGAAGGATATTCCTTAGAAAGAGTTAGTTGTAGAACGCTTTAATCCAGTGAATAGATATTAACGTAAAATCTATTTTGATAATTGATATATGGAGATTTATAAATTTCGAGGACGAAATTCTTAGAAGAATGGGTGAATGTGATAACCCGAATATTTATAGATGGTGAAGGACGAAATATATTAATTCGACGAGTAGAGTATGTAGTAATGATCCTTAGAAAGGAAATGAATGAGTTAAAGAAGATATATAATATTTGATATATGATTGTGTTTGATTGAAGGTTAAGTAATAAAACCTTAACCTTGTTGAAGAGGTGAATTTAGTAGAGATATATGTGTAGTTTATATAAATATCGCTAGGATAATGAGTTGAAGTATTCAACAATAAAATTGTGAAAGAGATTTTATTTGATGAAAACTTGAGTAAGGTAGGGTTTCGGTGATTCCGAGGACGGAATCCTTATAAGGAAGGAAGAATGTGACATCCCAGATTTTTAGAATTTATAAATGAGAATTTAATAAATAAAATTCTTATTATCTGATGTTTGAGTTTAAGTATGTGAATACGTGTCATATATGGTGAAATATGTGAATCTATATGAAGATAATTTAAATATTAATTTTAATATTTATTGGAGTAAATAAATATTTTAATTAAATTATTTATTGAGTTAAATAAATAAATATATGATTATTATGGAGTAATGTAATTAAGTGTAGTATATTAATTAAATGAATATTTAGTATTTAATTTAATTGATATAATGATTTTATATTATAATTCTAATTTAATTGAGAGAATTAAATTAGATGAATTATGTGATGAAGTGTTACATGAATTACAATTAGCAAGTAATTATAATTATGTGGCAATTTTATGTGATTTGTTGATGTTAGATTTTAATTGATTAAATTAGATGATTAATATTTAATCAATTAAAATGTGACATTTAAAGTATGTGTTAAAATAATTTGTTAAAAAAAATAAATAAATAAAGAAAAGGATTTTTAAATGATTTTTTTTACCAAACAAGGCCCTTGCTTTTGTTTTAAAAGACTGTTGCCAAACAGGGGCCTTACACTAGCTTAAACCTAATTTACCTAAACCATGCCTAAGTTAGTAAAACTAGTTTATAGATTTCTTGTAGCCAAACAAGCCAATTTGGCTTTTGAATTTTGTAACTTACCTAATTAATAAGAGTTAGTATATATAATTATTATTAGGAGTTACATGTTTTATATGTATTATATGTATATTGTATATACTATAACTACGTTAGTTTTACAAACTAAGAACAAAGAAAAGAAGAGCAGAGAATTTAGAGAGAGAAGGGAAGAAGAAAAGGAAGAGAAAGCTTGAGAAGGCTAGAGTTAATCTTCATATTCTTCTACAATCATCAAACAAAGGGTAATTACTATCTCATAGTTTTAAAAATTTTAATTAGTTGTTCTTCCTTGTTTTGAGTTTTTGTAAATTTTGGTTTACTGTAAATTTCAAGAAAATGTATTAACATGAATTGTATATATATATGGTGTTCATGTATTAGTAGGCTATAAACGAGTTTTCAGAAATCAAATTATAGTAGAAACATGTTTTAATGAATAAAATATGTTCATATGGAATTTCATATAATTGGTTGATTTTAAAGAAAAATTGATGAATTAGTATATGCTAACATGCTTATTAGGAATTTGGTTTGATGTTATCTTCAATTTGGTATATAATACATGTATATAAAGTTGAATTAGTTGAGAAATTGAATTATAGTGAATTGTTTTATGAAAATTATGAGTTTGGGAGAAAAATGATTTTCTCAAGTTTTTATTTAAAATTTAGTGTTTTAATCTTGTAATTTGATGTCTTGGTATGTTAAAAGTGTGTTAGAAGCTTTATATGATGTTTCTGTGATGTTATATGAATCAATCTTTAGCTAAATTGAGAACTCGATGTGGAGAATTAAGCCAATTTGTTTTTCTCGGCACTGTTCTTAAGCTGCTCTGTTTCTGTCCGCGTGCTGGCGCAGCTGCGCAGGCAGCAAGGGCAGAAGCGGCGCAGCTGCGCCACTGGGTTTTTTGGATTGACACCAGCGCAGCTGCGCCGGTGTCAAGGCTAAATGTGGCGCAGCTGCTCCGTGTCCTGGGCAGAGGCAGTGAGTTTTATTTAAGTGTGCAGTTTATTTTTATGACTAAGTTACATTGTTGCTAGAATAATGATCATATATTTAAGTTGCAATAGTATGTTGATAACATGAATTTGACAATTTGGTAATTGTAAAAGAAAAGAGGTTTTGAAAACCTTAAAGTATTAATTGAATTATTGTTTAATGGTGAATTGGTTAATTATAATTTGTATAATTATAATCAAGAGTAAATGTTTAAATTAAATTATAATTTTTGTTAAATTATAATGAATATTAGTTGATTTATTTTAATCAATTAGATGTTAATTTAAATTATAATTTATGTAATTATAATTTAATAAATGCATGTTTAATTATGGATTATAAATTGATAATTGCATGATTAATTATAATTTGTGTAATTATAATGCATGATATAGTTTAATTGATTATAAGTTATAATTTGTTTAATTATAACTTAATATGTCATTATAATTTGGAATAATTATAATCAAGGTAAAAGTGTAATTTAAATTATAATTTGTATAATTATAATTTAATGAGGGCATGAATAAAAATTGGGTATTTACAATCTAAGTAATGGGTTAAGTTAAGTATGCTTAAAATATGATTTAATGCATGATGTAGTTGATTCATTATAAATTATGATTGTTTAATTGTAGTTTGATTAAAGTGGATGTTCAAATCATAATTTGTTTAATTATAATTTAAAATGAGTATGTAATTATTAGTTGATTAATCATGAGAAATGTAAAATGATTATGTGATGTGATTAATTATGTGGTAATTAATTATTAACTTATTAGTTAAAGAGGAGTGAGTTAACCTAAATTGGTTAACTAACGATGAGGATTAGCTATGTGATAATTAACTGATATTGTTAATTATACATATGATTTGACAGCGAGTGTCAAATGAGTAAATAGAAAAGAATTAGAAAGTATAAAGTATTATTTACTTAGACGTTTGATAAGCGTTGCTAGGTGACTAATAATTGATGTGTATGGTAATACGTTATGTAGGATCATGAAGCAGATTGTATTAAGCTATTTTTCGGTAATTGGTAATCTACGAGCCAAGCAAGTCTTTCGGTTCTTATTTTCTATGTGAACTTGATGATATTATGAACTGTTTTAAATTGTATTACAAAGAGTATGCTATGTTGTATATGTTGCAAGCATGAAATATTAAAGTCAATTTATGACTACATTGATTGATTTAATAATGTTGATTGAGTAAGGAACTCAATCTTTATATTTGTTATGTGATTAAAGCATGTATGCCATGTTACTTTAATATTGAGCATGTTAATTATGTGCTATGTGATGCATGAAAACTGTTAGATCTTGCTGAGCTGTCGAGCTCACTCTTGCAAATAACCATTTTTGCAGGTCAAGGATGAAAGGTAAAGATACGTGTTAAGTGATTTATAGAGATCAATGTTAAAGAATATTAATTTTGTTAAATTTCAAATTGTAGTTGATGTTTTCATTGTAACTTAATTGTTAAGTTGTAAGTTGAGCTATCCGACGTATAATGGATATTGCTTAGTGATGTAAGACTTTGTATAGTCCTTTCGTTGTAGCGATTCATGTAATAGAATTGAATCAAATATTTGTAATGTTAAGGTTGCGATTCAGGGCAATATAGAAAGAAAGTTTATAAAAAATTTTAAATATTCCGCATTTTTAGTGATTTTAATATCGAATAATGATGTAAAGATAGATTAAAGATGTATTGCTAATGATCGAGGATGAGAATTATATTGTATGAGTTTTGGGGTCGTTACAGTTGGTATCAAAGCTGTAAGTTATACACCTTAGGTAAGAGTACCTTAGGCTATGACTTTAGAGAATGAGAATCATACGTAGAAGTATAGGATGAGTTTAGTCCTAGAAATGTTGTAAGAAGAAGATTAGAATGGCAAGGAATAAAACTCGAATAAAATATTGAGCAACAGGAATGGAATTAGAAATTCTTAAAGAACGAGAATTGATTAATAAACAAAAAGATTCAAAGAAGAATCTTGGAAAGATATGTAGATGAGAATCAGGAGTTGCCTAACTCCAATAATAAATATGACGAATAACGATGAATAGACGAGGTCTATAAGATTGAAAGCATAATAAAATTATGATATGTCATGATGACAGGTAGAGATAAGAAGTTTTAAAATAAAACGATAATGAGATATGGAAGAATCATAAGTGAGATGATTATAGAATAAGATCATAACGTGATCTTTTGAAGTTGTAAAAGACAGATAGTATGTAATGATTGAATAGTTATAGTTTGATGCTATAACGAGAATGTACTATGATATAGTACGAGATTAACTCACGAGGAGTTATAAATGATGAGATACATAAGTCTGTATCGAGTATAGAGCAAGAAGTTATAAGTAAGATAAAGTTAAGTGGGATTTCAACTGAGGACTCATGTTGTGGCTGAGTTGTACAAATCTTTGTATGGGCAGGGTTTTGTGCTTACAGTTGGCTTATCATATTGATAATCGTTGGAAGGTTGGTGTAGCGCTATCGATATATATATATGACGAGAAGGTGATTCTTTTCTCATATTATAATTGATAGTTAGAGTCAATAGATATTAGATTAGATGATATTAAGATTATCTAATTAGATGATCTTAAGGTTAGGTGAGTTCTTAAAACTCATATTTATGGTAAGATCGTGACTCATAATCGTATGTATGTTTTGAACCCCTAAGCATATGGACAGTCTCTGATCAGTTCTTTGACTACGTATTGCTAGGACAAGTTCTTAAACTCATATTGTTGTGGCAAGTTCCTGAACTTCCAAAGTTTGGTAAGTTCGATGAACTATACTGGGTATAGAAAGTTTATAATATAGAAAGCATTGATATTATTTAAGGTTGATAGAATGATTAAGTAATGATGGAGTAAAGATTTATATTGATGGAGAAAGTTTTTATATTCTAAATCTCCTAGCTTTGCTAGTTTTTCAAAATTTATTGACTTCGTGCTGATGTTGCACTTCTGTTTTCTTGAAAAACATTGGATCAATGATGGAACCAATGAATTTTTAAAATAGTGCTATTATTCACATGTCTATGCTAATTGCTTCAGCCGGACAAAATGATTTTAAATCTTCAAAATGTATTTCATATGCATCATTTGATATGGTGTAAAAACAATCGAGGAAGTTATCAATGCAGTTAAACCTAGTGTTGGATGTGATCGTATGATCGTCAGCCCACTATGGTATGATGTAGTATGACGACGTCATGTAATGACGAAATCCTCAGCGTATCATTACTACGGTACGGTATCTGGATATTATGAAAAGATTTACTTATTATTTTACTTTTCTTAAAAAAAAAAGAAAGATTTATTTACTTTTAGTTTCCTTAAACGAAAAAATATATATATATATTATTTTATTGAGTTGGTTAAATATATATATATATGTATATATATATTTCGATTGATGTCCGAATTTTTGCTAGAAGTCTATACTACTTGATTCAGCTAGACGAATGTTGAAAGATGTTTATGAAATTCGAGCGTTCTTGGTCAAACTATGCCAAACCAAATTATTTTGGTGCAGATTCAAATGTTAAGAAGCTGAGTTGAACAACCCTATAAAAGGGGACATGTTATCGGAGACAATAGTTCCGAGTGTAACGCATATAGTCGTTACAATGTACTACGTTTGGGCCCGACGTAGGGGTATGATAGGCTGGCCACCTAGAGTACCGATGCGATTTATAGTGTGAAGTACCGGGGGTGAAGCACTATTAAACCTAGAAAGAAGTTCAAGGTCTTGCGACCACTCAGCATTATTGGAATCTTTTAAATTCCTGAGTTATTTATATCGCTTCCCAATTATTGAGCAATTGTGGAAGATTCTTATTATTCTGAAGGAGGATGTGGGAAGAAGGATATTCCTTAGAAAGAGTTAGTTGTAGAACGCTTTAATCCAGTGAATAGATATTAACGTAAAATCTATTTTGATAATTGATATATGGAGATTTATAAATTTCGAGGACGAAATTCTTAGAAGAATGGGTGAATGTGATAACCCGAATATTTATAGATGGTGAAGGACGAAATATATTAATTCGACGAGTAGAGTATGTAGTAATGATCCTTAGAAAGGAAATGAATGAGTTAAAGAAGATATATAATATTTGATATATGATTGTGTTTGATTGAAGGTTAAGTAATAAAACCTTAACCTTGTTGAAGAGGTGAATTTAGTAGAGATATATGTGTAGTTTATATAAATATCGCTAGGATAATGAGTTGAAGTATTCAACAATAAAATTGTGAAAGAGATTTTATTTGATGAAAACTTGAGTAAGGTAGGGTTTCGGTGATTCCGAGGACGGAATCCTTATAAGGAAGGAAGAATGTGACATCCCAGATTTTTAGAATTTATAAATGAGAATTTAATAAATAAAATTCTTATTATCTGATGTTTGAGTTTAAGTATGTGAATACGTGTCATATATGGTGAAATATGTGAATCTATATGAAGATAATTTAAATATTAATTTTAATATTTATTGGAGTAAATAAATATTTTAATTAAATTATTTATTGAGTTAAATAAATAAATATATGATTATTATGGAGTAATGTAATTAAGTGTAGTATATTAATTAAATGAATATTTAGTATTTAATTTAATTGATATAATGATTTTATATTATAATTCTAATTTAATTGAGAGAATTAAATTAGATGAATTATGTGATGAAGTGTTACATGAATTACAATTAGCAAGTAATTATAATTATGTGGCAATTTTATGTGATTTGTTGATGTTAGATTTTAATTGATTAAATTAGATGATTAATATTTAATCAATTAAAATGTGACATTTAAAGTATGTGTTAAAATAATTTGTTAAAAAAAATAAATAAATAAAGAAAAGGATTTTTAAATGATTTTTTTTACCAAACAAGGCCCTTGCTTTTGTTTTAAAAGACTGTTGCCAAACAGGGGCCTTACACTAGCTTAAACCTAATTTACCTAAACCATGCCTAAGTTAGTAAAACTAGTTTATAGATTTCTTGTAGCCAAACAAGCCAATTTGGCTTTTGAATTTTGTAACTTACCTAATTAATAAGAGTTAGTATATATAATTATTATTAGGAGTTACATGTTTTATATGTATTATATGTATATTGTATATACTATAACTACGTTAGTTTTACAAACTAAGAACAAAGAAAAGAAGAGCAGAGAATTTAGAGAGAGAAGGGAAGAAGAAAAGGAAGAGAAAGCTTGAGAAGGCTAGAGTTAATCTTCATATTCTTCTACAATCATCAAACAAAGGGTAATTACTATCTCATAGTTTTAAAAATTTTAATTAGTTGTTCTTCCTTGTTTTGAGTTTTTGTAAATTTTGGTTTACTGTAAATTTCAAGAAAATGTATTAACATGAATTGTATATATATATGGTGTTCATGTATTAGTAGGCTATAAACGAGTTTTCAGAAATCAAATTATAGTAGAAACATGTTTTAATGAATAAAATATGTTCATATGGAATTTCATATAATTGGTTGATTTTAAAGAAAAATTGATGAATTAGTATATGCTAACATGCTTATTAGGAATTTGGTTTGATGTTATCTTCAATTTGGTATATAATACATGTATATAAAGTTGAATTAGTTGAGAAATTGAATTATAGTGAATTGTTTTATGAAAATTATGAGTTTGGGAGAAAAATGATTTTCTCAAGTTTTTATTTAAAATTTAGTGTTTTAATCTTGTAATTTGATGTCTTGGTATGTTAAAAGTGTGTTAGAAGCTTTATATGATGTTTCTGTGATGTTATATGAATCAATCTTTAGCTAAATTGAGAACTCGATGTGGAGAATTAAGCCAATTTGTTTTTCTCGGCACTGTTCTTAAGCTGCTCTGTTTCTGTCCGCGTGCTGGCGCAGCTGCGCAGGCAGCAAGGGCAGAAGCGGCGCAGCTGCGCCACTGGGTTTTTTGGATTGACACCAGCGCAGCTGCGCCGGTGTCAAGGCTAAATGTGGCGCAGCTGCTCCGTGTCCTGGGCAGAGGCAGTGAGTTTTATTTAAGTGTGCAGTTTATTTTTATGACTAAGTTACATTGTTGCTAGAATAATGATCATATATTTAAGTTGCAATAGTATGTTGATAACATGAATTTGACAATTTGGTAATTGTAAAAGAAAAGAGGTTTTGAAAACCTTAAAGTATTAATTGAATTATTGTTTAATGGTGAATTGGTTAATTATAATTTGTATAATTATAATCAAGAGTAAATGTTTAAATTAAATTATAATTTTTGTTAAATTATAATGAATATTAGTTGATTATTTTAATCAATTAGATGTTAATTTAAATTATAATTTATGTAATTATAATTTAATAAATGCATGTTTAATTATGGATTATAAATTGATAATTGCATGATTAATTATAATTTGTGTAATTATAATGCATGATATAGTTTAATTGATTATAAGTTATAATTTGTTTAATTATAACTTAATATGTCATTATAATTTGGAATAATTATAATCAAGGTAAAAGTGTAATTTAAATTATAATTTGTATAATTATAATTTAATGAGGGCATGAATAAAAATTGGGTATTTACAATCTAAGTAATGGGTTAAGTTAAGTATGCTTAAAATATGATTTAATGCATGATGTAGTTGATTCATTATAAATTATGATTGTTTAATTGTAGTTTGATTAAAGTGGATGTTCAAATCATAATTTGTTTAATTATAATTTAAAATGAGTATGTAATTATTAGTTGATTAATCATGAGAAATGTAAAATGATTATGTGATGTGATTAATTATGTGGTAATTAATTATTAACTTATTAGTTAAAGAGGAGTGAGTTAACCTAAATTGGTTAACTAACGATGAGGATTAGCTATGTGATAATTAACTGATATTGTTAATTATACATATGATTTGACAGCGAGTGTCAAATGAGTAAATAGAAAAGAATTAGAAAGTATAAAGTATTATTTACTTAGACGTTTGATAAGCGTTGCTAGGTGACTAATAATTGATGTGTATGGTAATACGTTATGTAGGATCATGAAGCAGATTGTATTAAGCTATTTTTCGGTAATTGGTAATCTACGAGCCAAGCAAGTCTTTCGGTTCTTATTTTCTATGTGAACTTGATGATATTATGAACTGTTTTAAATTGTATTACAAAGAGTATGCTATGTTGTATATGTTGCAAGCATGAAATATTAAAGTCAATTTATGACTACATTGATTGATTTAATAATGTTGATTGAGTAAGGAACTCAATCTTTATATTTGTTATGTGATTAAAGCATGTATGCCATGTTACTTTAATATTGAGCATGTTAATTATGTGCTATGTGATGCATGAAAACTGTTAGATCTTGCTGAGCTGTCGAGCTCACTCTTGCAAATAACCATTTTTGCAGGTCAAGGATGAAAGGTAAAGATACGTGTTAAGTGATTTATAGAGATCAATGTTAAAGAATATTAATTTTGTTAAATTTCAAATTGTAGTTGATGTTTTCATTGTAACTTAATTGTTAAGTTGTAAGTTGAGCTATCCGACGTATAATGGATATTGCTTAGTGATGTAAGACTTTGTATAGTCCTTTCGTTGTAGCGATTCATGTAATAGAATTGAATCAAATATTTGTAATGTTAAGGTTGCGATTCAGGGCAATATAGAAAGAAAGTTTATAAAAAATTTTAAATATTCCGCATTTTTAGTGATTTTAATATCGAATAATGATGTAAAGATAGATTAAAGATGTATTGCTAATGATCGAGGATGAGAATTATATTGTATGAGTTTTGGGGTCGTTACAGTTGGTATCAAAGCTGTAAGTTATACACCTTAGGTAAGAGTACCTTAGGCTATGACTTTAGAGAATGAGAATCATACGTAGAAGTATAGGATGAGTTTAGTCCTAGAAATGTTGTAAGAAGAAGATTAGAATGGCAAGGAATAAAACTCGAATAAAATATTGAGCAACAGGAATGGAATTAGAAATTCTTAAAGAACGAGAATTGATTAATAAACAAAAAGATTCAAAGAAGAATCTTGGAAAGATATGTAGATGAGAATCAGGAGTTGCCTAACTCCAATAATAAATATGACGAATAACGATGAATAGACGAGGTCTATAAGATTGAAAGCATAATAAAATTATGATATGTCATGATGACAGGTAGAGATAAGAAGTTTTAAAATAAAACGATAATGAGATATGGAAGAATCATAAGTGAGATGATTATAGAATAAGATCATAACGTGATCTTTTGAAGTTGTAAAAGACAGATAGTATGTAATGATTGAATAGTTATAGTTTGATGCTATAACGAGAATGTACTATGATATAGTACGAGATTAACTCACGAGGAGTTATAAATGATGAGATACATAAGTCTGTATCGAGTATAGAGCAAGAAGTTATAAGTAAGATAAAGTTAAGTGGGATTTCAACTGAGGACTCATGTTGTGGCTGAGTTGTACAAATCTTTGTATGGGCAGGGTTTTGTGCTTACAGTTGGCTTATCATATTGATAATCGTTGGAAGGTTGGTGTAGCGCTATCGATATATATATATGACGAGAAGGTGATTCTTTTCTCATATTATAATTGATAGTTAGAGTCAATAGATATTAGATTAGATGATATTAAGATTATCTAATTAGATGATCTTAAGGTTAGGTGAGTTCTTAAAACTCATATTTATGGTAAGATCGTGACTCATAATCGTATGTATGTTTTGAACCCCTAAGCATATGGACAGTCTCTGATCAGTTCTTTGACTACGTATTGCTAGGACAAGTTCTTAAACTCATATTGTTGTGGCAAGTTCCTGAACTTCCAAAGTTTGGTAAGTTCGATGAACTATACTGGGTATAGAAAGTTTATAATATAGAAAGCATTGATATTATTTAAGGTTGATAGAATGATTAAGTAATGATGGAGTAAAGATTTATATTGATGGAGAAAGTTTTTATATTCTAAATCTCCTAGCTTTGCTAGTTTTTCAAAATTTATTGACTTCGTGCTGATGTTGCACTTCTGTTTTCTTGAAAAACATTGGATCAATGATGGAACCAATGAATTTTTAAAATAGTGCTATTATTCACATGTCTATGCTAATTGCTTCAGCCGGACAAAATGATTTTAAATCTTCAAAATGTATTTCATATGCATCATTTGATATGGTGTAAAAACAATCGAGGAAGTTATCAATGCAGTTAAACCTAGTGTTGGATGTGATCGTATGATCGTCAGCCCACTATGGTATGATGTAGTATGACGACGTCATGTAATGACGAAATCCTCAGCGTATCATTACTACGGTACGGTATCAGGATATTATGAAAAGATTTACTTATTATTTTACTTTTCTTAAAAAAAAAAGAAAGATTTATTTACTTTTAGTTTCCTTAAACGAAAAAAAAATATATATATTATTTTATTGAGTTGGTTAAATATATATATATATGTATATATATATTTCGATTGATGTCCGAATTTTTGCTAGAAGTCTATACTACTTGATTCAGCTAGACGAATGTTGAAAGATGTTTATGAAATTCGAGCGTTCTTGGTCAAACTATGCCAAACCAAATTATTTTGGTGCAGATTCAAATGTTAAGAAGCTGAGTTGAACAACCCTATAAAAGGGGACATGTTATCGGAGACAATAGTTCCGAGTGTAACGCATATAGTCGTTACAATGTACTACGTTTGGGCCCGACGTAGGGGTATGATAGGCTGGCCACCTAGAGTACCGATGCGATTTATAGTGTGAAGTACCTGGGGGTGAAGCACTATTAAACCTAGAAAGAAGTTCAAGGTCTTGCGACCACTCAGCATTATTGGAATCTTTTAAATTCCTGAGTTATTTATATCGCTTCTCAATTATTGAGCAATTGTGGAAGATTCTTATTATTCTGAAGGAGGATGTGGGAAGAAGGATATTCCTTAGAAAGAGTTAGTTGTAGAACGCTTTAATCCAGTGAATAGATATTAACGTAAAATCTATTTTGATAATTGATATATGGAGATTTATAAATTTCGAGGACGAAATTCTTAGAAGAATGGGTGAATGTGATAACCCGAATATTTATAGATGGTGAAGGACGAAATATATTAATTCGACGAGTAGAGTATGTAGTAATGATCCTTAGAAAGGAAATGAATGAGTTAAAGAAGATATATAATATTTGATATATGATTGTGTTTGATTGAAGGTTAAGTAATAAAACCTTAACCTTGTTGAAGAGGTGAATTTAGTAGAGATATATGTGTAGTTTATATAAACATCGCTAGGATAATGAGTTGAAGTATTCAACAATAAAATTGTGAAAGAGATTTTATTTGATGAAAACTTGAGTAAGGTAGGGTTTCGGTGATTCCGAGGACGGAATCCTTATAAGGAAGGAAGAATGTGACATCCCAGATTTTTAGAATTTATAAATGAGAATTTAATAAATAAAATTCTTATTATCTGATGTTTGAGTTTAAGTATGTGAATACGTGTCATATATGGTGAAATATGTGAATCTATATGAAGATAATTTAAATATTAATTTTAATATTTATTAGAGTAAATAAATATTTTAATTAAATTATTTATTGAGTTAAATAAATAAATATATGATTATTATGGAGTAATGTAATTAAGTGTAGTATATTAATTAAATGAATATTTAGTATTTAATTTAATTGATATAATGATTTTATATTATAATTCTAATTTAATTGAGAGAATTAAATTAGATGAATTATGTGATGAAGTGTTACATGAATTACAATTAGCAAGTAATTATAATTATGTGGCAATTTTATGTGATTTGTTGATGTTAGATTTTAATTGATTAAATTAGATGATTAATATTTAATCAATTAAAATGTGACATTTAAAGTATGTGTTAAAATAATTTGTTAAAAAAAATAAATAAATAAAGAAAAGGATTTTTAAATGATTTTTTTTACCAAACAAGACCCTTGCTTTTGTTTTAAAAGACTGTTGCCAAACAGGGGCCTTACACTAGCTTAAACCTAATTTACCTAAACCATGCCTAAGTTAGTAAAACTAGTTTATAGATTTCTTGTAGCCAAACAAGCCAATTTGGCTTTTGAATTTTGTAACTTACCTAATTAATAAGAGTTAGTATATATAATTATTATTAGGAGTTACATGTTTTATATGTATTATATGTATATTGTATATACTATAACTACGTTAGTTTTACAAACTAAGAACAAAGAAAAGAAGAGCAGAGAATTTAGAGAGAGAAGGGAAGAAGAAAAGGAAGAGAAAGCTTGAGAAGGCTAGAGTTAATCTTCATATTCTTCTACAATCATCAAACAAAGGGTAATTACTATCTCATAGTTTTAAAAATTTTAATTAGTTGTTCTTCCTTGTTTTGAGTTTTTGTAAATTTTGGTTTACTGTAAATTTCAAGAAAATGTATTAACATGAATTGTATATATATATGGTGTTCATGTATTAGTAGGCTATAAACGAGTTTTCAGAAATCAAATTATAGTAGAAACATGTTTTAATGAATAAAATATGTTCATATGGAATTTCATATAATTGGTTGATTTTAAAGAAAAATTGATGAATTAGTATATGCTAACATGCTTATTAGGAATTTGGTTTGATGTTATCTTCAATTTGGTATATAATACATGTATATAAAGTTGAATTAGTTGAGAAATTGAATTATAGTGAATTGTTTTATGAAAATTATGAGTTTGGGAGAAAAATGATTTTCTCAAGTTTTTATTTAAAATTTAGTGTTTTAATCTTGTAATTTGATGTCTTGGTATGTTAAAAGTGTGTTAGAAGCTTTATATGATGTTTCTGTGATGTTATATGAATCAATCTTTAGCTAAATTGAGAACTCGATGTGGAGAATTAAGCCAATTTGTTTTTCTCGGCACTGTTCTTAAGCTGCTCTGTTTCTGTCCGCGTGCTGGCGCAGCTGCGCAGGCAGCAAGGGCAGAAGCGGCGCAGCTGCGCCACTGGGTTTTTTGGATTGACACCAGCGCAGCTGCGCCGGTGTCAAGGCTAAATGTGGCGCAGCTGCTCCGTGTCCTGGGCAGAGGCAGTGAGTTTTATTTAAGTATGCAGTTTATTTTTATGACTAAGTTACATTGTTGCTAGAATAATGATCATATATTTAAGTTGCAATAGTATGTTGATAACATGAATTTGACAATTTGCTAATTGTAAAAGAAAAGAGGTTTTGAAAACCTTAAAGTATTAATTGAATTATTGTTTAATGGTGAATTGGTTAATTATAATTTGTATAATTATAATCAAGAGTAAATGTTTAAATTAAATTATAATTTTTGTTAAATTATAATGAATATTAGTTGATATTTTTTAATCAATTAGATGTTAATTTAAATTATAATTTATGTAATTATAATTTAATAAATGCATGTTTAATTATGGATTATAAATTGATAATTGCATGATTAATTATAATTTGTGTAATTATAATGCATGATATAGTTTAATTGATTATAAGTTATAATTTGTTTAATTATAACTTAATATGTCATTATAATTTGGAATAATTATAATCAAGGTAAAAGTGTAATTTAAATTATAATTTGTATAATTATAATTTAATGAGGGCATGAATAAAAATTGGGTATTTACAATCTAAGTAATGGGTTAAGTTAAGTATGCTTAAAATATGATTTAATGCATGATGTAGTTGATTCATTATAAATTATGATTGTTTAATTGTAGTTTGATTAAAGTGGATGTTCAAATCATAATTTGTTTAATTATAATTTAAAATGAGTATGTAATTATTAGTTGATTAATCATGAGAAATGTAAAATGATTATGTGATGTGATTAATTATGTGGTAATTAATTATTAACTTATTAGTTAAAGAGGAGTGAGTTAACCTAAATTGGTTAACTAACGATGAGGATTAGCTATGTGATAATTAACTGATATTGTTAATTATACATATGATTTGACAGCGAGTGTCAAATGAGTAAATAGAAAAGAATTAGAAAGTATAAAGTATTATTTACTTAGACGTTTGATAAGCGTTGCTAGGTGACTAATAATTGATGCGTATGGTAATACGTTATGTAGGATCATGAAGCAGATTGTATTAAGCTATTTTTCGGTAATTGGTAATCTACGAGCCAAGCAAGTCTTTCGGTTCTTATTTTCTATGTGAACTTGATGATATTATGAACTGTTTTAAATTGTATTACAAAGAGTATGCTATGTTGTATATGTTGCAAGCATGAAATATTAAAGTCAATTTATGACTACATTGATTGATTTAATAATGTTGATTGAGTAAGGAACTCAATCTTTATATTTGTTATGTGATTAAAGCATGTATGCCATGTTACTTTAATATTGAGCATGTTAATTATGTGCTATGTGATGCATGAAAACTGTTAGATCTTGCTGAGCTGTCGAGCTCACTCTTGCAAATAACCATTTTTGCAGGTCAAGGATGCAAGGTAAAGATACGTGTTAAGTGATTTATAGAGATCAATGTTAAAGAATATTAATTTTGTTAAATTTCAAATTGTAGTTGATGTTTTCATTGTAACTTAATTGTTAAGTTGTAAGTTGAGCTATCCGACGTATAATGGATATTGCTTAGTGATGTAAGACTTTGTATAGTCCTTTCGTTGTAGCGATTCATGTAATAGAATTGTTAAAAATATTTGTAATGTTAAGGTTGCGATTCAGGGCAATATAGAAAGAAAGTTTTTAAAAATTTTAAATATTCCGCATTTTTAGTGATTTTAATATCGAATAATGATGTAAAGATAGATTAAAGATGTATTGCTAATGATCGAGGATGAGAATTATATTGTATGAGTTTTGGGGTCGTTACAAGTATAACAGGATGTGATAGTTTCAAGGATAACCAAAAATATCAATAGTTCTCAATAATAGTCGCTAAGGACAGAATAATATCAATATGATTCGATACTAAATTAATTTATGATTTCAAGATAACTGAATACTGAGCAGTCACTAAGGACTGTGAACTTCTACTAGAATTTAACAGTAATATACTGAAAATCCAATAAACACAAGTACAATAGGTGTTCAGCCTAAAGTACCCTATATTATGTATAACATTTAATCATACTCAAGTGCGCGCGTCGGTCTCCCGAAAAATATATTTTCCCTTCAAACAAGGTTGTTCAACTCAGTTAACACAAGAATCCAGCACCATTTAATTAGTTTGGACAGTTTTATAAACATGCATCTAGCCGAATCAAATGGCATAGACACTTTCGCAATATTCAAGAACAATACCAAGTTCAACATGAATAATAGCTTTCATACGACTTAACGAAATAAGAGTTCAAGTATGCTAACTCAATTCAAACGAGTAAGTACGGAAACTAGCTCACAATATACAAGGATAGAATACTTGCACCGTAAAAGAGTGTAAGTTAGGAAACTTGCCTTAAGCGTAGTCTATCCACGTAAAGTAATTCAACACTTTCAAATCCCTATCGTAATATAATTACGTATATGTATATGATATTCATTAGTCATATAGTTTAACATCGTATCTTATCTTCGGATATACGATCGACACATAAGCTAAGTTTTATCCTACCTACAAAGTTATACCATATATAGTATCATATTAATATAACTTTTATCCTTAACGTTCCTCTTTTTGAGTTTAAACTTATTCTCATATCATTAATATCACATAAGACCATAATCAATACTAAATATATTTTATTTTAGTAAGTTATGGCATTTCTATAAGTTAACCGTCAAAATCGGATTCAAGTACTAACATATGATATCACATAGCATGTATTCATATTAAAGGATACTTTCATGCTTGTATAACTTTTTCAAATCCAATCATACATGGTATAGGTTCTTAAGTTAATACTTAAAGCCATTCAAGGACACGAACTCATAAAGTCTAACATGCTCGCTTTTTAAACACATAAGATATTCATATAACTTGTATTAGGCATGCTCATGAGTATTCGTATCGCATATATGTAGCTAGCATTGTTATTATCTTGAAAACCTACTTCGTTTACTCTAAACTTGATTTTAGCAATATCTAGCATGGTATGTATACATGTATATATATGACACATTAGTGAGGTTTAAAAGAACTATCGAACATGTCCACGATTTTCAGAATCTAAACCTCGATATAACATGTCAAGATTTACGTTCAAAATTCGTATTTTCCTTTGTAAAGCTCACTAATAAGGTTCGCATGTTCACATTCCATCATTAAGCTTATGCATGCAAGTCAATACGTATTTCATGTGTTTCTAGGTCATACTAACGTGTCTCAAAAGTCAGAATACCATTATGATATTTATATATCACAGTCCCTTTTTAAAACTCTAAGTTCATTTCGGAATCCATATGTTTTTCGTTAACCATGCATGTTAATATAGTAAAACATGCTTACATTACCTCAATATATTCATATATATGTATTAATCATGCTTCCATGCTTGTTTAAACCAAATCAAACAATTAGTACATAACAGTTTTGTAGGAGGATGCAGAAAACTGCACACAGAGGCCGGCGCAGCTGCGCTACGCCCCAGTGTTATACCGGCACAGCTGCGCCATGTCTGGATCAAGCCAAGAACAATCTGCTTCGGCAGCAAACCAAGCCAATTCCCAAATTACTTCACGAATTCGATTATAATCAACCACATTGTAATTCAAACATGTATATAAGTTCACATAACAACTAAATAATTGTTGTGACACCCCCAAATCCGGGTACTTCGTTTCCACATGATTTAGTGTTCACTTTCTAACTATAACAAACATCTACCCAATATATCACAAAATAAATTACAATCTTTATTCAAACAAATAAAAACTCCCTTAAAACAAGGGTTTCAATCTTCTCAAACTCAATCTCAGGGTTACTCTAACCTTGACATAATAATAAAGTGCGGAATAAAAACAGGACATAAAAGTCTTATTACAATCATTTCAAAATAATTAAAACAAGTCTTCACTTGCTTTGCTTTCTTTTGCCCTTACTTGTAGACGGAGCATCAGCATTATCAACCTTTACTGAAAATGTTATTTAATGCAAGAGTGAGCAAACCACAACTCACTGGAGTTTAACAATAATATAGACATGAAAGGATATATTTAAAAGAATCTGAACAACTTAGCTTGCTTCAATAATAAAGAATTGAATAATAATTCTCTATCAACATTAAAATTCGAATATAAAATTTATCTGAGGGCCATAAGACCTTTGATCTCTTCTTGTCCTAGGTTATAAATATTTCTATTTAAACCTTTAACAGTCAATAAGACTATGGACCTTAACCCGTACTTAGGGGGATCAGCCCTTTGTACCATGTATTGTGCACAAACATCTTAATGCTATGCGTAGTAACCTCCCCTAGTAAATAGGGTTGTTCAACTCAGTAATTTGAATTCGAGTCCGCACCAAAGAAAGTTTGGTTTGGATAATCTTACAAAGGTAATTTAGAATTCACGTTCATCAACTAAGGATTAGTTGAATCGACTTTCAATAATTCATAAATAAAAGAGTTATGAATTAACATATGCTTTAGAAGTAAACTTAAAGCATTTAAAATAATAAACTAGATCTTACTTGAACAATAAGTTAAGATCATTTTAATTAAATAAACAATTGTCCAATACAGAAATGGAAAGGACATTCTCAACAATGAATATATGGATTCAAAGAAATTGTATAGAATTAACGAGTTTAGGTTTAGAAGACTTTCCTTAAGCGCAAGCTACTTAACACAATTCACGTACTTTAATACTTCCTACACATATATATTAAGTCACAAAAACCTAAATTAGTTAACACATAACTAATTCACACAAGTGGTTAACCCTCATGGTTAACTCACTCTAATTAAATAAATAATCAACTATCACATAATTAATTACATCACACATACTCACATAATTAAATTAATTATGTATTTAACTAAATTATAATTAAACAATTATAATTCAAACACTTAATTAAATTATAATTACCTTTTAAATTATAAACAAATTATAATTTATAATCAATTAAACTATATCATGCATTATAATTACACAAATTATAATTAATCATGCAATTATCAATTTATAATCCACAATTAAACATGCATTTATTAAATTATAATCACATAGATTATAATTTAAATTAACATCTAATTGATTAAAATAAATCAACTTCTATACCTTATAATTTCACAAAAATTATAATTTAAATTAAACATTTACTCTTAATTATAATTAATCACATTATAATTAAGTAGTTCAATTAAACAATTATAACTTATAATTTAAATACTATATTAGGTTTTCAAATCCTCTTTTTTTTTATTTCCAAACATGCAATCGTCACATTCATATTAACAACATGTTATAGCAACTAAATATATACTCATTGTCATAGAATAATTAAACTAAGCTTAGAAATAACACTGCACAAAAACTAAAGTCACTGCCCCTGCCCAGGGCACGGCGCAGCTGCGCAGCCCTTTGCCTTGACACCGGCGCAGCTGCGCAGGGTAAGGATCTGGGAAAGGCAGTCGGCGCAGCTGCGCTGCTTCTAGGCTGTGTTATCGGCGCAGCTGCGCAGGAACACTGGACAGAGGCAGGCAGCAACGGCACCCTGCTTCACTGATTAACCCATACAAGCCAACAACCAGCAATTCAAAGTAACTTAAACATTGTAAATCATACCTATGCAATAATACATATATATAACTTGCTTCTAAAACACAAAACCATCTAAACAATGATAATCACAAGTTTTAAAATCCAATTTGGCCATTTTCATGAAAACTCATATTTTTCATAAAATAATTCACTGTAACAACACATCTCCTCCAATTAAACTTATAACACATGTATTATATTCATGATTGACGATAGCATCATAAACAATTCTAAACATGCGTATTACTACATAAAATTTTCATAAGTTTTCATTCTAAAACTCAACCAACATATGAACTCTCAAGAACATCAATTTTTCCATTAAAACATATTCTAACAACCATTTGATTTCTGAAAATCCCTTATAACATACAATCACCAATAATAACACATGAACATAATACATATATATATAATTTATGGTTACACACTTCCATGAAAACTCAACTTTTAACAGAGAATAAAATACAAGAAATATATAGATTGAGTTCTATAATAATTAGAGATTATAGATAATACCTTTTGTTAAAAGATTGAAAGAGAAAGTGATGTGAGTTCAATACTAGCAATTTCTTCTTCCTCTTTTCTCTTCTCTGCTCTTCCTTTTCTCTGCTCTCTTTTCTTCTTAGTTCTTAGTTTAGACTTAAGCTTTTAAAAAAACTAACGTACTGATAGTATATACATATAATATATAACACAAGTAATATATAATATATGTAACTCCCATATAATAAGTATATGCACTAACTACTAATTACAACGTAAGTTATAAAATTCAAAAGTCCTTTTGGCTTGTTTGGCAACAGGAAAATTAGAAACTAGTTTTACTAACTTAGGCATGGTTTAGGTAAATTAGGTTTAAGCTAGTGTAAGGGCCCTGTTTGGCAACAGTCCTTTAAAACAAAAGCAAGGGCCTTATTTGTTTAAAATCATTTAAAATATTTTTCTTTTATTTTAACAAATCATTTTAACACATACTTTAATGTCATATTTTAATTAATTAAATATTGAACAACTAATTTAATCAATTAAAATTTAACATCAATAAATCACATAAATTTGCCACATAATTATAATTACTCGCTAATTATAATTCATGTAACACTTCATCACATAATTCATCTAATTCAATTATCTCAATTAAATTAGAACTATAATATAAAATTAATATACATTAATTAAATTAAATATTGTACATTCATTTAATTAATATATACACTTAATTAAATAACTCCATAAATCACATAATTTATTTATTTAACTCAATAAATAAATCACATAAAATATTTATTTATTTCAATAAATATTTAAAATTAAATATAAAATCTCAATCGTTACAATCTTCCCTTCTTAAAAGGATTCTGTCCTCAGAATCACACATAAAAAAAATTCTCGTCTATTACAAGTGCTCTACAATCCAATTGCAATCCAATTTGGCATAATCAAGAATTAGAACTTTTAACAGAAAACGAAAATGAAGAACAAGAAGGAAGAAATTTATACCTCTTTATGAATTAAGCTAGCTCAAAATGGATTCCCAACTCTCTGCAAACTATCTTGCTATCAACTAATAATATACTCTTAATCCAACACTTAAACAAAATCTCAGCAAATGAAATTGAAGGAGATGGGTTGTATTTATAGAGGTAATAATATCCAGACATTGTCTTTCCACACCATTTCAAACTAATGGAAATCATAAAAACATGAAGGACATGAAGGTTAAGAGAGAGTAGTTGATTTAGTTGGTGATTTTTACTATTAAGCCCACTCCCCATGTGATCATTGCTAGCAGCTATGGAAGTTTACTAAGTTTAAGGAGAAGCAATAGGCTTAGGCCATAATGGCTGTGCACGTGAAAGGAAGAAATGCCTTACATTATGGGACAAGTAATATCAATCTCAGCTTTCTAGCAAATTGTACAATGCAAGGTTATAACACATCTTATACACTTATGTATTATATACTTAGGCTATCACATATATACATACTATATATTTAGATTATAATTAAAGTTACAATGTAATCCCAATAATACTTACCATGTCATTCATATAGTGTAGTAAATGTAATTTACACACATATAATCTGTGACGCCCCCAAAATAGGTTCAATACCAACCTATTCTGAGTCGCCAATTACATGGTACAGAATTTCAAATACAAATTTTTTATAACAAAAGGTCGTGAGAAATACGACCATACAACTGTGAATGTTAATACAAATCTTATATAATACGAAATATAAACATTCAAATTCATTTTTTATTTATTACAATTATTATCCCACTATTTTATAGAATAGTGAGGACTTTTACAGATCTTAACTCTGACCATCACACTGTTCCCCGACTAGTTCCCACAACATTCTCATTCTCTGAAGAGGACAATAGATGAAAAGGGTGAGCTCAACTAGCCCAGTAAATAATATTATGACTAGGATAATGGAAAACAAATTACCGTTAGTCTACAATAATTCAGATAAAATATTATGGACAGTAAGTGTTAGATCAATATTCGCAGCGAAAATAACAATTCATTAGAAGAGTTAAAGAGAGAATAAAGTCTACTATCTTTTATGATTTAAAAGTCTATCATCAATATTTTATCCCTGTAACATCAATCAATATACATCTCGAATCAAATATTCATCTTTGCACTACGGCCAAAGATATTCATTTGTATCACCAGTTGGTCATGTTCATCTCAACACTTGTCATCTTTGCACTACGGGCCAAAGATATTCATCAGGTAATCATTCATTTTTGCACTACAGGCCAAAGATATTCATCAAATAATCATCCATCTTTGCACTAAAGGCCAAAGATATTCTTTCGTATCACCATTTAAGACTGAGTATGATGAAAAACATTTTAAAGAACGAATCTAGTGAGATAAAGGACAAAGATTAAGGATTCGTATTTTAGTTTATCCAAGTTCAAAAATACTCCATAATAACACTTTGTGGAGCAAAATTCAAGAATAAAGCTCAAAACTTGGATCCAATCAAAGATAGGAACCTTAACAGACAACTCGGACAAATAGAAAAAAAAATAATTTTTCGGTGAATAGTACCGTATTTGTGAATAGTGCCGTATACATGAATAGTAACCCCGACATGAAAAAGATAGAAATTTTATTAAAAAAAAATCATACTTCGTGAATAGTACTTGTGAATAGTACCGTATTCGTGAATAGTATCGTATACGTGAATAGTGTCGTATACGTGAATAGTAACCCCGACAGAAAAAGTAAGAATTTCATAATAAAATCCATGCCAATATTTTGGTATAATGATATTGAAAAGAATAATATCATTTACGAAAGAAAATAACATCCCTTACCTTAACAAGAGAGTAGTTTTGGCTGGAATATCGGATATTATATGGACGAAAACTTGCACTGTTATCAACACTCAAAGTATCTAAATACTCACAAGAAATACGCTCGATATTATAGAGAGAAAATTTTCTGATACTGATGTGATTTTTATTTCTAACTAAGCACCCTATTTATAGAAAAGAGGTAGCACACAATGGTTGACAAAATAACATACACAGAGAAAATTAACAGCACACAAGCTTTGAAATTCTGCAGCCTCCTCTTTTGAAAAAAAAAACATTCCCACATGTTATATAATATATATATATATATATATATATATATATATATATATATTAAAACATTTATTTTTGAAGCTTCAATAATTCATAATAAATAGCCCCTTTTTTAGGAAAATACGAATCTTATAACCTTTCCATATGAAATTAAATTCTCTACAACTTTGTAGAAGGAAGTTTTTCCAAATTCCGAACAGAAAATGGCCGAAATCCACAAACGGATGATTTTCCACACCAAAATACTAATAAAAATACCTCAGCACTAATTCCTTCTTTTATATCCACAAAAATAAATATTTTCTTATCATATAAATTAATAATTAATTATTCACAAATAATATTACAGAACTACAATATTGACAACAAGGTTGTTCCTAGGAAAGAGGGGGCCTTCCGATAAGAATTTCTCTTTACTAGCGCGTAATTAAACAACCCCTCCTAGACAAAACTTCCTTAGACATTGCCAATAATGCTATCTCATAATATTATTCAAATAAAATAAATTATTGATTTGATAATTTGAAATACTGTGCAATGACAATTATTGAATCAATAAAATATTACGCAATTATCCCTGTAGCAATTATTGAAACAATAATATAAAATATTGAACAGTAATTACTATAACAATTATTGAGTAGTGACTTCTTACGTAAGAACCAATAATTTGAATTACTGTGCAATACTGTGTGCTACTGTGCAATACCTCGTATTACTGTATTTGAACCACCAGGTATTTCAACAGTTTTCACGCCGTTATTTAGAAAAACTTATTCTTGTCGTTTTTTTCATCCGACAGTTATTCCTCAATATCATGATTCCTCCACAAAACCTTAACGTAAGGTATAATTTTTGAGCGTAAGAAATGTTCCTTCTTATCCAAGATCTTAACAGGTATCTCCTCGTATGTTAAATCTTCGGCTATCTCGTCTGGTTCTAACTCAATAATGTGGTTTGGGTCTTTCACGTATTTACATAGCATAGATATGTGAAAAACGTTATAAACATGAGACATGCTTAGAGGTAAAGCGAGTCTATAGGCCACAGTTCCTACTCGGTTAAGAATTTCAAATGGACCAATAAATCGTAACTCGGTGTTCATAACTTTCTGCAAACTGACCCTTTGGCATTCGATGCTTCGCTTTGACACGTTTACACGTTAAACACCTCGAGATAAACTCCGCGATCTCTCTCTTTATATTGCTCCACCAAATTGTATGTTGACGATCATGATACATTTTTGTACTTCTAGGATGGATTGCGAACGGTGTGTTGTGTGTTTCCATCATGATTTTATACTTCAAATCGGAGTTGTTAGGAACACAAAGTCTGAAGTTGACTCGAAGTATTCCTTTTTCATCGATTCTTGCTTCTGGAATAGTATGTTCTTGCACCTTCTTCTTCATATTCGTCAGCTTCGGATCTGTAGATTGAGTAGCTTTAACTCTATCCATTAAAGCTGGTTTTACGCATATATTTGACATCATTACGTGGATCTCCGGAGTCTTTAACTTTATCTCCATCCTTTGTACGTCATAAAAAATGGGCTTCGTGTTGACAATATCGCATTTGTACCCGCATACTATCTTCTACTCAATGGGTCAGCTACCACGTTCGCTTTTTTCAGGATGGTATTGGATGGTATGATCGTAATCTTTCAACAGCTCCAACCAACATCGTTTTCGCATATTGAGTTCATTCTAAGTAAAGAAATATTTGAGGCTTTTGGAGTATATTAAGATGTTATCAATAATAACAACCACAAAATGATCCAAATATTTGATACCAACTGTGACCCTCATGGTGCTTCAACTATTGCACCTCGCAATTGGTCGAACAGGTCATCAATACGAGGTAACGGATACCTATTCTTGATGGTGACATGGTTCAACTCCCGATAGTTAATACAACGTCGTATACTACCGTCTTTCTTCTTTACGAATAAAACAGGAGCACCCCCAATGAGATGTACTAGAACGAATAAAACCGATGTCTAACAACTCCTGTAGTTGGACCTTTAACTCCTGAAGTTCAATAGGAGTCATTCGATATGGGGTTTTAGAAATTGGTTTTGTACCGGGTTCAAGGTCAATAAAGAATTCAACTTCACGTTCTGGGGGTAGGCCGGAAAGTTCTTCGGGAAATACATCAGGAAACTCATTAACAACAGAAATATTATTTAAATCTGACGTATTCTGTTTTAAATCAATGACATGGGCTAAGAAAGCTTGACATCCGTTTTTCAATAAACGAATAACATTATGACTTGAAATGACATTGACTGATTTTAGCGGTTTGGTGGTTTAGATTTGCACAACAGGATGATTAGGAATATGAAAACTAACAATCTTACGAAAACAATCAATTTTGGCATGATAAGTGGTTAATCAATCAATTCCTAAAATCACGTCAAATGCAAGTACTTTCAAAGATATAAAATCCATAGGTAGTGTGAGGGTACCAATTTGAATCAACAAGATTTGTAAACTGTAGATGTAACGAAGGTTTCACCCAATGGAGTTTCAACAGATAAGTCAAAGTCTAATTTCTCAGAAATCAAGTTCAAACGTTGAGCACAAGTAGGTGAAATAACAGAATGGGTAGCACCAGTATCTAATAAAGCATAGACTTCACAAGAGTTTATGATTAACTAACCCGTGATAAATTCATTCGGGTTCCTCGCATTTTGGGCAGTCACGACAAACGCTCTTCCAAGAACCACCGACTTTGACTTGTCCGGGACAGCCTTTGGAATCACCACCTCCGCTGGACTTAGTTTCGCTACCGGACACACTTGAGCTATATGACCTTCCTTTCCATAGTTATAACACACCTTGGATTGCTGTGTGCAGTTGGGACTGATGTGTCCCTCTTCTCCGCATTTATAGCATACGTCCGGTGGTCGTTCTCCTCCCCTAGAAACAGTTGATGTTGGTGCTGCTGTCGATGTTTTTACGTTCACATTGTTGTACCTTCTCTTCTTGAAATCTCCCCCTGACTCACTCCTTTTATTATCATGGCCACGACTACCACCGGAGTGGTTACCGCTTCTGTCATGATACTTTCCTCCATGCTGGTTGTCGTTGTTCCGATGACTGCTGCCACTGGTACGACTTTGATTGTTGTCCCTTGGTTGAACATAATCATTATCACGTTCTAACAATTGGGCCATGTTCACTACATCTGAATATAAAGAAAGTTTGTGAGAAATGAGGTATTGACGAATTTTGAGTTTCAAACCTCTTAGAAACATCCGCGTCATACATTCTTCATTATCAACCAAATGAGATGCGAACCGAGATAACTCCGCGAACTTAGCCTCATACTGGGACACAGTCATGTTGTTCTGTTCCAGTTTAATAAACTCTACGTCCTTTATATGACGAATACTTTCTAGAAAGTACTTGTCATTGAATAATTTTTGGAACTCTTCCCAAGACATCTTGAGTGCGGCAAGCTGGGTACGCTTCACAGATTCCCACCAGTAATCTGCCTCTCCGTGGAACATAAACGTGGCGAATAGAACCTTCTGTTCCTCCGTGCATCCCAAGACATCAAATATCTTGGTAATTTGCTTAATCCAATTTTCTGCCTTGATTGGATCTAGCTTTCCCTGAAACTCTGGTGGTCCCAACTCTTTGAACTTTTTGGCAGTGACAAGCCGCGAGTTTTATTATTTCCACCTGTATTATGAACACGAATCTCCCTCGTCTGGTTTTGCATGAACTGTAAAAAACTTCTAAACATCCAGTCATTCATCGTTTCTTCGGTAGGGTTGTTTATAGGAGGAATATAGCCTTCCTGTTGCACGTTCTCCTGATTGGTGATTAAAGGTGTCTCAACGATCTCATTCACTCCATTGTTTAGATTTTTAGCTGCCATTCTCAAATACTGCCACAAAACTAGGGTTAATCAAACAAATTAACATATCACATATTAACCCTATATTCTAACCGACCAATTAAATAACAATTAAGCTTAGGTAGGACACACTAGCGAAGGTTTTACTTGTCTTTCCCCTCCTAGTTCTATTCCCAGATCTCTGCCACATATCATATCCCTAATCTCTGATACCAACTGTGACGCCCCCAAAATAGGTTCAATACCAACCCATTCTGAGTCACCAATTACATGGTACAGAATTTCAAATACAAATCTTTTATAACAAAAGGTCGTGAGAAATACGACCATACAAATGTGAATGTTAATACAAATCGTATATAATACGACATATAAACATTCAAATTCATTCTTCATTTATTACAATTATTATCCCACTATTTTATAGAATAGTGAGGACTTCTACAGATCTTAACTCTGACCATCACACTGTTCCCCGACTAGTTCCCACGACATTCTCATTCCCTGAAGAGGACAATAGATGAAAAGGGTGAGCTCAACTAGCCCAGTAAAGAATATTATGACTAGGATAATAGAAAATAAATTATCGTTAGTCTTCAATAATTCAGATAAAATATTATGGACAACAAGTTTTAGATCAATATTCGCAGCAGAAATAACAATTCATTAGAAGAGTTAAGTAGATATTGAAATCTACTATCTTCTATGATTTAAAAGTTTATCATCAATATTTTATCCCTGCAACATCAATCAATATACATCTCGAATCAAATATTCATCTTTGCACTACGGGCCAAAGATATTCATTTGTACCATCAGTTGGTCATGTTCATCTCAACACCTGTCATCTTTGCAATACGGGCCAAAGATATTCATCAGATAATCATTCATCTTTGCACTACAGGCCAAAGATATTCATAATATAATCATCCATCTTTGCACTACAGGCCAAAGATATTCTTTCGTATCACCATTTTAAGACTTAGGATGATGAAAAATATTTTAAAGAACGAATCTAGTGAGATAAAGGACAAAGATTAAGGATTCGTATTTTAGTTTATCCAAGTTCAAAAATACTCCATAATAACAATTTGTGGAGCAAAATTCAAGAATAAAGCTCAAAACTTGGATCCAATCAAAGATAGGAATCTTAACAGACAACTCGGACAAATAGAAAACAAATTAATTTTTCGGTGAATAGTACCGTATTTGTGAATAGTGCCGTATACGTGAATAGTAACCCCGACATGAAAAAGATAGAAATTTTATAAGAAAAATCATACTTCGTGAATAGTACTCATGAATAGTACCGTATTCGTGAATAGTATCGTATACGTGAATAGTGCCGTATACGTGAATAGTAACTCCGACGGAAAAAGTAAGAATTTCATAATAAAATTCATGCCAATATTTTGGTATAATGATATTGAAAAGAATAATATCTTTTCTGAAAGAAAATAACATCCCTTACCTTAACAGGAGAGTAGTTTTGGCTGGAATATCGGATATTATGTTGACGAAAACTTGCACTGTTATCAATACTCAAAGTATCTAAATACTCATAAGAAATACGCTCGATATTATGGAGAGAAATTTTTTTGATTCTGGTGTGATTTTCATTTCTAACTAAGCACCCTATTTATAGAAAAGAGGTAGCACACAATGGTTGACAAAATAACATACAAGAGAAAATTAACAGCACACAAGCTTTGAAATTCTGCAGCCTCCGCTTTTGAAAAAAAAAACTTTCCCACATGTTATATAATATATTTATATATATATATATATTAAAACATTTATTTCCGAAGCTTCAATAATTCATAATAAATAGCCTCTTTATCAGAAAAATACGAATCTAATGTCCTTTTAAAATGAAATTAAATTCTCTACAACTTTGTAGAATGAATTTTTTCCAAATTTCGAACAGAAAATGGCCGAAATCCACAAACGGATGATTCTCCACACCAAAATACTGATAAAAACACCTCAGCACTAATTCCTTCTTTTACATCCACAAAAATAAATATTTCCTTATCATATAAATTAATAATTAATTATTCACAAATAATATTATAGAACTACAATATTGGCAACCAGGTTGTTCCCAGGAAAGAGGGGGCCTTCCGATAAGGATTTCTCCTTACTGGCGTGCAATTAAACAACCCCTCCTAGACAAAACTTCCTTAGACATTGCCAATAATGCTATCTAATAATATTATTCAAATAATATGAATTATTGATTTGATAATTTGAAATACTGTGCAATGATAATTATTGAATCAATAAAATATTGTGCAACTATCAATGTAGCAATTATTAAATCAATAATATAAAATATTGAACAGTAATTACTGTAACAATTATTGAGTAGTGACTTCTTACGTAAGAACCAATAATTTGAATTAATGTGCAATACCGTGTGCTACAGTGCAACACCTCGTATTACTGTATTTTAACCATCGAATATTTCAACAGTTTTAACGGTAACAACCACGCCGTTATTTAGAAAAACTTATTGTTGTCGTTTTCTTCATCCGACAGTTATTTTATTGTGGGACCCACAAATGGCTGCGCCGTCGTACAAATATTCCTCGATAACAAGAATATTCCACGATCAAACGAATATTCCCCAACAACAATGAATATTTTATTACCACTTGCTAACTTTAAAAAATTTGCACATTTCTCCTATAACTTACCACATTTATCAAGACAATACCTTACTGTTTAAAATAATATATAAAGAAAAATTAAATCTTTATTCATAAAATTTGGGGTCTTACATAATCCATGTACATTTTATCTTATCGATATAATTCAATCGGATACTACCACATTACATTATCTCATGTATTATTTAATTTAAATTTAATTAATCAACAATTATTTACAATATATCCATGATATATTATTTTATTGTATACTCACTCACATTGTCACATTGGCATTATCATGTAGTTCTTACAATTCATTAAACTTTACTATATAGTTTATATATAATAGAGTCGCATTGCAATTTACACTTCATATAATATATAGTTAGCTACTATACGTTATACTTTTAAATTCGCATGCTTGCGCATAGAAGTTAATAATTTTTTTTATCTCATCAATTAATTAATAATATTATTAATTAATCCATTTTTCATTAATCAATGAAATTATAACTTCCACAATAATTGATTAACACTTATATGATTAAGTATCACATTAAATGAATGTTAATCTTATTATATTTATAAACACTTTGCTTATTATTATTATGTCTCTTGCAATAATAATAATCACATATTATTAACTAATCATCATTAATATTCTATAATAATTAATTAATATTCTATAATAACAATTAACAATTAATATAGATTAATTGTTCACTTAATAATTTTTTCGTTAATTAATATAATTATTAATATTTCTCATCACTGTGCCACACAAGGCATTCAACTAGTTTATCGCAAACTCCACATTTTCTCAATTATTATAATTATTCAATTTAATATAATTGAGTTAACTCACAAAATCATTTATATTCAACTAAATATTCATTCTCCATAAATATATTTATTTAATAATATTCAAAAATTCTCGGGTATTACATCTTCAACAATTGAAATTGCATCAACAGATATCTAACATAAGTCTCCTCTTATATAGATATTAGTCAACGCTTCTAATCCAATTAGAAATAAGGTTTCATTTAATTAATTAAACATCTTTAATTAATTAAGCTTCCCAACCCATTGGGAATAATTTATTAAACTCTTTTAATTAATTTACCTCCTAATCCTCCTAATCTTATTAGGAATAAATGAGAGTACTAATATTAAATTAATTCCTAAACTCCTTTAGAAATTAAAATAATAATAATTGTAATAATATTAATAAGACTACTCTTATTAATTTATATTTAATATTTCAAAAATATTAAGTAATAAACATTAATCTATTTAATTTATTCTATCACCATAGATTAAATTAATTACACTTAACATATTATTACGATTACGCCATTATATTCTTAAATAATTATTCTTTCTTTTATGGTGTGACCCTTTAGGTTCTCCATATTAAACTGGTTGTGAATAAATCAATTAGACTTGTAAGACCCCGGATTTTATGAAATAGAAGTATTCAATTTTTCTTATAATTATTATTCAGTAAATGGTTAAATTGATAAAAGGTTAAAGTTGAGGGTGATGTATGTAAAATTTTCAAAATAAGCAAGTGGTAATAAAATATTCATTGTGTCGGGGAATATTCGTTTGGTCGTGGAATATTCTTGTTGTCGGGGAATATTCGTAGGACGGCGCAACCATTTGTGGGCCCCACAACGGAATAACTGTCGGAATGAAAAAAACGACAAGAATAAGTTTTTCTAAAAATAATGGCGTGGTTGTTACCGTTAAAACTGTTGAAATACCCGGTGGTTAAAAGAACAGTAACACACGGTATTGCACAGTAATTCTAATTATTGATTCTTACGTAAGAAGTCACTACTCAATAATTGTTACAGTAATTACTAGTTCAATATTTTATATTATTGATTCAATAATTGCTACATTGATAATTGCATAATATTTTATTGATTCAATAATTGTCATTACACAGTATTTCAAATTATCAAATCAATAATTCATATTATTTGAATAATATTATTAGATAGCATTATTGGCAATGTCTAAGAATGTTCTGTCGGGGAAAGGGGTTAGGTTAATCTAATTGCGCGCCAGTAAGGAGAAATCCTTATCGAAAAGCCCCCTTTTTCCTGGGAACGACCTAGTTGTCAATATTGTGGTTCTGTAATATTATTTGTGAATAATTAATTATTGATAAAAATGATAAGAAAATATTTATTTAATGTGGATATAAATGGAGGAATTTTTAAAGAGACAATTATTAAGAGTTGATATTTTATTCTCTTTGATAATTTATTCAAATATATTATTATAATATTACATTATAAATGTATGATGTAATAATATAATAATGGTGATATTTTTATAATAAATTAATGGTTTATGAATAAATAAGGTGGAAGAGAGAAAATAGAATTTGAATTTTTTTAATAATTATAAATATTTTATTATATATATATATATATGTGTGTGTGTGTGTGTGTGTGTGTGTATATGTGTGTGTGTATGTGTGGAAGAAATGGTGGGGATGAGAAAAGAAGAAAAGGGGAGAGAGAGAGAGACAGTTAGTGGAAGAATATGGAAAAGGAGGAAAGAGAAAGAAAAAGAAGAAGAAAATTGAAAAACATCCGTATATAAATTTCGGTCATTTTTCGTTCGAAATTTAGAAAAACTTTCTTTTACAAAGTTGTAGAGAATTAAATTTCCTATAGAATGAACATAAGATTCGTATTTTTCTGCTAAAAGGGCTATTTATTATGAATTATTGAAATTCTGAATTAATTTTTAATTAAAATATACTATGGGCCCCACTCTTGACTTTGATTGGTTGATTGTTGAAGATATTTTTTCAAGGATGGCAGGCGTACATTTTTTCTAAGGATGGCAGGCGTCCGAATTTTTTTAGTCTCGTTTGGTGTCCTAACATTTTTCTATAAATAGGTTGCTTAGTTTAGAAATGAAAATCACACCAAAAACAGAAAATTTTCTCTCTATAATATCGAGCGTATTTCTTGTGAGTATTTAGATACTTTGAGTGTTGATAACAGTGCAAGTGTTCGTCAGCATAATATCCAATAATCCAGACAGAGTGAGTATTATACTGAGGTAAGGGATGGTAAGGGATGTTATTTTTTCTCGTAAATGATGTTATTACTTTCAATATTATTTTACTGAAATATTGGTATGAATTTTATTATAAAATTTTTATCTTTTCCGTCGAGGTTACTATTCACGTATACGGCACTATTCACGTATACAGTACTATTTCTGAGTACTATTCACGAAGTATGATTTTCTTATGAAAATTTTATATTTTCATGTCGCGATTACTATTCACTTATATAGCACTATTCACGTATACGGCACTATTCACAAATACGACACTATTCACAAAAAAAATTTAATTTTCTTTTATTTGTACAAGTTGCCTGTTAAGGTTCCTATCTTTGATTGGATCCAAGTTTTGAGCTTTATTCTTGAATTTTACTCCACAATTAGTTATCATGTTGACAATTGGATCATATTATTCTTATTCTCATATATAACATTTTTATAATCCTGATGATGAAAATTATCTTTGACTTGAGTGTAAAGATGGGTAGATTAGTGGTATGATCATGACTATGGGTTCTCTTTGGCCAGTAGTGCAAAGATGAATTGTTGACTGGTATGATCATGATCATTGATTTTACAATTGAATATCGTTAGCTTAAGTGCAAAGGTGAATTGATCAACATGTTATAAATATTATTTTTATAAATTTTGAAATGATTAGATATTCCTTTGAAAGTTGTGTTTCATCTAATATCATTTCCCTTGAATTTTTATTTACCTCAATCTTCTTATTAAATTTTTATTGTTATCTTTGCAATACGAAAGTTGAATATCTTTGGCCTGTAGTGCAAAGATGAGCTGTTGATTTATGAATATCTTTGGCCTGTAATGCAAAGATGAGTTGTTGATTAATGAATATCTTTGGCCTGTAGTGCAAAGATGAGCTGTTAATTTTGAATATCTTTGGCATGCAGTGCAAAGATGAGTTGTTGATTTATGAATATCTTTGGCCTGTAGTGCAAAGATGAGTTATTGATGTAAGAATATCTTTGGCCTGTAGTGCAAAGATGAATTTATTAGCATGATTATGAACAGGAACTGTGATTTGGTATAACCATGATCTTTGGTGTTTCAGGTAAAGACAGGTGATGAAAATTATCTTCGTCCTGAGTGCGAAGAGGAATTTATCAATATAATTATGATTATGAACTATTTACATGATTATGGACATGAATTATTGATTGATGTTACAGGAGTGCAATATTGTTGGTGGACTTTTAACGTAGAGGAGATAATAGACATTATGGTCTAATTGACTCTTCTAATGGATAGTTCGTTCCGCTGCAACTATGGTTGGAAAGTTTTATCATCTACCATATGTTCTAAATCTCTTATTTATTACTGACGAATGCTATTGATAATTTGATTATCTTTAGTTATGATATTCTTTACTGGACTATTTGTGCTCACCCTTTTGCTTCACAATTCCTTTTAGGTAATAAGAGTGTAGCTGGGTCGAGCGGTGATAACAGGAGAATAGAACGAGGGTCTATAACTGTTGAAATTTCCTACCAACCAGTATGGAAATAATTTTATTGAGAACTTTAAATGTGTGTGTCATATTTTATATGTTATTTAAGCATTAATTTTGGTGAACCGACTTAGGTGAGGTGAACCCAACTTTGGAAGGGTGTTTTGCCACTATCATACAAGATGTCTAACCACATACAACTTCATGTTATTTTAAGACATGGTTGTGTGCATCCACTTGCTGATTATATCCATGAATAGTACCTATATAATCTTGGAGTATGGTTGGAATATAATTCTCAGTTTGAGACAACAGAGATAATTATATGGCAAGAGAAGACCCACCATTAGAATGAACAAGATAGTAATCTTCTCATTTTTCTTTGGGGTCTATTGGGTCAACCAAGGATAATTCTCAAGTCCTACGATATCTATTATAACTTAGATGCATGGCTGCCCCTGTACGAAGGTTTCCTGGAGCATTTTCCAAAGATTTTAATTCTTAAAACAATTATTGACTGTACCTTTATGTAATGTATATTTGATTTGGAGTATGGATATTGTATTCGTATTAAAACTCACAATTTAATTGTGGTCGTATTTTGTACGACAGTTTAAAAGTAAGAATTTGAATATTTGTATTTGGATTCTGTACCATGTATTTCTTGGCGACCCATAATAGGTGGGTTGTGTATTGAACCTATTTTGGGGGCATCACAAGAACAATTCTAATATTATTTAAATAAATAAATTAAACTAATAGTCTATTTAAATAAATAATATTTATTCTACAATAAGGATAAGCCTCCTTAGTGATCAACGACTTTTTAGATAATATAGATTTCAACATTAATCATAAAAGAACCCTTGAGTTAATAGTTACTGTACAATTCAATCCTTCCACCAGACAATGTCTCAATTAAATATAAGACATGGAATTACTTTCAAGTCTTATTTTACTTAATTATATGTATTTCGATCAGAAAATGCACAACTCCAAATAATACAAATTAGAAACTCCTTTCTAATTTCATTCTACCTTGGCCAAGGTTTCTTGGGTTGTCATTTATCGAATCACATAGGACATATCTCTTCTTTTACTAGAAGTGGTAGATTTTTTATTGATCCTTCATTATCTCTATATATAAATTATTACACCCAAGCATACCCTTTGATATACTCTAAGGGTATTAAGGAATAAGTCAAAGTATAATTCATTATACACAAGATACTATGATGATCTTAAGTCTGAGGATGACTTGTACTACTATCACATTAGGAATTTCTATTGATAGACAAGTAAAACTCCATTAGGTATTCCTTAGCGAGTCACGTTCAGTGTACTTATTCTCCAATAAGCACCTACATACTTGCTTTAGTGTCTCCACAGGAATGATCATGAGATCAATCATCCTCATCCAATGAGCAAACAACATATGTACTAATCTATCCGGATTCATTAATCCCCTTTTTAGTAATCCAATGATTGGAAACTATTTTAGTTTTAAGTTATCTAAGAATTTAGATCTCATTAGCATGATCATCATCATGATTCTAAAAGCATTGCTTAAAACTATGAGTTTATCACATATTATAAAAACAGAACTATGTAGATAAATAAATGCCTTTAATTAAATAATATTTTTATTAATAAATAAATAAGATCGTTTTCAAAGTATATGCTTTATCATCATACATGATTGGCTTGTATGCATACTACTTTCAGCAACCACATACCATCATGTGCCACCATGTGCTACCATGTGTCCCCCATGTGTTACCATGTGCCCCCATAGCCCACATGGGTTGCCCCATGGGTTTTACCCACCCGTTAATCTATCGGTTCAACCCACTAGTTCGGTTATTAGTTTGGGCTTAGTGTTAATTCTCATTGGGCTTAACTTCAGGCTTGATTTAAATAATCATTGGGCCTTAATCATTCACCAATTAGGCTTGAAAAAAATTCAAGTCCAATAGTTAATGTCCATTAAGACTTATCGTATTCTTATCATATAATTCTCGTATTCTATTCGTATATACTTCGTATGATATTCGTATCATACGTCGTATTACCCTCTTATTGTACTCGTATAATAGCTAGTATTTTACTCGTATTCGTTATGTATAATAATCATTATTATTACACTTAATTATTTCTTCTTCGATTTCACTTTCCCTAACCCTTAGGGTTTTAAGTCCGCAAGCGAAAACTTCGTGAGTCATAACTGAAATATTATTAAATATTCCATCTTATCTTAGAATCCTATCATTACGCGTTTCTCGAAATTTCAAAAATAATTCCCGAGCAAAAATGGATAAATAGTAATTTTTCAAATATTTCTCGAAAAACTTTTATTTTCGTCTTGAAAATTCAAATCATTTAATTCTAGCACATAGCTAGAATCCTAACCACATTCACATCTTCTAGGTCATAGAACGACCTTTAAACACATAACACAGAATATAACTAATAAAAATTTATATTTTAATTAATAATTCTTTAAACTAAATTTCTGAATAATCCGATTTTCCTTGTTGTCACAAAACATGTTTTAAATAACTCATGAAAATACTAGATGCATCAGTTAATCTAACAGAAATAAATGTCCATCTATACAATTCACATGTTAAAACAATTTTCCATTTTTCACATTTTATCATGCTAAATTGATTAGATATTGTCATCACATGATCATCACATTTTGATAAAACATAATAACTATGCAATTTATCAAGCATATTATCTAAACAAAGAAAAGAATAACGATACTTATTTACCAATTCAAAATCGATGCACAAACTCATTGTCCCATCCTCTTTAAGTACCATGATCTCATATATAGCACACGAACTTATGTCTTCTCTCACGATACCCACTTTGACCAACTCTCCAACCCGCCTCGGTAACTCCATCGTCTCCTCGGGAATACTATCAGCTGTTCAGTACGAAATGATAGCACGTAGAATATCATCAACAACCTGTTTAAGAGACAAAATAGAACTAGAAAAAGAAGAGTTAACCTTGTTAGTATTCAAAAGTGTCGTCTTATACGAATGAACAATCATTAGTTGTTCAAAACACAACTCGATATCCAACTCACTCTTTTTTCATAGTCACATATTTCTTCTCTCTCTTCTTTATGCTCACTCTCTCGTTTGTTTTTCTCTCGTATATTTTCAATCTCTCTATTTTTTTCATTCCCCTTTTTCCCTATTTTTTGATCAATTTCTTTTTGGCGTTCACTTTCTTTCTTTTGATCACGATCTTTTTGTAAGTACATTAGATTGTCATGAACTTGCTCGAACGTCATTGGACAAAACATGACCCTTCTTCAATTGTGTACCAATGAATACTCATCCGTACAATTGTTATGCTTCGCGCGCCTGTTGTGTCGCCATGACTTCCCAATTAACAAATGGCAAGTATGGATTGGAACTACATCGCATAATACTTCATCTTCATATCTTCCTATGCAAAAAGAAACTGACACTTGTCTATTCACTTCCACCTCCTCACAATCGACAATCCCTTGCAACTTATAAGGTTGAGGATGTGCAACTGTTGATAACCCTTGTTTCTCCATAATTGTAGTGCTAGCAATGTTAGTACCAATGTCACAATCAATTTTTACAATGCATACCTTTTCTTGTACTAGAAACCTAGTATAAAATATATCCTTTTGCTGCATTATTTCTTCCTCGTTAGCTTGCACACTTGTTGCTTTTCTAGTCTCCCATAACTCTCCAAGAATCGCATGATCTTCTTCAACTTTTATTTCCCTAGACAATAAAGGTTCCCTTCTACACTCCATAGGTTTATGAGGCTTCTCCCTACGTCCATGATAATTATGATGCCTCTCATAATCCTCCTCCCATGGTCTCCTCCGCTCATCCACTTATCTACGAAAGAATTCATACGAACTCTAGGTTTTCTTTTCAGTGACTCCTCATAGCCAAACATGTTTACTGCAAAATAAGGGTTAGTAGAAAAAAAAAATTCCTCACACTCCATTACGTGTTTCACTCAACAATGTTTTGCTCGTGTACGCACTCAGTTGGCTTTTACCTTCAATTAATCTCACTACTCTTGTCTTTTACCTCTAAATATTCTCTCTAATAGGTTCTTTTTGAATTCACCAAATAAATTTACAGTTTTACAATGCAATTCAAATGTAACTTATCAAGAACAAATATAGAAGGTGTGAATATCGATCTACAACAAAATATTACAGGTGATCGCCTTGCACTCTCCTTATAAACCCTTAAAATTCTGCTTGTATGCTTTCTCTGAAAATTTATGGTGTCGCTTCGTCGTAATTGTTGAACGATTTAATGATTTGATGGTGTGCTACAAGTTTGGTTAGTACAATAGAAATAGAATCTGAAATTTTGTCCTTTATACTCTTTTTATGAATATTTTTTTTGCAATATATTCAAATAGAAAATTTAAGGATACATAACTCGCTAGAACTTAGCTTTGATACCAAATGATAGACTCCCTAACACGCTTGCGTGAGGTGGTAGTCGCCCGGATTGTTTTTTAACGAAGTTGTTGGGTGAATTGCTTGTAACACCTTAACCCATCGCCTATATGTAGACGGTAATCTTGTTACAATTGCTCGAGTTCGAAAATATGCGTTGAATGGACACCAATGACACCTTCACCCCTTGCTTATATTGAAGCTGTAATCTCAGTAAAATCAACGATTGATGCGGTAGAAGACGCCACACACAACTATGTATTGTTTTATGATAAGTCAAATTGAATCTCAAAGAATAACTAAGGAAATAACTTAGGAATTCTTCAAAGAACCAAAAAGTAGAGAATAGTCTCATAAGAATTTGATAAATCTGAATATTATAGAATGAATATTGTGTACTACATCCATAAGCCTGTAATAGTAGTAATTAAAACCCTAGAAATCTTATAAGGAATCAATAAGTGATTTTGAATCAAAATCTAATCTATAAGTATCCTAATTACATTAGAATTTTGAAAACATGCTAAAAATTCCAAATTTAGAAAGTAAATCTGCATCCAATCTATCAAAAACAAGTAAAAAACCCAACTGGAACCCGACAAATTCGTCGAGGCGGATTCGTATGAATGAGAATTCACCTGGGCAAATCCAAGCAGAGAATAATGGGTTGGGGCGAGTTCAGAAGGCGCTAGGGAGCATTCGAATGGAGGCAAATTCGACGGGGCGGATTCTTTGGCCTGCGCATTCGTCGGGGAAAATCCAAATTTCCTATTGCAACGTCATTTGGTAAAATGGTCATAACCTTATATTCTGAACTCCAATTGGAACAATTAAAGAGGCTTCGGAAAGCTAAGGAGTAGATCTAAAAATTTCATTCTTTGAGGGTTGAAAGATTCTGGCTGGATCAAGGTCGAAATCGGCCTTAAATAGGCTGTTATGTAAACAACAAGCCGAAAACTCCAAACTTTGATCTATATTGCATGATGAACGTATTGCCTTGAAGCTTGAATCCTTCTCCTTTATTCCATACATTCCAACCTCGTGTTATCGCATGATAGAATATATGTTCCTATCCATGCAATGTATACGGGCTCAATTGACTTGAACTCCAATTGAAGCATCCTTGGGTTGAATTCAGCCTAACTACTCGCAACCATTCTTTGAACCCTTGGAACTTTAGTTAAGTCATTATTGTTTTATGCAAGCCCGACCAGGATTGTATCAAAAAGGATGATTGATCTCATAATCATTTGTGTGGAGACACTAAAGCAAGTATGTAGGTGCTTATTGGAGAATAAGTTCACCGAACGTGGTTCGTTAAAGGAATACCTAATGGAGTTTTACTTGTCTATCAATAGAAATTCCTTAAGTGATAGTAGTACAAGTGATCCTTGGACTTGAGATCATCATAGTATCTTGTGTGTGATGAGTTATGCTTGTAGACACTCAAAATTTTATTTTCCTTTTACTAAACATGCAAGAGGGCAAAAGCATCTTTTTTACACCTCGAAGACAACCCTGTGGGATAAAACAACAAACTTAAACCTTGGAGACAGCCCCTAGGGAAAACAACATCACAATTTCAGCCCCGAAGACAACTCTGAGGAAAGACAGCCATTTCAAACCCAAAGACAACCCTGAAATGATAAAAATGTAATTTTTCCAACACAACATAAACAACAATCGTCCAGCTATGGATGGGGTCACAAAGAGCCACCACAGCAATCTCGAGTGCAAACTACGCAAGATAGAGATCCACAAACTATCATCGGATACTTGAAGATGCCATTCTAGTTATGGACCCATATTCTCGGACTCAAAAATAGGCAAGCCTGGTGTCAATGCGTAGCTCTCAGAAAGAGATTTTTGGAATGGTATGGCACATCTCCATGCGATTCCAGGATTACAAGATGCGGACGTTTCAGCAGACATCGCAGCGATCGAAGGAATGAACTTCGAGGCGACGGGACCCACTGGGCTTAGCCGCAGGTGTACCTGCTACTGCCATAGGTGTACCTTCTACTGCCGTTAGTAGACCTGTAGCTGGCCGGGGTCTTTAAATACAGCCCCTATCTTATTTTAGAGAGAGGCCTCATTTTCCAAGTTTTAAAGAGAGAAATTCGCGAGCTAGAGAGAGAAGGGGAGTGATTCTTCATCTCAAACTCTGTAAATCTCATTTTTAAACACTTCTATACATATAAAACTTGTTATCTCAACTTTTTATCGGTTGAAATCTAGTTCTTTGAAGCTTTTAGCCGTTCGTTGCAGATCTCGAGTTATACTGTAAGATCTTCTCAGAGCTATGCTTATTTACTACTTTAATATATATAGAAATGTTGTATATATAGAGAGAGATCTTGCTTGGTTGTTGTTAGAACTAACGTGTAACCGTTCATTTCATGTAAATAGTCAATATTTAAAGTGTATTAACTAGATCTATCCTTGATCTGGCTAGATCTAGCTTTTAACTAGTTCAAAAGTTGCAAAACTTGAACCGTTAAGCTATATTGACTATGATCTAGATAGATCTAGTTTAATTTCCAGTTTTGTAAATATGTGGCAACCACGTGACCCTAGATCAGTATCTAGAGGAAGCGGGAATGTGACGCCTCCAAAATAGGTGTACATAACCCATTCTGAGTTGCCAAAAATACACACTATAGATACCAATTTTCCTATTTACAACTATTAACCTGTCGTGCAAAATACGACAACACACATAATGTGAGTGTTCAATACTATTATTGTACCATGTATAGTACGACAATATTCACACCCAAATTATTACAATGCCATATAAAATATAGCAACAAATATTTCAAGTCCTCAAAGGAACATGCGAAGATTTATGTCCTCCTCATTTTAATGGGGTGCATTTTTGACGCTTCCAAATTGGGGTTCTCATCACCCTATTTGGTTCACCAAAATTAATTATTAAATGACGTATAAAATATGGCATACATATTTTAAATCTTCTGTACAATTATTGTCACACTGTTTTATAATGTGTTGAGAAACTTCAATAGTCTCGAACCATCACTCTATTCCCATATTATCCCCGCTCGACCCAGCACCATCTTACTACCTGAAAGGAATTGTGAAGCAAAAGGGTGAGCACAAATAGCTTAGTAAAAAATATCATGACTTAAGATAATTAAATTATCACTAGCCTTTATCAGTAATAAATCAAATATTTAGAACATATGGTAAATGATAAAAGTTTTGAACCATAATTGCAGCGGAATCAACAATTCATTGAAGAGTCAGGTAGATTATATTGTCTACTATCTTCTCCAAATTAAAAGTCCATCGTCAATATTTTATTCCTATAACACCAATCAACAGTTCTTCGTTGTACCCAAGACAAAGAGAACTTTCACCACCTGTCTTTACCTGAAACACCAAAGATCATGGTTATACCAATTCACAGTTTCTGTTCATAATCATGCTAATAAATTCATATTTGCACTCCGGGCCAAAGATATTCAACTGTAACACCAATGGTTATGTCAATCAACAGTTCATCTTTGCACTATGGGCCAAAGATATTCAGCAATATTACAAATAGTCATGAACCAATCAACATTTCATCTTTGTACCCCTGGCCGAAGAGAACCGATGGTTATTATCATGCCAAACAATAGTCCATCTTTCCACTACAGGCCAAAGACATACAACTGTAACATCAATGATCATGATTATACCAATACACAATTTCTGGTCATAATCATACCAATCAACAGTTCATCTTTACACTACGTGCCAAAGATAACTTCCCAACACAAATTTAAGTCTGAGGATGATGACAATGATATAAAGGATGAATGGAAATAATAAGAATAATAAGATGTAGAATAAATATTAAAGATTTATAATTTAGTTTATCTAGAGTTTAAGAATGTCCAAATTGTTAACATGATGACCAAAACATAGATTCAAATTCAAGAATGATATTCAAGATTTACATTTCAACGATAACGATTAATATTCAATAAATTAAAATTCAGGTAAATTAAATGATACTAGATGAAGCACAAACCTCCAAGGTATTTCTAATTATTTCAGGAACTATAGAAGCAATACTTACCGTAGTAAGTTCAGATTTAGGAGTATGAAAGAAAGTGATATCCCTTTACCTTAGCATGTGACTAGATTATGCTTTTTATGAAATTGATCAACTTAAACAATGCGTGCATTTCTTATCAACACTTGGAGTAACCTTACACTCAAAAAAAATACTCACAATATTGTGGTAAAAGAATTTTATAATTTTAGTGTAGTGATGGTGTGTGTTTAGTTGCTCAACCGAGCAACCTATTTATACTGAAAATTGAGGAAACAATTAGCACACACGCTTTTAAAAAATAACCAAATGAGCTATATAAAATAATGTAGTGAAATTTGTGGTCCCACAGAGGAAATTATACCAACTTGTACACGTTTTAACAAAATTTTTTTTAATAATAGAGTTGTGGTGTGACACCCCCAAATCTGGATCCGGTGCAGTCACGATACTACTAGTCAAATATTTACATCTTTTATTCATAACTTAAAGAATAAAACTTGCTTTATTACAATTCAGAATATAAATTATTTTCATTTCTAGGATCTTGTATAATGACCCCAAACTTTTATAAGTTACAATATTGGTCATTTACCATCCCTGTCTAAACATCAAATTCGATGTTACAAAAATACGGAATAACTTAAACTTTTTCAATCCTCCTGAATAAAATCTTTTATTGCTTTCTTAATCTTGAATCAATTACATAACCTTGAATCAATATATTATGATTCATCCTATTCGAATTACTGTATAAGATTCTACATCTTGATTCGATATCCTCCATGTATTAACTAATATTCTTTACAACACTACTAGTATTAAACAGTGTAAACAACTATCAAGTACATCTCCTAGAACCTAAGCATGGTTCAAGAGCATAACTTTAATTAAACAGTAATCTTCTTTCAATGCTAACGAACTCTATCAATCACTTAGCACGTAACTTTACCGTGGATCCTTAACCTGCAAAAATGGTTATTTGTAAGAGCGAGCTCGACAGCTCAGCAATTCTAATAGTTTTCATACATCACATAGCATATAATATCATGCTTAGTTCATGCATTCATAATCATTTAAACATACTACACGTTACTTCTCACATAACAGGCATAGAGATTAACTTCACAATATATCATCAAAGATCAACTTTCAAATATCATAAATATTCCATATGCATTTTATATCAACATTCTCATAGCATAATATAATTCAACTAACAGTTATCGAATTCATATAACAATTAGGAACTGAAAGACTTGCCTGATTCGTAGTTTATCAACTACGACTTAACTGCTTAAAGCTATCTGCACTTTGTGTATTCCTACACAGTTATATAATCATGGATTTATATCCATGAGTTATACATTTCATACGCTCTTAATAGAATAACACTTCATACATCGTTTTCTAATCTTGGTTCCGTTTCACTCTATCTTAGGATAACCACGATGTTACCACATCATACTTTCTTACTTATTCTATTGAAACCTTACTGTTTCAGTCCTTATGGTCTTTAAGGAAAGTATATAACATGCTCATAGGTCAGAAAATTAACAAACTATTCTTGGCCATTTTGCAGAACGGTGCAGCCGCGCTACTCCCCAACAGAACCAGGACTGAGATTTTTATTACACCGTTTAATCCTAGCACACTATGCATTATGATACATACTATAAACATACGTTAATTAGGTTCCGATCTTTCTTCCATTTCATATTCAAACTATTTAGTTTTGAATTTCATAGCTCTATGTTGAATTATTTACGTCAACAAGGCTTAACATCTTTTTATAACAAAGGGTCATCGACATAAGTCTTTCAACTATATATTGCTACTAATAAGCCTTTAATATGCATGCTTACATGTATCTATCTTATTTACATAGCATATCATAGTTCATTACTTGAAAACTTATTTTAAACTATATTTGAAAGGTCTAATTCATGCTTAGCTATATGGTGAACACACTCGACACGTCTAGAGGCATAGTATGTCCTAGTATACATGCTTGAAAGGTCAAGGTATACTTTACACAATGTTTGAAACTATTAGTTCTCAAAAACTTCCACGTTTTCCTTCAAAACATTTTCAACCAAGCTATAACAAATTCTAGTTTATGCATGGCGACTTAACAACAAGTTACGTTTCATACTTACGTATGTATGCTCCAAGGTCATTTTTCAAATGACATTAGGTACTTCAAAGTTTGTTTTCCAAAACATTAAGTTTTCATTAAAATCTCCACTACAACAAGGTATATTGGTTTACTATTAACCAAGGTAGCTTAACAACTACCTTTCATACTCATTGACACACATAATCGAGACACGTACATACGTCTCAAAAGTCAGATTTCTAAGGACTCTCAATTCATCAAGTTTCATTTTCAAAACTTTAAAGTTTTTTTTTTAGAAAATCATTAATACCAAGATAGTTCAACCTTTTGGATGCAAGGCCACTGTAGGCCACAAGTCAGACTATTAGTATACCTATTTAAGTTATACACACATGCTCAGAATACCAAAAACACAAAAAAATCATTTTTCATGATCTGCCCATCAGCGCGGCCAGCGCTGGTTTTATATGGGGAAGTGGCGCGGCCGCGCCACCTCGGTTCAGGTCCAGACGGCTTGTTTCTGCAGAATTTTTTAGAAACTTGACTCTTAATACTTTAATGTAGCATGCTTTAGACAACTACATTACATTATAAACATGCATATAACTTATATAACACATTGGTATCCATTACCAAACCAATTATCAAGAATCTAATAACGTTCTAAGAATTTATCAACAAAGAAATTTAAGAACATAATAAAGGAGTTATACCTCTTGAAGCTTGTATTACTCAACTAGCTTCCATTTTCAGAATTCTCTCTCAATACTCATCACACACTAACTATATGAACTTATCAAACATCTAGCAAATTCCAATTTGTGAGGGGGAGCTTCTAATTTATAGAAAAATCATTACCCATACCAAGGCTTTGCCCAACATTTGAATTCAATGGAAAGAGGGAGAAGCCAATGGGCAAGGAGGAGTTGTTGGAGGACATTAGTAAGCCCACACCCCCCTTCATCATTAACATCATTGCATAGCTTTGATTAACTCTTTGCATAGGCCAATGGCCTAGTAAATGTGACTATGATTTTGGGACAAGCTCTTTTAAAACTCAGCATTAGCAATGTAAGCATACTAGGTTTTATTTCTTTTGGACAATATAAGTCACACTTTAATAACTTAATGTTACTACATCCATTTTAGTTATGGTCACATATACACCCCTCTTAACAAATGTACACCCATACATAAGCAAGTATACTCATAATTTAAATATACACCAATACATATTATCATGTACCCCATGTACATTAGTTAATCCAAATAATATTTTAATTGGGCTAATTATAAAATAGTTGGTTATTCTCAACCCATCATTTTTCATAAAATTTATTATCTCAAATATATCCAAATATTATAATGATAATTAATAAATATATATTAACTTACCATTTATTTTCTTTTAACAATTATAGTTAAACCTCTAATTGATTTAACTTTACCACCTATGCCGCACAATGCACAATTATGTAAGCTTAGTATATAATAGACCTCAAGCTTACAATACTATAATCTCACGAATAATATTACTCTCAATGTCACATCTTATAATAAGTTCATGATGTGATGTAATTAAATTACTTATTTATATGCTCCCATAACATATATAATTGCATTTAGCAAATAAACTAACAAGCTCTATACACCAATGCATGGTCTCTAATTATAGCCAAGCTATTACCCTCCTATGAACAATACCCAATGGTCAAAGAAGAGTTGGTGGCTAACTCCACCAACTACTACTATTCATGATCCTTCCTTATCATTACACCTTATAATATGTATAACCTTTATGCTTAGAATAATTAAGATTTACTCTATTATTTAAATTATAAAATCTACGATAAAATAATAGCTTAAGCTATTAAAATAACTTAGCTTTCTTTTATTAATTAACTCTCTTGAAATTATATTAAAAATTATGTATTTTGCCATAACATGACATAAAAATATTTTTATCATGTTTTTCTCCCAATATAGGCATTATTATAATAAAATGACTTACTCATTTTCTCAAAATATTATTTTAATAGAATATCTAAGTATTATTAAAATAGTTACATGTATGACACATGTACACCTTTTATATAGAAAATAGGCAATGAGTTTATTTTCTATTATGATAAATTGTTCCTATCAATTTATTACATATAGCACATATGTTTTAATATATTTACCATATTAATCATACCTACTACCTCATATCAAGACATATAAGGTAATATTATTATTTAAAATAACATTCTCCCTTTTATTAAAATAATTAAATATTAGAAATTATTTTAATATTTTTTATTAGAAATATATAATATTCATTTCTTCTTCCTTTCTATAAATTGTCTCCAAAATAATTTTTTTCATCTATACATTTTACCATATCTCAATATTAATTAATTCTCTAATCAATATTTATTTAAAGATATATTGATTTAACAACGTATTTTATTAACGTCGTTCGCACATTCATATAATACCATGCCAAGTAATATATATAGGCACTTACTATAATCACATACTCCACGCATGTGTTAACTCACTATTTACTTAAGTGATTCTTAAACCCCTTACTATATCACCATAGTTAATTAAGGCTTTAATATTCAAATTATATTATTCCATAATATAACTTTCAATTTAAATTAACCAACATTTATACTTATTAGTTAATTCCCTTAACTAATATCTCAATCCATCCATGGATAGCTTAAGCACTAATAATAACTTATATTACAATCATACTACTTACTAGTATATATATTCAAGAAAATGGTGATTATTCATCAAAGATATTTAATGTCACCAACTTACCATGATAAAATAATTCTATAAATTATTTAATGTCGATAGATAAATCTTATCCATCTTCTTACTAATTCATCTCTATAATTTATAAAAAATATATAGTAATGATATATATTTATTAAACACAAAATCACTTATTACATAGCTTATATTACCCTATGTAATACTACAAACCTTGTGTCACACACACACACACACATATATATATATATATATATATATATATTCTTATTTGAACCCATCTCATGCTTTAAAAATTTTATTTATTAAATTCTTATTTTATAATTTCTGAAAGTTCAGATTCTTACATATGGTCCATACTACTTTAGGAAAAGTAGAGTGTCGGTAAGTCCTGTCAAACTTACTTTTGCAAAAAGAAAATAATTGAACAAACATCTGCATATCATACTTATCTTTTATCAACACCTTTTATTCATCAATTACTTACACATTTTTAATCTTTCAATAATTATTCACAATTATTAACATAGACTCACAATACAGCCAACTAGTCTTATTATATCATATCAAATAATATGAGTTACTGTTCTATGATAATTATTGATTTAATAATGTGACATACTGTGCAGTTGTTACTGTGACAATTATTGAATCAATAATATGAAATACTATGATATTTCTATTGTAGTAATTATTGAATGAAATATTGAGTGGCTTCTTACGTATGAATCAATAATCAGAGATACTGTGCAATACCCTGTGTTACTGTGCAATACCACGTACTACTATGGAATGACACGTATTACTGTACTTTTATCACCGGGTATTTCAACAGTTAACGGTAAAAAGTTCTGCAGTCAATTTTTAAAAAGGTTATTTATGATAATTTTTATATCCGACAGTTATTTTGTTGTGGGGCCCACCAATGATTGGTTATTTCAGCACCATCGTACGAATATTCCTCGACAAAAAAAATATTTTTCGACCAAACGAATATTTCCTGACAAACTGTTCACTTCATATAATTTGCACATAACACCCATAACTATAACATTTTTTTAATCAACACCTTACTATAAACAATTTTAATTCTATTAAAAGTCGAGGTCAACACCAAAATATATTTACCTCAAATAGCTTATAAACCAACTAATAATTCATAATTCATTCAAGGTGCCTTTAATTATCTCATAAAATCATTATTCATATTCAAAAACTTAGAAGTGGATAATAAAACTTGAGAAATCTAAAAACTCATATATGATCATTTATTTTTAAAACGTCAATCCACTATTCTGGTATTATCATCATTTTACTTTAACAAAAACATTATATTTGTTTTTATCAAAACTCATTCATTACTTGTGCGTTTACATCCCGACACCTCATGAGTTTACTAACACTTCTAAAATATTAAAAATAATGTTTTAAACTTTCCAAATAATTAATTTTTACGTTTTTCGAATTATCCGACAATTTTCTATAATTATTTCTATTTATTAAAACTATCATTTAATAGCTTCAAAATAGAAATACTAACTCCTCATACTTTTATATCTTTAAAATATCATCAATATTGATCTTATATTATTATAAGATTTTCCAATAAATTTCATAATTTTCCATCATTCATAGATTTTTTTATGAATTTCCTCTATTTTTAAACTAACTTTAATTAGCTTAAAAATATAATAAATACTTCTGATTTTCAATTATTTTCAAAAATTTACAGTAATTCATAAATAGTATTATAAGATTACAGTAAGTTTATTTCAGCCCAAAAATTACTTTTAGTAATTTATTTAAAATTTGTAATATGTAGAAACTTTAAATATTCATAATAATTAGCCCCTTTATAGGAAAAATATGAATCTTATATCCATTCCATGTGAAATTTAATTCTCTACAACTATGTTGAAGAAAGTTTTTCTATATTCCGAACAGAAAATGACTCAAATGAGCTCTGCCGGAAAGTTCACCTACGACGACTTTCCAATCATCTTCTCCGGCGATCCAAAAGTTTTCTGGCAAGTTTTTCAGAGTTTTTATGCCCAGATTAGATCTACTATATTTTAGGAGTCCAACCATATTTTTAGTTTTAAAATTCGTTAAAGATTTTTTGTTGAAACTATATCCAAAAATATTTTCCGGTGAAACTTTCTTTCCTTTAATCTCTTGATTTCTCTTGTTTAATCCTTGTTTAAATCATCCAATATATACATAAATATGTACTCTTTACATAAAATCCATAAAAACTTAAATATAAGTATAAATCAAAGCTTTTTAAACATACCTTTTCTTAATTTCTTCTTCATTTATTCTTTCTTCTTCTTTTTCTCTTTCTTCTTTTCTTGTTCTTCTCTCTTTCTCTCTCTCTCTTCTTTCTTCCGATTTCTTCAACCGAGAGGGAATGGAAGGAGTGGATGAAGTCTCCTCCATTATTTTATTTTTCTTTCTTTTTGTTTCTTTCTTTCTCTTTCTTTTTTCTTTCTTTTTCTTTTTATTTTCCTCCCATTGTCTCCTTGTCCCCCATAATTTCTAGCACTCAGCCGTCCGTAGGGCCCACACCCACATAATTTAATTCCTCTATTTTTATTAACTCACTTGTCCGTTTAATTGTCCGTTTTACCATTTATCAATTTAACATTTTACAGTTTTAGAATAATAATCATAAATTATATTAGACTGTTATTTTATAAAAGTCGGGATCTTACAGAAAAGCTCATGTACTCGCACAAAAGGATTTAACTAATAAATCACTTGTTTGGTGAAGTTAGTAAGTATTTGTATACTTTATTTCAATACATTCATCGTGCAAGCTTTTAGATGATGTCATGTAAGCCTAGGAACCATAAGGTCGAAGATCCAATCAATGGATCTAGATTCGGTTCCCATGATGGACTTGTTTAAGTTGTATTGCCAGCTTGCAATCCATTGTACATGTAAATCTCGAGCCTTAAAATGATATCCGGATTGAAGTCCCTTGAATAGTGGAAAATCATGTATGTGGTGTTCGGGCTTACTTCGATGGCTTCCATGCCCACAAGGAGCCCGACCCTTGTAAGTAGTTTCGATTTAGCTTTCGAAGATGTTTCGCATCTCGATTAAAATCAAATCAAGCTATTTGGGTGAAGGGTTTGGAAATCAGCTTTCCAAAAAATATCACTTTCATATGCTTGACCTGATAAAAATGAACTTTTATGTAAATCAAACCCTTTGTACATAGGTCTAAAGAGGCAAATCACTACTTTCAAAATAAAGCACTTTTGCATATTCACACACACACACACACACTTAATGCATTGGGAATGAAAAGTAGCGGAGACCTTGTTTCACGAAAGTCGGGGGGTGCATAACACATTCCCCTCACTTAAGTAAGCCCCCGAACTCTATGAATCTTAGGTTCCAGACCAAATAAACAGAGTTAGATATTGGGCCATATTGCAAAAACTTTAAAAATTCGGTTGAGTTGGTACAACCATTTAAACTCATACCAACTGGCGGCTCAGTCTAATTCGGCATAATCATTAAAATTAATCTTTTCAAAATCGTCGACATTTATGTCGGTCTTTTCCTTAAACTCACCCTTTAATAAACTAAATCGATATAGCGAAAATACAAAAGGGAACAAAATTAGGAATCAAAATTCCCAGCGTCGACAAGTGGCGACTCTGCTGGGGATGATTAGAGGGCTTAACCCGCATTTCAATCTTTTTAATTCCCTTTTTATCTGTATGTTATATGTGTGTGATGAATGTTTCTTTTCCATACTTGTGAGTGAATTCTTATTTACAATGCTTTATATTAGTGTTTCGTACAATGTCATCATAATACATGCGGTGAGGCACGATGAATGTATGTGAATATATGTAATGTGATTCATCCACCAGGAGGCAAACCAGTCTGTGACTGATTACTAGACTTAAGAGAATAATCCCGTGAGGCTCAGTAAAGGCGCCACTCAGATCCGCTCCAATTAAAAGATTGAACTCATTCGCATCGAGTAGATTGCGATGATCTAGGAACCTTTATGCCAAAAAGCCCGTGAGAGTAAACCTAAGATAGGTCAACCTCTGATAAACCAAACACGAAGGAAAGTCTTTTCATGCCTTTCCTCTTTCAATTCTTTTCAAATGTCCATTACCGTCAACTGTTAAAATTCAATTCCTGCCAGATATTAGCGTCATACATGTAATGTTATCCTATTATCAAAATAAACGGACAATTATTTTGCAGGAAAAGATTAAAAAATCTAAAAAATAATGCTTGCATACATCCAAATCCTTTCAATGTTTATCAAAATTGAAGTACTTATCATTTTGTGAGGCAAGATTGGTCCAATTACCCGATCAAAAGCTAGGAAGGCACAACTCCCATCCAGAGATATGGATGCAAATGCACCACCTGAATCTGTCCCCGTATCTAGAAAGAAATTTGAGGAACTTTGAAAACAGATGGCAGAGATGGCTAACTTACTAAAGGAGCAGTATAAAAACACTTAGGGTCAAAAGACGGCGAGTCAGCCAGAATCCTCCGCGCAAGGGGGCAGTTAACGTTCTGACAAAAAGGTGGAAACACAGATACCTGAATCCTAATCTAGTGAGGAAACCACCAACAAAACCCCTGAAATCACTAATCTCAGGAATGACCAAGAAACTGGGGACATAAGAAAGAAGGTCCAACAAATGGAGGAGACCATCTGATCGATAAAAGGGACAGGAACATATGGGAAGTGTCAACTATTCAGATCTCAGCATATTTCCAGGAGCTCGATATCCTGACAAATTTTAAGTCCTAGATTTCGTGAAGTACAACGGGTTAGGAGACCCTTATAGCCATCTGAAGGTATACATCGAAGATATCGGATCCTACGCAGAGGACGAGAAACTAATAAGGCAGCTATTCTAGAAAAGTCTTACTGGAGGTGCTAGAACCTGGTATGCTAGACTCGACAATTCTAAAATCCAAAGGTGGGAAGAGCTGGCTCATGCCTTCCTAAATCCATACAACTTTCAGTCCCAAATTGTGATGCCCCCAAATTCGGGTACCTTCAAACCCAGGATATGGTGCTACACGGTGCTTCTATCTACCTATACATTCAATTGAATACTTCAATAAAATGCATAAATTTACTAAATGTTCCATTATAACAATCCTTTCCCAAGTTCTTTATAACCTTTACAGTCATTCTGTGTCATAATATCATTCAATTACAGGAATAATACTATACTATTATAAGGATAACTAAGTATCCATCTTGAACTTGCCCTTTTCCTAACCGGATCCTTCGGTCCGATAGGTCTTAGCTGAAATCATATAGTTTTAAGCAAGAGTGAGCATAACTAGCTCAACAAGTTTAACATTTTACTTTGCAACCACAAAATCAAGAATCATATGGTTTCATTTTCCATAACTATACAATAGTTATGAAGTAATAGGAATAATCAAAGTAGTGTTTTGAATTCCTTTAAAATCATCCTTAAGGACATATAGTCACTTAAGCATCTGAGTTGGTCAAAGACCATGAACATTCTTTTCCATTCCCATTCATAAAAGGACAACACGGTACAAGACCGTAAGCCCGATACATCTTATGAGCACGTTCAGGTGATAAGACTTTAGTACTCTGTGTTGATCAACATTCCATCCTTAAACGTTTTCATGTTTAAGCTTTTTGGCAACTCCTAGTGTCCGTCGAATTAACGACGTTAAAAACCTTTGTGTATTCATACTCAGGTTTATCTCTGAATTCGTACCAAATTAATTGGCATAGGATAGCACATCAAGAATAATTCAAAAGATTTATGAAAAATCAATCAAAATACTTTACATAGAAGTCTAGCTGAATCAAATGGCATCGACTATTCAATAACAATTCATGCATAGGCAACCATGCATATTGACAACTTGTACAACATTATGTATAGACAAGAGTTTAAAAAGCTTGCATAACTTAACGTTAGTACCAGAGGTAGAAAAATTTCCTTCGCGTCTTTAAACCTTTTAAGTGTACACTACTCGGTCTTTACAACCTCTACAAGATATAAACACATAACATACCAATTAGGTTATCATAACTGATATATATTGTGTAAGTATCTTCTCCTTCTCGTATAACTTAGCTAATTTGTTAAGCTAATAATATCCGTTCAAGTTATTTATCATTCATCACGGCTTAATAACATTCATTAGTCATAAGCCGACTCTCGTCGATCATCGTTATGCGAAACGACCGACAAAACCCTAATCGATTCGATACGTCGAACACATTGTCATCAGATTCCCGTCATCGGACTCAATATGGAAATCAAGTAAATTTTAACTTCATTTCATAACATTCATGTACCGCGTACCTTTATTACATGTTATGTAACCTTAAGGCATGCTCACAACTCGATTACGATTCACGGTTTACATTATCGGTTTTTGAGTTTTAAATTTAAATACGTTTTGTCAACGTTTAATTCATAAAATCATTATTAAACATGTTGTTTAAGTGATTTCTCTTCATGAATATTAACTATATACTTGCCCCATAATTACCATGCAGCAAGCTAGGTTAAGAAACATGCATGTCGGGAAAAATTTCCTTAAGGGCGCTGCAGCGCCAGCCATAGGCTTAAAGTCGGCGCTACGGCGCTGGCTCGCAGAACTTTTCCCCTGTCAAAGCGCTGCGGCGTTGGAACACAAGGCATGGGCGGTGCTGCAGCGCCGACCCCCAGCCTTAGAAAACTTTTTCAAAGTGTGAGATTCTCGAGCTCGTAACGCTATCGTTACAACTCGAAATTGGTTCGTTCCAAAGCCAATAGTTTATAAATTCTATGTTCTATGATTTCATCAAGTTGGAATTCATTTCTGAATCCGTTGGCTGAGAAATTCGCCGATTAGTCCATTTTTACGCATTCGTTAAACGTTCGTGAACGTTCGACGCTCAATTCTTCGTTTTAAGTCTGAATTAGTTCGTTCTTGCTCCAGCAAGTCTTATTTACCTAATTACACGATATGCCATCAAAAACCATCATTTTTGAATCAAACGGCGACTTTTGACTCCTATTTTGGGAAAATTCACGTTTTCGACGATTAACATTTAATCGCGTAACTTTCGCCGAATCTTCGTTATTCAATATTTTTACTTCAAACCAAATGGAATCAATCCATTGGTCATTCATTAGATCTAAACATTCTAAACATCTAAGTTTTAATGGTTTCACATACTTATTAATCAAATTCTCATGATTTTGATAGTTTTTTCATTAAGTCCTTAATCAATTATTATGATTTCATTACTTCATGACTTATCAGTGTTTTAAGTCCACTATAAGGACAACCTTATTACTTCTCATTATTCATGCTCCACCAATTCACTTCTCTATCAATTATGTATTGAAGGAAGTTGAAATTTAAGGTTTAGATATGTATACCTCTTTGTGTAATTGGTTATTCTTGATTGATCAATAGATTAGTAAAATTCTTGCTTCTTGTTTTCTTGATTCTTAACAATGGCACAAGCTAGCTTCTCTTTCTTTTTCTCTCTATTCTCTCCCTCAAAAGATGTTGGTGAATTAATCAACCAACAAATGAGCTCCCAAGCCTCATATTTATAGACTTTGCAAGGCTTAGGGCAATTTGGTCATTGGGATCAAACCTCCTTAGCCATGTGAAGCCCATGTGCTAGCATGTGCTAGCATATGCCCTCCCACATGCCTACTATGTCCCCCATGTACCCATGGGTCATGGGTTGTCCCATGGGTTTAACCCACCCGTTTACCCAACGGTTCGACCCACGGGTTTAATAATTAAATTAATTCAAATTGAACGTATTTAGTTCGTATAAAATTTGTATTATACATCGTATTAATTCTCGTATCCTCGTTGTATAATACTCGTGTAATATCTCGTATTAATATACTCGTATTTAATTTCATACAATAATCATCATTATTATACATAACCAATTTGTTATTAGGTTTTACTCTTCCTAACCCTTAGGGTTTTAAGTCCTTAAGCGAAAACTTCGTGAGCCATAACTGGAATATTATTAGATATTCCATCCCGTCTTTAAATCCTATCATTACGCGTTTCTTAGAAATTCAAATATAATTCCCGCAGAAATGGATGAATAGTGATTTTACGAAAATTTCTCAGAAAACATTCATTTTCGTCTTGGAAATTGATATAATTTAATTCTAGCACACAACTAGAATTCTAACCACATTCACATCTTCTAGGTCATAGAACGACTAAGAAATAGCTTACTCACTTTAATAAACATTTAATATTATTTTATTCAATTAATCAAATAACATTCATTTACATAAATGTCTGAATTTCTCAGGCGTTACATTCTCCCCCCCTTATAAGAATTATGTCCCCAGAATTACAATATAAGTTAGTCAAACAGATGGGGATATATCTTCCTCATCTTTTCTTTGAGTTCCCACATTGCTTCTTCGGCATTGTGGTTCCTCTATATCACCTTCACCGAAGGTATTACTTTACTTCTCAAAACTTGTTCTTTCTTATCAATCACTTGAATAGGAACTTCTTCATATGTTAAGTCTTTCTCAACCTGAATAGGTTCATACTCGATTACGTGCTTGTAATCAGGCTTATAGGGACTCAATACCGACACGTGAAACACGTTATGGATATGTCCCAACTTTGAAGGTAATGCTATCGCATATGCTACCTCTCCTACCCTTCTCAAAATCTGGAAAGGTCCTATAAACCTAGGACTTAACATTCCTTTCTTCCCGAAGCGTATCTTCCCTTTCCAGGGCAACACCTTCAGAAATGCGTACGAACCAACTTCGAACTCTCTGTTCTTTCGATGCGGATCTGCATACTTCTTCTGTATGTCTTGAACTGCTACTAGCCGAGTTCGTATCAACTTAACCACTTCTGCCGTTTGTTGCACCATTTTTGCTCATAAAATTTGACATTCTCCTACTTCATCCCAGCACAGTGGGGTTCTATACTTCCATCCATATAACGCTCGCAAGGCGGCATGCCTATACTGGCGTGATAACTATTATTGTAGGCGAACTCTACCAACGGTAGATGATCGTCCCAACTACCCTTAAAATCCATAACGCAAGACCTTAACATGTCTTCTAGCATTTGAATTGTCCTCTCACTTTGTCTATCCGTCTGTGGATGATACGCCGTGCTTAACCTCAGTTGTGTTCCAATCTGCTTTGGCAAACTTTTTAAAAAATTCGATGTGAATCATGGATCGCGATCTGACATAATCAAAACTGGTACTCCATGTCTCGAAAAAATCTCCTTGACATAAAGCTTAGCTAATTGATCCAAATTATACTTGACTTTTATCGACAAGAAATGAGCCAACTTTGTCAAACGATCCATTATTACCCAAATAACGTCGTATCCTTTCTGCGTCGTCAGAAGTCCTACCACAAAATCTATCGTGATATACTCCCATTTCCACTCTGGAATCTCCAATGATTGTAGCAAACCACTGGGTCGTTTATGCTCGGCCTTAACTTTTTAACAAGTTAAGCACCTATTGACATACTCTGGTATCTCTCTCTTCATGTTGGCCCACCAAAAATTCTGTTGAAGGTCTTGATACATCTTTTTACTACCAGGATGAATCGAGTACCTCAAATGATGAGCTTCATCCATTATCTCTGTTAGGAATATACATGAGAATGTTATTCTTATTTTATATGATTTGATTATGATATAAATTAATGAATATACAAGTATGCTTGCATTGATAAAAGCTGTAAAGTCCTTTGATAGATAATAGGAATATATGTACAAGGACTTAAACTGAAATGATCAAATATGTTAGATTGATTCTACATAAACAAAACAGCTTTGTAAAGTCCTTAAAAAGAAATGATGTACAAGGACTATAAATATAGAAAGATCAAACTTGTTAGGTTGATCTTATAAAGTGTAATAGATAGGCTTGTCTGATTATCGAGCACTGCACCGGCATCGTAGTCTACCAGGAGAGACAAGGAAGACTCGAGAACAATCAAGGCGGAATCGTAGTCTGCTAGGATAGTAGATCTCGGAATTCGTAGTCTGCTAGGAGAGACGAGAAAGGATCGTAGTGTGTCGAGAAGAACTTTCTTAGAGCCGTAGTCTATTGAGAAAGTCATGCTCAGAATTGTAGAGACAGCCTGTTTATGAGTCGACCGAGCATCTGCCAGAGCTAAGTCAAGAATCGTAGACCACACTTAAAGTAGTGGAGTCTACTGATCATATCAAAGGCAGAGATTGTAGTTGAGCTAGATCAGACAAGGACAGTAAGCATGAGGCAGAAATCGTAGTCTGTCAAGGTCTGATCTCGTAGTCGTAGTGTCTGCGGAACCAAAGCTCAATCATAGTATGCAGAACTAAGGCTTCAACAAAGGTGCTCACAATGCCAAGGAAGAATCGTAGTGTCAACACGATTCTCAACAGATGAGCACTCCCAAATAATCCAAAGATGAAACCTCTAGTCTGAGCTGCAAAGATACATTCCACTTAAAGGAAACCAGAGAGCACTCAAAGAATGGTAGGCAAGCTAACAGAAGATCTAATCACCAACTCAATCAACATTCAGATTGAGTTGTGAAGCCATTCAAGATGAAGTCTTCCCCAAGCCGATCAGAAAAAGACTTTAGATAAAGTGACTGACTAGAGAAAGTCAGCAAGTGCAGTAACTGTCAAGAGAATAGAAGACAACGGTCTTGGGATTAACCAGGATTGTAGTGTTTGCCAAACGAGCAGGAACTAATGCAGTTTACACAAAGATACTGGCCAGCTGATGAAGAACAGGACACAAGTGATAAAGCATGAGTCAGACCATTGTTGATAGGTGAACGGGAGATCACCAGGAGAAAGAGAGCTGGGTATGCCATAAATCTGATGTGTCTTACTAATCAGAAGGAGGCTAAAAAGACAAGTCAAGCTATTAGTTCCTGAGATCAGTCAAGGCAAACAGAAGCATTAAAGCACTGCACAAGAGAAGAGAGAGGTGTTCTACATTGCATATCTAAAGAACACTCTTCAGAATCGTAGTGTTGTCTTAACTAGTCAAAGAAGCAACATTCAACAAGACACACTACGATCAAGGTCCAAGAACATCTGCATCAGAATCGTGGAGTTCGGGCATCTGAATGTTGAAGCACTGGCAACTTCTCAATATGAAGACTGACATCTGAACGTTGCTATTTGAGAGCATCGATGCAAATAGACAACTCCTGTAGATTCAAATCAGAGAATCAGAAAGGAGATATAAAGACTACTACCAGCCTGACACGAAACAGTAACATCTCTGAGGCGGTAGGTTAGAAAGCAGACTGCTGTGTCAGTAAAGTTAAAAAGGAGCTGTCATGTCACATCAGTAGTCTGCACCAAATAACTCGAGATCTGTGAAGCAATTCAAATAGCTTCCAACGGCTACTTTCCAATGGGAAGATCATGGAAGGGTATTTAATGGATAGAGCTTCAAGGATAAGAGTTGTTGCTGTGTTGTAGAATTGTTGAGTTGTTGGAATGCTATATTGTTGACTCTACAAGTTCCACCAGAGTTGAATAGAACAAGTCTTCAGTGGCAGTGAGACTATGAAGGTGGAAGTGAAGCAGACTTGAAGAAGGATTGAACAGACTAAAGCTTCACTCAAGCTGAGAGCTGAGAAAGCCTTGAAGATAGAATTCAGGAAAGTGGCTAAATATAATGAAGATCAAAAGAGCCACTCTATGGATCACCATGAAGAACCAGAAGCTGAAAAGGAAAAGATGCAGAACCATGTCTGCTTATCTATGAAGAAGGGTTCAAGGAATGCTAAGGACCAGAAGAAGGTGACCCACAATGAAAAGCGTTAGCAGTCCTATGTGGTGATGTTGCACAGTTAACATCGGATGAAGATGGGCTGAAAAGAGTGAAGATCAGCCACACCAGAGAAGAAAAGGTCCAGACTCAAAGCAGAATGCTGAGGACCAAGCCAAGCTGCTAAGTACAAATATGATCAAGCTTAAAGATATTTTAGCAGCAAAGCACAAACAACAACAACAACAACGAGTAGCCAAGGCCTGAGGGGTCCTTTTCTAGAGGGACTAAATGAGTTCCAAGGCTGCGGGTCTTGAAGAGTTCTTAGTGAAATAGAGGAGTTCCAAGTCAGAGGACTTGAAGAGTTCTTAGTGAATTAAAGGAGTTCCAAGTCAGAGGACTTGAAGAGTTCTAAGTGAACTGAAGTTCCAGGGTTGTGGGCCTTGAAGGAATCTTAGTGATTCAGGGTGCTGCCCTTCCTTAGTGGATTTCCTCTGAGAGTGCAGAAGAGTGGATTAGGAGTTTGTGTCTCTGAACCACTTAAAACCCCTTGTGTCTTTTACATTCTGTCCTTAACTGCTATAACTGCTATGTTTGTATTAACTACGTACAACTAAACTAACTCCAAGAATGATGTATTAATGTTTATCAATATATTAATGAAGTGGACATTTAACCTATTCCGATGTGCTTGAAATGATTCTTATGTTTGTTATATGCTAACTTCTTAGCAATACAAAATAAAATGGAAAAGATTTTAAAAACGCAAAGGATCTATTCAACCCCCCCCTTCTAGATCTATTGTGTGCCTACTGGAAACTAACAATTGGTATCAGAGCAGGTTCTCATGCTATATTCTAAAGCTAATCGCTTTGAGTCTGATCCTAGGCACAAACATTGTTCTAAACTTAGTTTAGTGGTAAGTAACTTGTAAATGCAGATAAGCTCACATGTTGGAAATAATGTATACAGGTAAATGTGTATATACATCTGAAGCTGCTCAGATTGGTCCAAGTTCTTAAATACCATAGCATCAAGGCCATACATGCTATGAAATGCTTATCCAGAGAAGAAAGAAGAATTTCTTAAATATGTATTTGGCTAACCAGTAGTTGGATGTGAACCCTGAGGTTCATGATGATCAAAGAACTAAAGATGTTAAGTGTAACGACCATGAACTTAAACTCCTTATTTATTAAATATGTGATTTAATTTTTAACGAGTTAGTTTTGTGAGTTTATTTAAACCTTAACTGATTATGTGATTATGTGAGATAGAGCCTATGAAATAAATTGCTAGGATTATTTAAAGGAAGTCACTAATGGTTTATTTAAATTAGTGGACTAGCCCTACGACTTTAATATCAGAGAATTGATAAGATTATTAAAAAACTAAATATTCAACTTATTTGAATATCGTGGTAGGATTTGAACGTGTTTGATTAATTTCAATTATGATTAATTAATTGATAATGTGTTGATTAATAATTATTATGAATAAATAATAATTAATGAGTAAGAGAACTAATAATATAATATTATTATATTTACTTGATTTACTGTTATACATAAGCATACGATACTAAACATTTACTATATGGTAGCTATCTATATTATACATAATGCAATGTGACATATTAATGTGGTGAATATTGCATGTATGGACTATATAGCAAGATGAGGTAAATTTAAGGTATGTGACACTATGTGGACATTCATGTATACCCTATTGACATATAATAAGATCAATTATTAATTAATAATGATTTTATTAAGTTGTTATAATTATATAATAACAATGGTTGTGATAGTAAATAATAATAATAATGCCTAATTGAATTATATCTTGTATGAAGGAAAATGTACATGGATTATATGTTGTGTACCTATTCATTAGTAATTACTATTTGAGATAACATAGTATCACCCATTTAAATGTATATGGAGTAAATACATATAACTTAAGGATATACTATGTGCATATACATTATATAATCTAAGTATATATATATTATGCTAAGTGTGGAGCATACATAATATATATACAATTTGCAAATGCTGAGTTTACATTGTCCCTAAATGAGAGGCCATCCTCAAAGTCTTCTCACGTGAACAAACAAAGCTAGCTACACTCTACATTTCTCTCTCAAATTCATAAATTCTAGCTAATGATTATAGGAGATGTGGATTTCATGATGAGAGTTACCAACTCTCACCAACTTCTTCTTATCCATTGTAAATTCTTGCAATCCTCTGTGTTGATTTATTGAACAAAGTCAAGAACCGGATATACAAATTGCCTATATAAGAGCACTTCTTCCCTCTCATTTTCTTTTGCTAAGAATTCTGTGAAGCAAGGCTAGCTTGAGTATAGTATTATAGTGAGCAAGTTCTGTGAGAGTTATCGGTGAAGAATTAGTTTAGCAGCAAGTTCAGTTTCCATTTACAGAGGTATATCACTTCCCATTCTTGTTCTTTAATTTCTGTGAATTTTTAATTCTTTGATTCTTGATTTCAATTGAATTGGATGTTAATTGATTGGAGAAATGGTTGTTATGTGTTATAAGCCTGATCGAAATGTATTGTAATATGTTTAGATTGATTTTCGTATGAAATTTCTGAGTTGGTATAAGTTTCTGCCGAAGCAGTGCAGTGTCTGTCTCTGGCAGGCATCAGCGCAGCTGCGCCAGTTTTGTACTGGCCAGCGGCGCAGCTGCACCAGGCCTGGATCAGAGTTTCCTGCTTCTGTTGCTTAGCTGTTATGTACTAACCTATGGTACCCTATTTGGCAAGTATGTGGTCATGGTTAATAGGTATATATATGTACATGCATGTAGTATGAACAAGTATAACAATGTTAGTACACATGATTGACTCAACACTTATGGTTTTGAAATAAAATTTATAGTTTCAATTTTGAACTTAGACACATATGTAGCATGTGCATATTCTGATATTTTAAACATGATAGTGTGGTTTATATTGACATGTAATGCGAGTCTAAAGTGTGTTCACACACTAGCATACGTGATTGGTTTAATGATTCATGAGGTTTTTGAAATGAGGAACTTAAGACTTTTCAAAACAAACTTGACCAAGAATTTTGTCTTGAGATTTCTGACCGTATGAGAACGTTGATGTGACTTAGTTATGTGTTCAAAGACATGTGAGTTATGATCACAAGACACTTAACATGTACTATGATGCCTTTATTGACTTAGTGTGATTTTTCAACGAAAAGCTTAGAACGTGAAAGATTATATCATCGATCACCATGTGGATTACGTATTAATCATGCAACATGTATATTAGAGTTCATTATGCCTATAGACATATTAACATGAACCCCATTTGTTTATACATGAGTTTCGCATGTGCACGCATATTCATAGAAAATAAATTTCTAAGGTATAACCTATGTAATTTAAGTATATATGAGTAATATACGCACAAACATGCTTACTAAGTATGGTTAGTCCGTGATGTGGTAATATGACTATATAGCTAACCCTCGTAACATGGAATTGATTAACTTAAGGTATGTGAATTACTGGTATGAAGACATATGATTTTGAATTGAATAGGGTGAGCATGCTAGGATTTAAACTTGAAAGTATATTCTTGAAGCATGATTACTTGAAATGCTAAATGTTCAAACCTATGTTGATGTATAGAAACTAGATATTCTAGCACTATTAAATCAAGGACAGAGTTAATTGTTTATAAACCCAGTCAAAGTGATTGACTTACGTGAATTACATGATAAATTTATATGATGATTAGATTCTTGTAAGTGTAGACTCGTATTTGTTTACACATGCTAATTGGAATACCGACTTACTAATGATAGGTTGTTTCAACGAGTTTAATTAAAGCTAGAACTTATTTGTAGCTGTGCAAACAGGCAAGTATCCGAACCCTACTTTTATTGTGTTGCAAGTATTCTAAATTCTTGCACTACCTTATTCAATGAATCGTGTAAGCGAGTTTCTTAACTTCACTTGATTTGAATACAAGTTCTCTTACACTCTTTATTGTGCAAGTTCCTATCCTTCTCATATTGTATTGAGCAGGTTATTATCATATTGACAGTTAATTATTTAAAGCTTGAACTTTATTTCCAAGCATGCTATTAGGTGGTTTAATTACTTTACAATTATTCCACATCGATATTATTGATATTCGCACTTGGTGCACTTGAGTTCGTACAGTCTTGGACTTGTACTTTATTTAAAAGTTCTATAATTCTTGAACTGCGTCAAATAGAGTTTGAACCCTTGTTCGATCAGACAATTGTATGAAGTTTTATAAAAGCTATTCAGACCAATTGATGGTATGGATTCTTAGACTGAAAAGAACACCCCTTGTATATAGGGGAGTACCCCAGGTATCTAGTATAAAGATACAAACAGCAGAGTTGAATGTTATGCATATATATGGCGTACGCGAGGCTAATCCCCTCAAGTACTATTCTGTAGCCAGTAACCAAAGGGTCAATCAGCTATTGATTCCGTTGGAGTTTTATAGTTCGAAGTCTACTTGACTATCAGTTATTCTAAAAGCAATCATTATTCTTGCTTCCGATATTTATATTGTTGAATTCATTGTCATATATTTTCTATTCATCATGATATACCCTTTATTGTTGTTTTTAAACTTGCTGAGCAAACTTGTTGCTCATTCTTGCTATATCATGACTTATATTATTGTTAAGCCCGAGACTTCAGGGAAGGACAAGGGTAAAGGGAAGATGTAGGATTAGTTTGCAAGGAGCAGACTTTATCTTTATGTTTAATTAATTATTGTTATGTAATATGAACCCTAATGACTATTCTAGGGTATGTTTGTATGTTTGTATTTAAGGTTATCGAATCTTGGGACTAGTAACACCTTTTGAATGAACGACGTACGTTTATTATATTCCGCACTTTAGTTATCGTATGTTATTTAGAGGTGGATATTTAGTATTGTTTCGTGACGACCGGACCGGGGTCAGAGGACCTGGATTCGGGGGTGTCACATCAAGACTTTCTTAGCCTACCTCTTTAAAGCTATGACTAATTGATCGAAGGACAACTGGAGCAACAAGCTGTCAGAAATAAATGTAAAGGTACGGTTCCTCATTAATATAAATGTATACATCATGTTGCATCACCTTATGTACTATAACAGTATTCTATCAAGAGACCATACTCTACCTAAAAAGGGGAAGAAAGAAAGTACATTAAGGTTGGAAACTTAATTGCTAACAAACCTTCTCTCCATCCAAGGTTTAGGTCGAAGATAACATCTTGAAAGAAGTTTGAAATAGGTCATAAGCATATTAAGAATTAATTAAGTTTAAGAGGAGTAATCCTTGCTGAAGGGTTAGTATGTATGTACAAACCTATGTTCTAAGTTTTTGATAATGCATAGAGTATGATCAGTTCTAGAGGAGTATCTTGAAGATTCTTAGAAACTGATCATCTCCATGAATCAACCAGATACAAATAAGTAATAGAGTTAATTCCTACTCTGCGAACATTCAAAATCTGTGAACATAACCAAGCAAAGGGTGAAACCATCAAAGAAAAAGAGTGCCATATTAAAATGATTAATCCTACACACACTCACTATCATGCATGATATATATCACATCTAAATCTATTACATGCATAGATATGATCATTGTTGCTAAAGTTGATGTAAAATCTAGTATATGAGGAATAAGGGTTTTGAGAAACTAACCTAGCAGGACCCAGTTAACCATGGGTACCAAAAATAGAAACTTATCTAACCTGCAGGTACTTGGTCTAATTGATGACACTAAGGAATGCTGAAGCAGATGGCTTCAGTTATAAAGATTCAACCAGCTGGAGGCTCAAGACATTTCAGCAATGTTCTTGTCAAGATCATTCTATGTCAAGACCGGTTTCTGAAGACTTGCTGAGCTAAACATGAATGAAGCTCACAAGATTGCTAATCTCCATATGGAAGCTGACCGCTCATGTCAAGATGAAAAAGACCCTCTATGCCTATTCATACAAAGTATGTCAACTCATAAGGAATATTGAAGGAGCTTACATCAAAGGATCATCAATTATTGATCACAAGGAATGCATCATAGAAGAAGAACTCCACGAAAGAAGTCTATCAAAGAGCTTAAGGAAAATCGTAGTGTCCTCTACGATCGAGACTGTGCCAAGCTTGTGCAAGCCAACACACAACGATTATGTCACAATGGCCATAATCGTAGTATTCCTCCAGTTAGCATCAAAGACTGTAGTACTGATGAAGGGAGGAAGAGCAACAAATGAAGAAAGGCTTATAACCGTTGACAATTTGATAGTCCAAATGTTTCCATATTCATCCTTAGTTCAAATCAAAGAAGCGTATTAAAGAAGCTAAGGAAAGAATTACAAACCTATTGGAAATACCTATTCAGGTATCAGACAAAGAAGACTACGTTCGTAGTCCTGTCAACAATCTTGGAGTGATCAATCCCGAAGATTCAAGGAGGCTTATATGATAATAATAATTCCAGTCAGAAGGAAGTATTAAAGGCTGCCTTCTGATACATATGAAGAAGAAGAATCCATCCCTCCTTAAAGAAATAGCATCATCTATGAGGAGCAATGATCTACTAAGAAAAGCGATCGCAGAACAAAGGAGTTCTCACTCACTACGATTGAAGAAGTGTCACCAATCGTAGAATCCAGACAAACTATGACTGCAGATGGAGAAGCTGCAACAGCCTCTCATCCTGAACAATTATCAGGACTGAATCTGAAGGAAGTACGAAGGCTGTGTCCAAATCAATGAAGAGGACTAGGAGATTTATCAACAAGTTTGATCTGAAAGATGAGGAAGATGATCAAAGAATTGCTTTCGAAAAGGCTGAACAAAGTAATTAATCTCAAGCATCTGGTTCAACTAAGAAAGAAACTAGAACCTTAGGAGATCCAGTCATTATCAGCCATACAAAACACTACTGTACCTGATCAAACTGTGATCTATGCTGAGAAAGAGAAATGTTGAAGATTGTGGAAGAATAGATGAGGATATGGAGATGATGAAGCTCAATGAGCAAAATAAAGAAACTGAATTCTAGCCAAGAGTTGTGAGTTAAACAGGAGCTAACCCAAAACAGAAAGATTCCAGTTACAGAGTCCCAAAATTCTGTGATTGATGAACCAAATGAATATCCATCATAGTTAGTAGTAATGTCCCAAAACATGCTACTGATAACCATATCAGCCACCCACCTCAAAATTATGAAGTGCCCATGATCAACTATCTGATCATAATAAAAGAGCAGAAGGACACGACGATTACACCTTATACGAAAACCAACACCAATGAAAATCCAGAGTTGGTAGATGAACTCCCCAGCAGAGAGGTAAAATGTGATGTCAGTACTAATATTGTCTAAAGTTTTTCATCTAGTGAGCGCTTTAGAGACAAACCTGACCCTTAACATTGAGCTAAGAGGTTGACCGTTCCTGAGCTACCTTATGTTAGAAGAAATGCTAATATGGAATGCATCACAAGAATCTTTGCTGAAGCAAGCAGCATCTCATCAGAAGATTACTAGCTGCAAATGAGAATTGCCAATCCCTCAGAGTCTAATGGAGAAGTTGTCTATTGAAGCATGACCACAGACTACGATCTTCGAAAAAGAAGCAAAGGTTGTAGACCAGTCTGGGAAATCGTGGAGTACTAAGCTAAAACATAAGTCATTCCACGAATTTAAGAAGTCAATAGTCAACAAAAAAAAAAGTCAAATCTGATTAATTAACACGATGGAGAAGTTACAGATTGGGACCTATCAACGTCTTACAACTGTCCCACTAAGAAACGTGAAAGGAATAGTTACAAGAGGGAAATTCAAATAATTGGCAGTTTCATTTTAGCAGGTTCATCAAAAGCTGCAAATCTATCAAATCCATACACTCATCCTCTAAAGCCAAAACCTAAACTTCCAAACAACCAGATTTTCTCAAACAGCTATCAAATCTTGAATCACTTCCTGATATCTCACAAGATTCTCACACAGTCATACACTCAGTAAACCCTAACTCTCCAAATGGCAAACTGGCGAGTAATCACTGGCATTCAGCTCGGAACCAAGACATTCGAGAAATCTGAGAAGAAGTTCAGAGTTATTCTTGAACTTGTGAAGAAGGCTGGATTCTCAGAATGTCTTGAGTCAAACACTCGAATATATGTTGACCTGGTTAAAGAATTTCACTCAAATGCAACTATGAGTTCTAGAACTCTTTCTACCAAGGTAAAAGGGCAAATTCTAAAGCTGAAGTCTTCTGACATCAATCAGTGCTTAGGTTTTCCTGACCTAGGACTGAAAAGCCTTGATGAAGTTGATGTCGAAGGAGCCAAGAAGATTATGGGATACAAAAGAAATCCTAGTCTGAAGGATATGAAGAAAAAGGAGTTTCCTGAAGAGTTTGAGTTCCTTGCAGAGATTGTAGGCAAATGTATATTACGCAAGGACACTGCACATGACACTGTGATTGATTAACAGCTGAAGATCATGTCTGCCATAGTTCTGAAGAAGCAAATCAATTTTGGAGCTATCCTGCTGGATCAAATGTCCAAATGGCTGAACAAGGTGGAGAAGAAAAGGTTAACAGGAAAACCACTCACAAAGGCTTTTCATGGAAGATTACTGAGCATCATTCTGAAGAAGAGGCTGAGGAACAAAATTAAGGATGATGAAGGTGAAGTCCTTAATAGCTATAAGATAATGACTACACAGCTGTTTGCAAACTGGAAGAAAAATCCAATGGAGAACAAATGGCTGACACATGGCAGCATCAGCAAAAGTAATTCAAGGAAGAGGAAGGCAATTGCCATGATAGAAGAAGAGTCTTCATATTCTGAAGGTGCAATTATCCCAGAGCTCAAGTCTGTAAAGCCTATAAAAAAGAAAGCTAAAGTGGTTCAGAGGCAAAAGTCAGGTTCCTGAAGAAGTTTATCTACTAAAGAAGAAAATGTAGAGTCAGAAGAAGAGATGGGAACTGAGAGATCTAAGGATGAATCTTCAAGGAGCAAGTCTGGTGATGAAAAAGAATATGCAAGTCCTATGGCCAATTCACAGTGTAGCCTTTCTGCGGATAAGGGAGAATCTGATCATGAATCAGTTAGATCTCTTAGTGTTGAAGTACCAAGGAGTCCATCTGATGGGGAAAAAGATGAAGGATCTAAAAAAGAAGTATCTGCCCCTCCTACTGTTGAACCTCAAGGAAGTCTGTCTGATGAATCAGAGACTTCAAAGACTGAAGATAAAGAGAGATCTGAATCTTCTGTAACTGAATCCCCAAAAAGTAGGAAGAGAAACAGATTGTGTGCTCGAGCTATTCTAGGAAAAAAAGGAGAATCATCTACAGCTATCATTGAACTCAGTGATGAGGTTGTATCAAAGGAAGAAGTTACTAAGGGAAGAAAAATGAAGATGTCTACAAAGAATAGCAGCAAAAGGCTAAAGACTGCAGAGCTAAAAGAGGATAGTGAGTCTACAAAGGCAAGCTCTGCTGATGATGATGAAGATAATAATCAAATGCATGAACAAACTGATGAGTCAGTTGAAGGAAGTCTACATTAGTATGACTCCAGCTCAGATCATGAAGAAAGTAAAGGAGACTCCAGTCCTGCGGATGACGTGCCAGAAGATTTTCACATCCCTTATCCTATTCAATGCAAGAGAAGAATAGTGGTAGAAGTTGATGAAGAACCACTAGATGTACTTCCAGAGAAATGGATTAACCATGGAAATGGAAGGCTAAATGTGGTGAAAATGACTGCAGCACATCTACTCAACAATTGTTAAACTATAAAGCTAGACACTTCAACCTTGATATATAATACTGAAATCAAGGATCATTCGATAAGATGGTTTCATCCTCATATACCATGGGGAAAGGCATCCCTCACAAGAGACAACAACTATTTCTCATGGTGCTTCTCTCACCTCCCCAACCTAGAGTTGGTGGCACAGAATTTTCCAAGGGTGAAGAAGTTTGCAACTCTGCTAATCAAAGACCAATCACATTTTAAGGTCTATCGACATGATGGAAATCATTACATTCCCTACGAATGTCGAGCAGACTCTGATGGAAAAAGGATAATACCAAAGACTATGATCGTAGAGTTCCCTCACTCAACCAATGAAGATGATCATGATGAATTTGAGAAGCTGCATTCTGCCCAAGCAGCATGGAACTCAACGATTTATCAGATCCTCAGTATATTTGAGGGCCTATCCAAGAGCGAGAATCGTAGAGTCCAACCTGATGCTCAGCAGAAGGCTGATCAACCAGCTGCTCAGAAAGAGTATGAACAACATGATGCCAGATCTCTTCAAGAGCAAGAGCTTCAGAAGAACTCAGAAGAATTGATTGAGGAAATCTCTCTCATTTGTGCAGAAGTCAAGGACATGTCAACAGGAGAAGACAATAAGCTATCCAAAAGGCTTCAAGCAAGACTCTCAGACATATCTCTCAAGATTCAACTGAGAGATCAAATATTTCTAAAGATTATGAGTGATCACAAGGAAGAAGCTCAACGAGCAAAGAAGGCCAGTGAAGACCAAATCCTATATCTCTCTGACAAGATTGACAACCTGAATCAGTTTCTCTCCCTATAACTTGAGCTCAGTCAACATGAACTCAAGATTGAGGTTGGTAACTCATCTTACCTGATGGTGCAGCTTATGTCAAATGTGGAGCAGCTCTCTCAAGTGATTAATGACAAAAAGGGGGAGAAAAAGAGACATAAAAAGAGGTTTACAAGGAAGAGCAAAGAGAGAAGAATGAAGGAAGAAAAGAAGAACAAGAGAAGAAATGAAAAGGAGGAGGAGAAGAAGAAGAAAATAGCAGCAGAAGCAGAGTCATCATTTGAGGGGGAGCTAAAAGATGATGACCCTATGAAGACAGAATCTGAGGGGGAGCCAAACAAAGAAGAAGAGCATGCAACCGAACTAGAGCTAGAGCAAGATGAAGAAATGAAGCATGCATCTGAGGGGGAGCAAAGTAAAGAAGAAAAAGAAGAAAGAAAGATGAGTAGCTGAGTAGCTGATCAACAGACATCCTGGAGGCATACATGGAGTGGAAAAGGTACATCTCTATCTAGTTAGGTATGTTCTGGATCCAGATGTAGAGTGTTATCGCTTATGTAATTTCATATTATCATCAATGACATTCATAATTATCTGTTTTAGAAATACAGCTGCTCACTGTATATAAGATTCATTCATCTCATGCATATGCACTGATTATTTTTATCATAATCAAATAGGGGGAGATTGTTAGGAATATACATGAGAATGTTATTCTTATTTTATATGATTTGATTATGATATAAATGAATGAATATGCAAGTATGCTTGCATTGATAAAAGATGTAAAGTCCTTTGATAGATAATAGGAATATATGTACAAGGACTTAGACTGAAATGATCAAATATATTAGATTGATTCTACATAAACAAAATAGCTTTGTAAAGTCCATAAAAAGAAATGATGTACAAGGACTATAAATATAGAAAGATCAAACTTGTAAGGTTGATCTTATAAAGTGTAATAGATAGGCTTGTTTGATCATCGATCACTGCACTAGCATCGTAGTCTGCCAGGAGAGACAAGGAAGATTCGAGAACTATCAAGGCAGAATCGTAGTCTGCAAGGATAGTAGATCTCAGAGTTCGTAGTCTTCCAGGAGAGACGAGAAAGGATCGTAGTGTGTCAGGAAGAACTTTCTCAGAGCCGTAGTCTACTGAGGAAGTCATGCTCAGAATCGTAGAGACAACCTGTCTATGAGCTGACCGAGCATCTGCCAGAGCTAAGTCAAGAATCGTAGACTACACTTGAAGTAGTGGAGTCTACTGATTATATCAAAGGTAGAGATCGTAGGCGAGCCAGATCAGACAAGGACAGCAAGTATAAAGGCAGAAATCGTAGTCTGTCAAGGTCTGATCTCGAAGTCGTAGTGTTTGCGGAACCAAAGCTCAATCGTAGTCTGCAGAACTAAGGCTTCAACAAAGGTGCTCACAATGACAAGGAAGAATCGTAGTGTCAACACGATTCTCAATAGATGAGCACTCCCAAAGAATCCAAAGATGAAACCTCTGGTCTGAGCTGCAAAGATACATTCCACTTAAAGGAAACCAGAGAGCACTCAAAGAATGGCAGGCAAGCTAACAGAAGATCTAAGCACCAACTCAATCAACATTCAGATTGAGTTATGAAGCCATTCAAGATGTAGTCTTCCATAAGTCGATCAGAAGAAGACTTCAGATAAAGTGACTGACTAGAGAAAATCAACAAGTGTAGTAATTGTCAAGAGAACAGAAGACAACGGTCTTGGGATTAACCAGGATTGTAGTGTTTCCCAAACGAGCAGGAACTGATGTAGTTTACACAAAGATAATGGCTAGCTGATGAAGAACAGGACATAAGTGATTAAACATGGGTCAGACCATTATTATAGGTGAACGGGAGATCACCAGGAGAAAGAGAGCTGGTATGCCACAAATCTGATGTGTCTTACTATTCAGAAGGAGGCCAGAAAGACAAGTCAAGTTATCAGTTCCTGAGATCAGTCAAGGCAAGCAGAAGCATTTAAGCACTGCACAAGAGAAGAGAGAGGTGTTCTACATTGCATATCTAAAGAACACTCTTCAGAATAGTAGTGTTGTATCAACCAGTCAAAGAAGAAACATTCAACAAGACACACTACGATCAAGGTCCAAGATCATCTACATCAGAATCGTGGAGTTCGGGCATCTGAATGTTGAAGCATTGGCAACGTCTCAATATGAAGACTGACATCCGAACGTTGCTATTTGAGAGCATCGATCCAAAAGGACAACTCCTGTAGATTCAAATTAGGGAATGAGAAAGGAGATATAAAGAATACTACCAGCCTGACACAAAATAGTGACATCTCTGAGGCGGTAAGTGAGAAAGCAGACTGCAATGTCAATAAAGTCAAAAAGGAGCTGTCACGTCACATCAGCAGTCTGCACCAAATAACTCGAGATCTGCGAAGCAATTCAAATAGCTTCCAACGGTTACTTTCTAATGGGAAGATCATGGAAGGGTATTTAATGGACAGAGCTTCAAGGATAAGAGTTGTTGCTGTGTTGTAGAATCGTTGAGTTGTTGGAATGCTATATTGTTGACTCTGCGAGTTCCACCAGAGCTAAACAGAACAAGTCTTTAGTGGCAGTGAGACTACGAAGGTGCAAGTGATGCAGACTTGAAGAAAGATTGAACAGACTAAAGCTTTGTTGGGTTTGTACATAATGCAATCATGCAATCAAATCACATAAAAAGGGCGGAAGCGCAAAAACTAGGTTTTCAAAAATTTATACAAACCCATAACCATGATCATTCTTGTGCATCAATTATCAGTGAATATAGAAGGAGAAAAATAGAATTATACATTTGAAGATCCAAGCTTCCTCAGGTACAAGTTCCACTCCTTTGATTCCTTTGATTCCTCTATAGTGGCTCCTTCCCTTGATAAATGTCAGTCACCCAAATGTTTGGCCTCTAACGGTGATCCACCAAGGAAGATGAAGAACTCAAGAAGATGGGTTATTGGCTTAACCCTTGTTTCTATCTCTATAGAATATGTGTACTCCCAACTCTTGGAAAAATTCACGTACCTTATTTTGATATAAGACTCTCTTATATAGATATTAGGTTAACCCTCCTAATCCAATTAGAATAGGGTTTTATTTAATTAATTAAATACTTTTAATTAATTTATATCCTAATCTTTATTAGGATTGAGAGAGAGTACTAATATTATATTAATTCCTAAACTCCTTTAGAATTAAAATAATAATAATAATAATAATATTAATAAGACTCCTCTTATTAATTTATATTTAATATTTCTAAAATATTAAATAATAAACATTAAGCTATTTAATTTATTCTATCACCATAGATTAAATTAATTATACTTAATGCATTATTACTATCATGCCATTTTCTTCTTAAATAATTCTTCTTCCTTTTATGGTGTGACCCTTTAGGTTCTCCATATTAAACCGGTTATGAATAAATCAATTAGAACAATTCTAATCTTATTTAAATAAATAAATTAAATTAATAATCTATTTAAATAAATAACATTTATTCTATAATAGGGATAAGCCTCCCTAGCGATCAATGACTTTTCAGATAATATAGATTTCAACATTAATCATAAAAGAACCTGTGAGTTAATAGTTACCGTACAATTTAATCCTTCCACCATACAATGTCCCAATTAAATATAAGACATGGATTTACTGTCAAGTCTTAATTTATTTAATCATATGTATTTCGATTAGAAAATGCACAACTCCAAATAATGCAAATTAGAAACCTCTTTCTAATTTCATTCTACCTTGGCCAAGGATTCCTGGGTTGTCATTTAACGAATCATATAGGACATATCTCCTCTTTTACTAGAGGTGGTAGATTCTTTATTGATCATTCATTATCTCCATATGTAACTCATTATACCCAAGCATACCCTATATATGCCTTAAAAGGCCTTAAGGAATTAGTCAAAGTATAATTTGTTACATACAAGATACTATGATGATCTCAAGTCCAAGGATCACTTGTACTACTATCACATTAGGAATTCCTATTGACAGACGAGTAAAACTCCATTAGGTATTCCATAGCGAGTCACGTTCAGTGAACTTATTCTCCAATAAGCACCTACATACTTGCTTTAGTGTCTCCACATAAATGACCATGAGATCAGTCATCCTCATCCAATGAGCAAGCAACATATGTACCAATCTACCCGGATTTACTAATCCCCATTTTAGTAATCCCACAATTGGGAACTATTTTAGTTTTTAAGCTTTCTAAGAATTTAGATCTCATTATCATGATTCTAAAAGCATTGCTTAAAACTATGGGTTATTTACATATTATAAAAACAGCACCATGTAGATAATTATATGCCTTAAATGAATATTTTATTAATAAATAAATAAGATTGTTTACAAAGTATGTGCGTTATCATCATACATGATTGACTTGTATGCACACTACTATCAAGCTTTACTCAACAAGGATGAGAATGCCATTGAAGATGGCAGCCAAGTTGAGAGCTGAGAAAGCCTTGAAGATAGCATTCAAGAAAGTGGCTAAGTATAATGAAGATCAAAAGAGCCACTCTATGGATCACCATGAAGAACCTAGAAGCTAAAAAGGAAAAGATGCAGAACCATGTCTGCTTATCTACGAAGAAGGGTTCAAGGAATGCTAAGGACCAGAAGAAGGTGACCCACAATGAAAAGCGTTAGCAGTCCTATGTGGTGATGGTGCATAGATGACATCGAATGATGATGGGCTGAATAGAGTGAAGATCAGCTGCACCAGAGAAGAAAAGGTCCAGACTTAAAGCAGAATGCTGAGGACAAAGCCAAGCTGCTAAGTACAAATATGATCAAGTTTAAAGACATCTTAGCAGCAAAGCACAAACAACAACAACAACTACAACAATGAGTAGCCAGGGCCTAAGGGGTCCTTGTCTAGAGGGACTAAATGAGTTCCAAGGCTGTGGGTCTTGAAGAGTTCTTAGTGAACTAGAGGAGTTCCAAGTTGGAGGACTTGAAGAGTTCTTAGTGAACTAAAGGAGTTCCACGTCAGAGGACTTAAAGAGTTCTAAGTGAATTGAAGTTCCAGGGCTGCGGGGCTTGAAGGAATCTTAGTGATTCAGGGTGCTGCCCTTACTTAGTGGATTTCTTGCGAGAGTGCTGAAGAGTGGATTAGGAGCTTGTGTCTCTGAACCACTTAAAACCCTTGTGTCTTTTACATTCTGTCATTTACTTTCTGTCATTACATTATGTACTTAACTGGTATAACTGCTATGTTTGTATTAACTACGTATAACTAAACTAACTCCAAGAACAATGTATCAATATTTAGCAATATATCAACGAAGGGGACATTTAACTTATTCCGTTGTGCTTGAAATGATTCTTATGTTTGTCATATGCTAACTTCTTAGCAATACAAAATAAAATGGAAAAGATTTTAAAAACGCAAAGGATCTATTCAACCCCCCCTTCTAGATCTATTGTGTGCCTACTGGAAACTAACAATCTCCTTTTTCAATTCCGGCTCACATGAAACCCAAATTCGTCACTCAAACCTTAATAACCCCTCATTCTCAAGACTACTCTTATCCTCCGTATTGTCTGTAATATTCTTCTTAATCTATTCGCACTCCTCATTTCTGAGTTGCACTTCCTTCACCTTTTCCATGATGGTAGGTTAAATCTCTATTGCAAATAACTTCTCCCCCTCTTCAGTTAAACATCTTACTTCTATCTCCATCCTTGCCATCTCTGTTATCAACTCATCCTGAGTTGTTAACATCAATAGCTTCTCCCGAACCTTCCTACTTAAAGCGCCGGCCACCACGTTCGCCTTTCTTGGGTGATACAGGATTTCACAGTCGTAATCCTTTATAAACTCTAACCATCTCCTCTGTCTCATATTCAACTCCTTCTGTGTGAAGATATATTTTAGACTTTTATGATCTGTATAAATCTCACATTTCTCCTCATATAGGTAATGCCTCCAAAATTTTAAGGCAAAAACCACTGCTGCAAGTTAAAGGTCATGAGTAGGATAACCTTTCTCATACTCCTTCAACTGCCTAGATGCATACGCAATGACCTTGCCATGCTGCATGAGCATGCAACCCAGTCCTTTATGTGAAGCATCACTATAAACTATAAAATTTCCCGTCTCATCCGGTAAAGACAATATCGGTGCTTGACATAACCTCTTCTTTAGCTTTTGAAAGCTGTCTTTCCATTTCTCTGTCCATACATACTTTATGGTCTTCCGTGTTAAATTTGTCAATGGCGTAGCTATCTTCGAGAAGTCCTGAATGAACCTCCGATAGTAACCCGCTAACCCTAGGAAACTCTAAACCTCAGTCGGTGTTCTTGGTAGTTCCCAGTTAATAACTGCCTCCACCTTTGCCGAATCCACTGAAATCCAGTCCTTGTCGATGACGTAACCCAAAAACTGCACTCTCTCTAACTAAAATTCACACTTAGTGAATTTCGCATACAACTTCTCCTTCCATAGTGCATCCAGCACTAATCTTAAATGTTCAGCGTGATCTTCTGGCGTCTTTAAAAAAACTAGAATATCATCAATGAACACCACGACAAACTTGTCCAAATACTATTTGAACACTTTGCTCATCATGTCCATAAATGCGGCTAATGCATTAGTTAACCCAAACGACATCACCAGGAACTCGTAATGGTCATAATGAGTCCTGAATGTTGTTTTATGTACATCCTCCTCTCTAACCTTCAGCTGGTGATACCCCGCCCCCAAGTCTATCTTAGAAAAGCATTTAGCCCCTTTCAACTGATCAAAGAGATCATCGATCCAGGGCAATGGGTATTTATTCTCTATCGTTAACTTGTTCAACTCTCTGTAGTCGATACACAGTCTTAACGATCCATCCTTCTTCTTTACAAATAATATTGGCGCTCCCCATGGAGAGACACTCGGTTGAATGGACTTCTTATCCAACGGTTCTTGCAACTGAATCATCAACTCTTTCAGTTCTACCGGCGCCATACAATATGGTGCCTTCGAAACTGGTGTCATCCCTGGCACAACATCTATAATGAATTCGGTCTCCCTATCAGGTGGAAGACCCGATAAATTGCTCGAAAATATATCCGCATATTCATTGACTATAGGTATCTGTTCCAATGTCACTCCCACTCACTACGTATCAACCACATGGCACAGGTAACTGACACATCCTTTCCTTAACAACTTTCTGGCTTGCTTCATGGTTAGACAACAAGAGCGTCCCGGTGATTTACTATCGTAAAACACTACCTTGGGTTTCTTAGAAATCCAAAGGTTTACACTTTTCTTTTGGCAATCGATAATTGCCCCATGGTTAACCAACCAATCCATTTCGAGAATTACATCAAATTCCCCCAACTTTATCAGTATAAGATCTACCGATAACTTGTTACCTCTTATCTCTACACAATAATTCCTATAAATAAAATTAATAGGAATTATTTCCTCATTTGCTACCTTCACATTCAAAGGTATTACAAGTTTTTCAGGGAGTAACACTAATCATTTAGCAAAATCACATGCTATGAACGAACAAGTAGCACCTGAATCAAAAAGCACATATGCATTTTTATTGTTAACCGGGATAATATCTGCTACGACATCGCTCGATGCCACTGCGTCTTGGACCGTCATGTTAAAGGTATGGACCATCGGCCTACCCTGCTGTACAGGTCCACCAATTGCTAGCTTAGCACGGCTAGCCCCCTTCCCATTGTCAGATCCCTTTTTCGGACAGTTCCTTGCAAAATGGTCCGGAGACCCACATGCAAAGCATGTCGTACCCTTCCCAGGGTTGGGATAACTAGGTGCAATGTGCCTTTCTTGTCCACAACGGTAGCATACCACTTTACCCTTGAGACAAACTCCAAGACGAGCCTTCCCACACGTCTTGCATGGCTCGATCCTTCTCTTAGGATCACTCTGCCTCACCCCGGTATTTCCCGAGTTGAACACCTTTCTCTTCGGCGCACTAAAGCCCCTGCTTTCTCCCTCTTGTTTTATGCCTCCGTCAAATTTATTCTTATTCTTCTTTTCCTTCTAGTATAGGCTCAAAGACTCACTACCACCTTCAGCTATTATCGCCTTTTCCAATATCGCTCCAAAGATTTTGCTTTGGAAAACAGAAACTCGGTTATAGAGCCAAGGTTTCAAACCTAGCTCAAACCTCTTTATTTTCCTCGCCTCTTTGTCCACTTGATGTGGCGCAAATCTTGCCAGATCATTGAACCTGGCAGCATATTGGGGAACAATCATATCCCCCTATTTTAACTCTAGAAACTTGACTTCCATCTTACTTTGCATGCTAGTGGGGAAATAATTTTCAAAGAAAGTCTTCTTAAACTGTTCTGGCGTAGCATTTTCCAACTCATCCCTACCCTGGTTCACCTCCCACTAGAAGTTGGCCTCTCCTTTCATCATATAGGTAGCAAAATGAACCTTTTGCTTGTCTCGGACATTTGTTATCACAAATACCTTCTTGATTTCCTTCACCCAAGCTTTGGCAGCGATAGGATCTGTAGTTCCTCTGAACTCCGGTGGACCTACATTTTTAAAATCCTTAAAATTAGTACAGCCTACTACCCAAGGATTTAATCTTACACCCCCTCCAGCCTCTTTAAAGGCTGCAGTCATTAGGGTAACAAATTCCTACATGGGTTATTCGGAAACCCTTCTTCCTCCACATTATGTGGTTCTGTTTGTTGAGTTCTCTGTTATCTTTTCGGCAACATTTTCTTGTTATCGTAAATAAATTTTTGTTATTATTTACTTCTTACTATTGGTTAGAATTCACAAATAATAATAACACAACCACATTGCCAAGCATTTCAATAAATTTCTTGTATTAAAATGCTTCTTCTTGTAGTATAAAACTACAACTATTCTTCATTACATGGCCGTAGCCATTTACAATACTATCCCGCAATTACTTGCTAAAAATTGGGATTTACAAAGACTACCCTTTGATTATACAAAAGAGGGTTTTACGTCATTACTAGCTACACAAATATTTATATAGCTAATCTATCTATACATACTATTGGACTACATCTGCCTCATAGCATTTTCGTAATCTGCATCGGCCATACTAGCCACTATATCCCAGCTAATGGTATGCCTAGTCTGTCCCTCCTCCACAGGATACTCAGCAATCTGGTGCTAGTAATCCTCGTGCGAACTCCTATGTATATAGGACATTCGACTGATCTTTTGCTTCTTACTCAAAAGCTCAGTTATCAATTCCTGGACCTCAAGCTTTAGGTCCTAGACTTTATCCTTTGCCAGCACTCTCTCGTCGTGCTCAACTTCCTAGAAGACCTCCATGTCTTCCTTGTAATCCAAGACGTCATGAACCTCTTGCTTCAGGTCACGGACCTCCTTACTCAGTTGGACATTTATGTCCAATACTGCTATGAATAGAGCCTTCATAGACTCCGTCGGAGACATCACTTCCTCTTCTGTAGGTTTTATCAAGTTGAATGATACACCTCCACCTCCTCTTCGGGCATGCCATCAAATAATGTAGCATAGTCGAAGTTATCAACATCCTTAGACGGATCTTCCTCTTTCGGATCAGTCTCTTCTATGTTCACTATAGACACCTCTACTACTGGAATTGGTGCATTCTCTATGATGTTGACAGATTCTTCATCGCTATACAGAGCCATATCTCCTGTCATCTACAATAAGAAACAAATAACTTGATTAGTATACAATCAAAATATTATAAAAACATATCACATTTAATATGTTTAAGGTTACTTTCTTCTTTAAAACTCTACCCGAGTTTGTTTACTTCTAACTTCTACTTCTCTTTTCAAGGTTATAGCCTAAGGTTTTTACCCCTTAAGTTTTATAACCTAAGACTCTAATACTAACCTGTGACGCCCCCAAATCCGGGTACCTTCAAACCCAGGATATGGTGCTACACGGTGCTTCTATCTACTCATACATTTAATTGAATACTTCAACAAAATGCATAAATTTACTAAACGTTCCATTACAACAATCCCTTCCCAAGTTCTTTATAACCTTTACATTCATTCTGTGTCATAATATTATTCATTTACAGGAATAATACTATACTATTACAAGGATAACTAAGTATCCATCTTGGACTTGCCCATGTCCTTACCGGATCCTTCGGTCTAATTGCTTTTAGCTGAAATTATATAGTTTTAAGCAAGAGTGAGCATAACTAGCTCAGCAAGTTTAACATTGTACTTTGCAACCACAAAATCAAGAATTATATGGTTTCATTTTCCATAATTGTACAATAGTTCTGAAGTAGTAGAATAATCAAAATAGTGTTTTGAATTCCTTTAAAATCATCATTAAGGACATATAGTCACTTAAGCATCTGAACTGGTCAAAGACCATGAACATTCTTTTTCATTTCCATTCATAAAAGAACAACCCGGTACAAGACCGTAAGCCTGATATATCTTACGAGCACGTTCAGGTGTTCAGCCTGTAGTACTCTGCGTTGATTAACACTCCATCCGTAAATGTTTTCACGTTTAAGCTTTTTGGCAACTCCCAGTGCCTGTTGAATTAACGACATTAAAAACGTTTGTGTATTCATACTCAGGTTTATATCCGAATCCGTAACAAAGCAATTAGCATAGGATAGCACATCAAGAATACTTTAAAAGATTTATGAAAAATCAATCAAAATACTTTACATATGCGTCTAGCCGAATCAAATGGCATCGACTATTCAATAACAGTTCATGCATAGATAACCATGCATATTGACAACTTGTCCAACAATACGTATAGACAAGAGTTTAGAAAACTTGCATAACGTAACGTTAATACAAGAGTTAGAAAACTTGCCTTCGCGTCTTTAAACCTTTTAAGTGTACGCTACTCTGTCTTTACAACCTCTACAAGATATAAACTCATAGCATACCAATTAGGTTATCATAACTGATATACATGTGTAACTATCTTCTCATTCTCGTATAACTTAGCTGATTTGTTAAACTAATAACATCCTTTCAAGTTATTTATCATTCATCAGGGCTTGATAACATTTATTAGTCATAAGCCGACTCTCGTCGATCATCGTTATGCAAAACGACCGACAAAACCCTAATCGATTCGATACGTCAAACACATTCTCATCGGATTCCCGTCATCGAACTTCGTATGGAAATCAAGTAAATTTTAACTTCATTTCATAACCTCCATGTACCTCGTACTTCTATTACATGTTATGTAACCTTAAGGCACGCTCACAACTCGATTACGATTCATGCTTTACATTATCGATTTTTGAGTTTTAAATTTAAATACGTTTTGTTAACGTTTAATTCATAAAATCATTCTTAAACATGTTGTTTAAGTGATTTCTCTTCATGAATATTAACCATATACTTTCCCCATAATTACCATGTAGCAAGCTAGGTTAAGAAACATGTATGTCAGAAAAAAACTCCTTAAGAGCGCTGCAGCGCCAGTCATAGACTTCAAGCCGGCTATGAAGCGCTGGCTCGCAGAACTTTTCCCCTGTCCCGGCGCTGCAGCGCTGGAACACAAGGCATGGACGGCGCTGCAGCGCCGACCCCCAGCCTCAGAATTTTTTTTCAAAGTGTGAGATTCCCGAGCTCTTAACGCGATCGTTACAACTCAGAATTGGCTTGTTCCAAAGCCAATAGTTCATAAAATCTATGTTCTATGATTTCATCAAGTCGAAATTTATTTCTGAATCCTTTTGCGAGAAATTTGCCGATTAGTCCATTTTTACGCATTCCTTAAACGTTCATAAACGTTTGACGCTCAATTCTTTGTTTTAAGTCCTAATTAGTTCATTCTTGCTCCCGCAAGTCTTATTTACCGAATTACACGATACGCCATCAAAAACCATCGTTTCTGAATCAAACGACGACTTTTGACTCCTATTCTGGGAAAATTCACGGTTTCAACGATTAACGTCTAATCGCGTAACTTTCGCCGTATCTTCGTTATTTAATATTTTTTACTTCAAACCAAATGGAATCAATCCATTGGTCATTCAGTAGTGATTCTAACCATTCTAAACATCTAAGTTTTAATGGTTTCACATACTTATTAATCAAATTCTCATGATTTTGATAGTTTCTTCATTAAGTCCTTAATCAATTATTATGATTTCATTTCTTCATGGCTTATTAGTGTTTTAAGTCCACTATAAGGCCAACCTTATTACTTCTCATTATTCATGCTCCACCAACTCACTTCTCTATCAATTATGTATTGAAGGAATTTGAAATTTATGGTTTAGATATGTATACCTCTTTGTGTTGTTGGTTATTCTTGATTGATCAAGAAATTAGTAAACTTCTTGCTTTTTATTTTCTTGATTCTTATCGATGGCACAAGGTAGTTTCTCTTTCTTTTGCTCTCTATTCTCTCTCTCAAAAGACGTTGGTCAATTGATCAACCAACAAATGAGCTCCCAAGCGCCATATTAATAGACTTTGCAAGGCTTAGGGCAATTTGGTCATTAGGACCAAACCTCTTTAGCCATGTGAAGCCCATGTGCTAGCACATACCCTCCCACATGCCTACTATGTCCCCCATGTGCCCATGGGTCATGGGTTACCCCATGGGTTTAACCCACCCGTTTATCCATCGGTTCGAGCACGGGTTTAATAATTAAATTAATTCAAATTGAAAATATTTACTTCGTATAAAATTTGTATTATACGCCGTATTAATTCTTGTATCCTCTTTGTATTATACTCGTATTTAATTCCATATAATAATCATCATTATTATACATAACCAATTTGTTATTAGGTTTTACTTTTCCTAACCCTTAGGGTTTTAAGTCCTCACGCGAAAACTTTGTGAGCCATAACTGGAATATTATTAGATATTTCATCCTGTCTTTAAATCCTATCATTACTCATTTCTCGAAAATTCAAATATAATTCCCGAGCAAAAGTGGATGAATAGTGATTTTATGAAAATCTCTCGAAAAACTTTCTTTTCGTCTTGGAAATTCATATGATTTAATTCTAGCACATAGCCAGAATCCTAACCACATTCACATCTTCTAGGTCATATAACAACCTAGAAATAGCTTACTCACTTTAATAAACATTTAATATGATTTTATTCAAATAATCAAATAAAATTCATTTACATAAATGTTCGAATTTCTCGGGCGTTACAACAAATGGCGCCGGATCGATATCAGGTGACCAAAGTCAAGAAGCAGAATAATGAGTCTTTCCGAGAATACGCCCAAAGATGGAGACGCATGGCAGCACAGGTTAGCCCTCCTATGACAGAAACCGAAATGTTGATGACCTTCATAGACATCCAAGAGGCACCTTACTATGAGATGGTCCTAGCAGGAAAAGGCAAGTCATTCTCGAGGATGATCAAACATGGTGAAATGGAGGAGATGGGCCTGAAAGCGAGAAAGATTAAAGACCTCACAACCTTGAAAGCAGTCGCCGAGTATATACAGTCCGTCAACTATACGATTGCTCTCAAGAGGGTACCCAAAAAAGGTGATGAAGATATATCCCTCGTTTTACAAGAGCAATCTAGGAGATCCAACAATAGTCCCTCTACCTGGATAAAGGTAGGCGATCTGCCACAATGACAATTGGCTACATTTAATAAAAGCCAGGATAGGTAGAGAAAATTTGAAAGAACGGAAAATTGGGTGTTTACTCCACTAGACGATTCCCTCGAGAACGTATTGGCATTATTAATGAAACAAAAGAAGATTACTGAATTGGCTCTACCTCTGGATCCACAAAGAAAAAGATATGATCCAAGAAAGATGTGTGCCTTCCATTCAGGATCTCCGGGACACGATACACAAGACTGTTGGTCTTTAAAGCACAAATCCAAAATCTGATCAAAAGTGGCGATATTGTGGTCGAACGACCTGACAAGCCAAATGTTAACACCAACCTTCTATCACAACACAATACAGAGGCAGTGAACATGATTGGGTCAGGAAGCATCGGAATGAATCCAAATAATAAGTACATACTAGGGATGAAGGAATACCCCCAAAAGAGCATAACAAATGTCATAGAGTGGGAAAATCTGGAGGAGTGTATGACAGTAAGACAAAAATTGGAGACCATCCAACATCAAGTAACTCTGGTAGCTAATTTGATAGTGTGTCAACATTAGATTATAAGGAAGCTTTTCACTCAATTATCAAGAAATCAAGAGAAGGAAGAGGTTAGCCAGAATGCAAGACTATATCCCTCCAAGATGAACCAGCTAACTGAAAAAGATCAAAGCATGCTGAAAGGGAAGGAAGAGTGGATTGATAAAATTACTAGATCTTGTCAGCAGAAAAATCACTCGGAGGAATGCGAATTCTCAAACAAGAAAGATCCAATAAGAGACCAAAAATTCACCCCTCTGAAAAAATCAAGGGAAGAGATGCTACATCTTCTGATAAACGAATGAAAGATTATAGAGTTGCTACCTCTCGCAGATCCTGAGGCAAAGAGTTATGATTCCACCAAGATATGTCTCTACCATTCTAGCACACCTGAACATGAGACCGAGGAATGTTGGTCTCTGCGACATAAAATCTATAATCTCATTGAAAATGGAGAGCTTAACATAGAAATCCCCATGACCAAAAAAGGCGAAAGGGAAATGAAGAGCTTAAAATTTCCACTTGAGACAGACAGTTCAAACGAAGGGACGACTGTAAGCACAAATTTTGGCGGAACACTAGGTGGACTAGTCATAATATGGGGATTGGCAGAGGAGACAAGAGAGTCCCCTAAGGAAATTCATCTGCCACCATCAAACATCCTGTTACACAAAGTTAACAACCAGATTCCTGATTCTACCATCCTGTATGATGAGGAGGAAATACTGATCTTTTCCAATAAAGAAAAAGCAAAAAGGGAAAGTTTCTCGCGAGAAATGCAACAACAGTTCGAGAGAAATTTCAAAGTCGAATCCTCTTAGACCCATGGAAAAGATGAAGGAACATATCAAGAAAAAAGATGTGAGGTAGTCGAGGAAGCCAATCCACCAAGGAATCAAGAGCTCATCCCTTTTTGCTACGGGTCCAGTTTGAGCATCAAGAAAACGGAGGTGAGGTTCTCACATCCTAACCATTTACATAAATGTTCAATTTTCTCGAACGTTTATGTAAATGAATTTTATTTGATTTATTGAATAAAATTTGATTATTTGTTTATTAAACTGAGTAAGCTAATCGAAGGTTATTATATGACCTAGAGATTTCAAAAATGGTTAGGATTCTGGCCACGTGGTAGAAATAATTGATGTGAATTTATAAGAAGAAAATAAAATATTTCTGAGAAAAAGACGAAATAGGAACTATTCATAGTTGAAACCCTAAGGGTTAGGGTTTGGCCCTAAGGGCTTGGGTTTGAGACCCTAAGGGTTTGGGTTTGAGACCCTAAGCCTTTTTGGGAGTTTGGAATGTCGGAATGACAGTCTGTCGAAAGATTTGACGGTAATATACCGTGAAAGTTAAGTTAGTCAAAAAAAGTTTTCTCGGGAGGAAATCACTATTCATTTATTTCTGCTCGGGAATTAATATTGAAATTTTGAGAAACGCGTAATGATAGGATTTGAAGACGGGATGGAATATGTAATAATATTTCATTTATGGTTCACGAAGTTTTCGCGTGAGGACTTAAAATCTAAGTGTTAGGGAAAGTGAAATCTAAGGTTAATTGGGATTAAGTATAATAATAAATGATTATTATACGAAAAGAATACGCGTATAATACGAGATATTATACGAGTATAATACGAAGAGGATACGAGAATTAATACAACGTATAATACGAATTTTATATGAAGTGAATACAATTAATTTGAATGAAGATTATTAACTAAACTCGTGGGTCGAACCGATGGATAAACGGGTAGGTAAAACCCATGGGGCAACCCATAACCCATGATGACACATGGGGGACATGGGGGAGCACATGGTGGCCATGTGCTAGCACATGCTAGCACATAGGGTGAAATGGTTTGCATGTGGGAGGAGGTGGGGGTTGAGGAGGTTTGGTCTAAAGACCAAACTACCCCAAGCCTTGTAATTTCTATAAATAGAAGATATTTGATATCCATTTTGTTGGTTGTTCAACTTGAAACTTATATTGAGTGAGACAGAGAAGAAGAAGCTAGCTTGTTCTTTGATAAGCAATTCAAGCAAACTAAGGAGCAAGGAGATTCTTGAGTATCCATACTCAATTAACCAAGAACACTAAAGGTATAAAGATAAGAAAATTGTGTAAAATTCTTTGTCTTTCAATATAGAATTGATAAAGAAGTGATTGGTGAAAGTATGAGTAATAAGAAGTTATAAGGAGGGCTTAATGGTGAACTAAGAACACTAACAAGCAATGCATGATGAAATTATAAGAATTGATTAAGAAGTAATGAATAACTTATTAAATTTATGAGAATTTGAATGATGAACTTGTTAAACCATTAAAATATAGATATTTAGCATGGTTAGAATCTTTATTAATCAACCAATGGATTGATTCCAATTGGTTTGAAGTAAAAATATCAAAGAACGGAGATTCGACGAAAGTTATGCGATTAGACGTTAATCGTCGAAAACGTAAATTTCCCGGAATAGAGGTCAAAAGTTGATGTGTGATTCAAAAATGATGGTTTTCAATTAGAAAGCGTGTAATTAGGTAAATAAGACTTGCGGGAGCAAGAACGAACCATTTCAGACTTAAAACAAAGAATTGAGCGTCGAACGTTCACGAACGTTTAACGAACGTGTAAAAATGGACTAATCGGTTAAATTCTCGTGGACGGATTCAGAAATGAATTCTGACTTAATAAAATGATAGAACATAACATTTATGAACTATTGGCTTTGGAACGAGCCAATTCTTAGTTGTAACGATTGTGTTATGAGCTCGAAAAATTCAAGTTTAGAAAAAAAAAAATCAAAAGCTGGGGGCCGGCGCTGCAGCGCTGCCCAGACCTTAGGTTCCAACGCTGCAGCGCTGGAACAGGGTATTTGGATTCTACAAGCCAGCGCCACAGCGCCGGCTTTAAGCCTATGGCTGGCGATGCAGCGCCCTTAAGGAAAAAAATTTTGACGTGTAGATTTCTTAACTTAGCTTTCAACATGGTAATTATGGGGAAACTATATAATGAATATTCATGAAGAGAAATCACTTAAACGTGTTTAAGAACGATTTTATGAATTAAACATTGATGAAACGTATTTAAATTTAAAAGTCAAAATCTGATAATGTGAACTATGAATCGTAATCGAGTTGTGAGCATGCCTTAAGGTTATATAACGTGTAAAATAGGTATGTAATGTATGAATGACATCGAATGAAGTTAAAACTCATGTAAAATCTATACGGGGTCCGATAATGAAAATTCGACTGGAATATGATTAACCTAACGAACCAGTTAGGGTTTCGTCTCTCATTGTACTTTATGATGATCGAGAGAAGTCGGTTTATGACACATAAATGTTAATAAGCCGTAATAAACATTAAATAACTTGAACGAATGTTATTAGCTTAATAATTCGGTTAAGTTATACAAGAAGGAGAAATTAGGTTATACATTGTATTTCAACTATGAATTCTCATTGGTTTGCTATGTGTTATGCTTTGTAGAAGTTGTAAAGACCAAGTAGAGTACGTTTAAAGGTTAAAGACGCGAAGGAAAATTTCCTAACCTTGTTCAAGTTCTACTTGATGCAGGTTTTCTAAACTCTTGTCTATACCTTGTGTTGGAAAAGCTATTATTATGCATGATCTATTATGCATAAATTGTTATGGAATAGTCGATGCCATTTGATTTGGCTAGACTGAGACTTATCATATTTTGGTTGGTATTTCTACAAATCTTTCCAAAATATATATAATGTTGTTATTCTATGCTAGTTGATTGGTAAGGATTCTTAGGTAAACCTGAGTATGAATAAACAAATGTTTTTACGTTGTTAATTCGACAGGCACGTGAGGTTATCACCAATTAAACGTAAATATATTTAATGTATGAGTGTTGATCAACATAGAGTACTACAGGTTGATCACCTGGATGTGCTCGTAAGCTATATTGAACTTACGGCCTTTGTGCCGGGTTGTTCTTTTCATGAATGAGAACTAAATAATGGTTCATGGTTGTTGACCAATGCAGATTCCGAAGGGGCTGTAAGTCCTTGGGAATGTTTTTAAAGGAATCAAAACGTTATTTTAATTATTCTTAAGTACTTCATAACTATTGTATAATTATTAAAGACAAAGTGATATGATTCTTGATTTTGTGGTTTCAAGATATGTTGTTTAACTTGCTGAGCTATTTATGCTCATTCTTGCTTAAAACTAAATAAATTCAGCTAAAAGCGAACGGACCAAAGGATCCGATAAAGACAAAGGAAAGTCCAAGATGGACAAGTAGTGATCCTTTGTAATAGCATACTATTAATATTGTAATTACTGATATTATGACACTTAACAATGTAATAGTTATAAGAACCTGGAAGGGAAGTAATAGAATTTAATATTTAGTAAACTCATGCGTGTTATTGAAGTCTTTCAATTAAATGTATGAGTAGATGGTAGTACTGTGTAGCATCATATCCAGGGTTTGAAGGTCCCGTATTTGGGGGCGTCACAACTTTGCCACACTAGGCATATCTCACAGGCTTAATTAAGCTCTTTATTATATCCACCATAGTTCTCAATTATCACACACTTGATTCAATTTAAATTGAATTACCACCTTTCAAGACACAAAATATATGTGTTCAAAATAAATATTTAAACATCCTTATTTTTATTTATACTAATATTAAAAAATTCACGAGTATTATAGATCTACCATAGATCTAAACCGATCAAGCATACAGATTAAAGCTTCATGCTTAATAACCACTCAAAAGGCTAGATTCGATATAGATCTAAGTAGATCTAGTCTCCGAACTTGATTCACAACAATATATGCACAATATAACTTGTAGAAACTCAAGATCTACTAAATACTACACAATATATGTAAAAAATAACAAGTTTAACTAGATTCAAGTATATATAACATAAATATAGTATATTGAACAAAGATTTACAAAGAAAGTGCATAAAATGAGCGTTTTTCACCTTGGAGGATGCGTGAACAAGCTTCTTATGGCTCGGGATCACTATATATTGCTTTAGACACTCAAAGTATAAAAGATCTAAGCTTAAACAACTCAAAGTTGTGAAGAAATGCTCAAACCCAAGGGTTTCTCTCTCGAGTCTCTTTCTCTATAACTTTTTCTTCTTTTTTTATAAATGAGCTATTGGCTGCTGATATAGGCTTCCAGAGGCAGCTGCAAGTGTACCTGCGGCTGGAGCAGGTGCACCTGAGGCTTGGCCCCATGGGTTTGGTTACTTCAAAGTTCGTGCCTTAGGTCTTAATTTGGTGAAAGTTGAGCTCCGTACCCAAAAATCCCAGAAAGTCCTTGCGGAAGGCTACAAAATAAGGTCGTGTTTGACAAAATCGGAGTCCGGGAAGATGATGAAGTAAGCTAAAAGGTATCCTTCAATTCCCGAGGGTCTTCAATCGGCTCTTATTGATAGCACACAGTTCAATGATTGATGCAGTGACTTCTTATGGCCACTTTCTCAGCTTTTCGATCCTCGTTTGGTCCGCGTCGTGTTTGGGCATCGTTGGCACTTTGATTTGTCCACGGGGTTGTCTCCAGGGTGAAAGGATGCCTTTGCCCTGCCTTGGGCTTGTCTCTAAAGTGAATTTATGCTTTTACCCTCCTGAAAGGTTAATCTAAGGAAAATAAAATTTTAAGTGTCTACAGATGCACCTCTTTGTCATGTTTAAGCAATGCAATAGAGTGAACACGACTACGATTACTAAACACGAAGATACATGACAAGGTATATCCAATAATGAAATGTCATATGTAAAGTATGCAATAAAATGTATGATTCACATTTAAAAAGGGTTATTCCTACCTGTTGGGGAAGATAAGGATTATGAGAATGTTATCGGGCACTACCGACACCTTCGTCGGGTTGTATCCAACGGATTCAATATCGGGGTTAAGCTAATACCTTCACGGGGGTTAATGACAATGGATTCTACATCGGGGTTGAGCCGATACCTTCAATGGGGTTAATGTCAGTGGATTATACATCGGGGTTGAGCCGATACCTTCACCAGGGTTAATGTTAGTGGATTCTACATCGAGGATGAGCCGATACCTTCACTGGGATTAATGCTAGTGGATTCTACATCGGGGTTAAGCCGATACCTTCACTGGGGTTAATGCCAGTGGATTCTACATCCAGTTTGAGTCGATACCTTCACTAGGGTTAATGACAGTAGATTCTACATCGGGGTTGAGTCGATAACTTCACTAGGGTTAATGCCAGTAGATTCTACATCGGGTTTGAGCCGATACCTTCACTGAGGTTAATGCCAATGGATTCTACATCGGGGTTGAGCCGCTACCTTCATTGGGGTTAATGCTAGTGGATTCTACATCGGGGTTGGGTTGATACCTTCATTGGGGTTAATACCAGTGCACTTTACATCGGGGTTTAGCCGATACCTTTGCAAATCGCATTTTGAATTATTATCACATCACACCTCACATCGCATACTGACTCATTGTCAAATAACATCACAAATCGTATATTGATTCATTCTCAAATTGCATCGCCACCATCGGGTACTGCCTAGTTCTTCGTTGGGTTGTTGCCAACGGATTCTACACCGGGGTTAAGCTGACGTCTTCATTAGGAAGTTTCCAATGGATTCAAAGATAGATTATAGATAATGTGATTTTGAAACATTCTTGGTTTCCCGTCGTCCTTCGTCGGGTTTCTGGTCCCTGGTTTTCTTCCCTTTTTGGAGGTTTTTCAGGGTTTTTTAGGCTTAAAAATGACCTGAAGGGGTACCTTTCTTAGTGACTACTTCGTTTTGAACCCATAAGAATGCGTTTTTGACTGCATTTTACCAAATAAGGAGCCATGGGGCCCACTTTAGGCAGCCGCAGATACACCTGTGAAAGGAGCAGGTGTGCCTAAGGTTAGTTGTGATTTTCCTTATACCCCCGAGCAGGCTCATATTCGCTCATTCGATTCGAGTTTTCTTTCATTCTCTTTGTAGAATTTAACCCTTCTTCTCATATCTACTCAAATCGGGCTTGATCTTGGGTATTCCGCCATTGTACGTTCGTTCTACGCACTACAGGTAACGTATCCACCCAACTTTTTTGCATTTTAACCGATGTTTTACTGTACTTTCTTTTTTAAACATAATATATTAAACCTGTATGCATATATAGCTTGATAGACATATTATAATGCAATGCATGCTTATGTATCATCATATAGATAATATGAATGCAGTATATTTTGCTTTGATAGTTAGTCTAGACATATATTCTGACAATGTATTAGAAAAACTATTTAAATTTCTATTTAATTGCTTGGCTGTGATGATATACCCTCATAGGGTGGTTTAATGCATGCTTACATGCACGTGGATAGTCCATATTATAGATGAAACTCTGGCAAAAAAAATTTCATGAGTTAAATGATAGGATCCTATATACTTGCTTAGCTATGCTAGGATATTTATGTCAAAATGATGTACGCATCTATTTGAGACACGTGTAAGACATGCATGATGCTATGACCCAAATTAAATTCCTGGAAGTCTATTGTCTCTAGGTTATCGCAATTGCATATTAAAATAAAATGAAGATAGAGACTTACCTTGTCTTATTCTGATTCCCATGAACTTGTTGCCCAGGCATGAAGTTAGACAAACCTAGCAGCTCTGGTTCCCATAGGGCTTCATCCGGGGGTCGCCTTCGGAGGCCCGCTTCGGATATTCCCATTCCACGGATTACCCGACAAGTTTATCGATGGATAGAGTCAGTTCATCGTCCTCTTAATGAGGATAGGGGTGATATGGATAAGGAGGCTGATGTCCCTTAGCCTGAGGTTTGTCCAACTGCTGTTCCCAGATTTTTTCCTAATATCCAAGTATTTATTCCTGATTTACTGGGCACTGGTTTAAGCTATCATCCGTCTGTTCACTTGCATGCGAACAAGGTACTAAAGTTTTCATATTAATTTGCTTTATTTCTCCATTCTTGCCAACAATTGGTTTTTAACCTTGATGTCATGCAGGTCCCAAAGTTTACCCAGCCTAGGGGTAATTAGTTTAGAATATTCTATTTGTACCAGTCACTTCACCCTGAGTATCAAGCTCGGGTGGATTCCTTGGGTTTTCAGGCCTTCTTCACCATTGCTTCCCGCCGTTGCCCCTGAGGCTACCTTCCAACTCTGTCCGAGAGATGTTTCCATCAGAGTCAGTCTCTTCATTTGCTGGATTACGAGGTTATGATGACGCCTATGGATTAGCAGTATATTACTGGTTTGCAGTTTGTTAGGGACCGAGTGTAGACACTCAAAATTTTACATTCCTGTTATAGACACTCAAAATCGTACGTTCCTATTACTAACCCTACTGGAGGATAAAACCATCTTTCAACCCCGGTTTCAATACTAGGATGTCAACTCAGCCCCGGTCACCAATACTGAGATGTCAGCACAACCCTGGTCTTAATACCGGGCCATCAGATCAACCCTGATCTCAATACCGGGCCATCAGGCCAACCCTAGTCTCCATTTCGGGCTATCAGGCTAACCCTGGTCTCCACACCAGGCCATCAGGTCAACCCCGGTCTCAATACCGAGCCATCAGGCCAACCCCAATCTCAATATCGGGACGTCAGGTCAACCCCGATCTCAATATCGGGCCATCAAGTCAACCGCGGTCTCAATATTGGGATGTCAGGTCAACCCCGGTCTTAATACTGAGATATCAATTCAGCCCTGATCACAACCCGGGAGGTACAGTTAAGCCCCGGTCATAACTGGGAGATCCAGTTCAGCCACATATATAAACCTAGGGAAGCTAATTCAGCCTTCAGAGATTAACCCAAAGCATCACATTATCCCCAGAGATATCTCGGGAGGCCAAGTCAACCTCGGAGATAACCCTGAAGAAGAACCAAGTCGGACAGATCAAAACCTCGGAGACAATGTCGAGAAAGCAATCGAAGACTGTGCCAACACTGGAAACAACACCGGGAGGGGCAAAGTGGTTATTTTATCAACTTAAAGCCTATTAGGTCAAACTCAAGCCAAATTGATGCCATGAAGGTTAGGAAGAACCATGACGGTGATCTTGAGTGGAAATAGTGCAAGATAGCTTAACGGACATATTACGAGGAATCGAAGACCTGGTTATGAACCCATCTTTTTAAACTCAGAAAAGGTTTAATCCCAAGTCATTGCGACACTCTTGAAGAGGGCTTCTCGGAAAGATATAGCACGCCTCAAACGGACGCTCCGATCAAAAGGTAGAAAGTTTTAAATCTGACCTTGCATTGCTCAGAGTGCACGTACTTCAATGCGATGGGACCCACCAACCAGACCCTGCCACATGGAGCCGCAGGTAGAGTGGAGGCAGTCGCAGGTGGGCCTGCTTCCACCGGGTCTATATATATGAGAGTGCACCCCTAGCTTATTTGATAATTCAAAAACTCTCTGAACCTCTGCCTGTTTCATTTCTCAGCCATACCCTTATACTCCAAACCCAAATTTTATTATTCTAACACGTAAATATACTCATATACTACTACATACCAAAAATTAATCGTTGGAAATTGTGACAATCCGAGAATTTATAAGATTTTAAATGATTAAATAAAGGTTAAGGAATAAAACCTAGATGGAAATTTGAGGATTTAGTTAAAATTTTTAAAGAAGAACCTAAATGGTTTATTATTTGATTGAGAATAGAGAAAATATGGGTTACAAAATTTTTAAACCCTAGAGATGAATCTATATGTGTTTGATAGAATATTAAGGATAAGGTACTACGATACCTATAAAGTTTGGTGACCTAATATATAAATTAGGTATTTGAATCAAATGACTTCAAGGGTTATCTTGTATGATTATGTGAGTGTGAGTGTTTATAACTCATTAAGCCAAATATGGTTATTTAGTTATTAAACTATTAGAATATGTGATTGATTATGTGGATTATGTGTATGATTAAATAAATATACATTATATAATGTGTATACATTTATTTTGTATATAGAGATAATTAAGAATATGTATATATCAAAAATATTGAGCATTAGTTCTAGTGATAATAGATTTAATAGACTAAGATGATTGTATGGCCTAAGGAATTGTATAAGTAGCCCAATTGTTTATTTAAGGATTGGACTGGTAGCTAATTTGATTTAATAGCAATTAAAGTTGATAAGTAGCCCAATATATTATGTATAGGGCAAATATTATGATGGCCCAATTTATTTATGGGTGGAAGCCCAATTGCCTTTTAGTTAGTAAGCTAAATAATAAAATTAGCAAGCCCAAAAGAATTAATCAAAGCCCAAGCTTAAGCCCACTTAAAGAGGGGTATTCTAGTCATTAGATAAGCTTATAATAAAAACAAATTGGATGGATAAGGAGGCCTTATATATCCGGTTAAGAGAGGAGGAGATAAGGGGGAGGAATATCATAATTACCTTTACTTTAGTTGGTAATGTACTTTGTTAGGTGTCACTTTATTTAAGGGGCCAAAACATTTGTTCTTACATGCAAGAAACCACTTCAATGATAAAGAGAGAGAGAGAGAGAGAGAGAGTTGTTGGGAGATAAGATTAGATATATCAAATATATCTACAAATCCACCAAGATCAAATAATGTTTCCTTTCTTTTCTCTTTCATCTTATTCATTTCTTAACTTAGCTAAAGCAAGAAACAAGAGAGAGAAGGGGGGTGGAGTTCGGCAACTATAGGATAGGAGAGAGAAGAAGTTTTCAAAGTTTCTTAGTTTCCTAATCTAATCTTAGGAAGAAGAAGAGGAGAAACAAGCAAAGGTATAACAAGATTTCTATTTATATAGTCTAAATTCTTTTTGGTTTGATTAGATTTTTGGATAATATGAAGTTACGATCTTGAGGTTTAAAACCTTAGATATATGTGTTTTGTAGTGTTTCAAGTTTATATCTAACCCCTTTATGGATCAAGAGTTGGATCTAAACTAAGAAATGGAAACTAGGTTTTTCAAGAGTAAGAAAACTTAATTTTTCTTAGCATTAGTTGTGTTTAATCTTATGTTTGGTGATTTTTGATGAAAGAGATCATGGATCATGATAGTACCATGAATATATGATGTATTGATATGTATTATGGTTATTGATGATGGGTTATGTTGGTTATTAGGTGAGAATATAGAAGTTCTCTTAAAAATCAACAAGTATTGAAAAATAGATTTTTGTGAAAATGAAGTATGAAATGAAAATGACCATATCTCTCACTCTATTTTAAATTTTTGAGTGTGGTCAATTTTTGGAGTTAGATCTATAAGTCTTCTAACGTTTCCAAGTAGAATAACTAAAAAAGGAATTATAGATTTTTGTATGGACTCGATTTAGCAAAGGAAGCAAATTCTGAAAAAAGCTAAAAAGTAGGCTGTCGGGGAATTTAAGGGGCTATTTTGGCAACTTAAGTTATTAAATAAAATAAGGCCTTTTGGGACATTAAAATATATGTTATAACCTAGCTTGTTTCCGAAAATGAGCTCATTCCGACTTAAATTGAGCAAGTTATAACTATTTTAATATTTGGGGTTTTTCTGACGAAAATCGTTATAACCGGAGTTCTATAACTCCGATGGCCACAAAATTTAAACTGGAAGCTCACGATAACATGTATAAGATCCTGCCAAGAGTTGGAAATTTCTGGAGTTAAGCGTAAGGTAGCTAATTTGTAAAGAAATTAACTAGAAATGAATTTTTGAAAAATATTTAAGGGAGTTGAAAAATTCTAGAAAAATAGTTTTTGTGTATGAAATATATGTATGTGTTTGGACAAAGAATAGAAAAATAATAAATTGATTTGGTATTTTTGTGAATAGTATATTTCAGCTTGCGAAAATAAAAACTGAAAATATTAGAAAGACAGTTTGGTTTCAGTTTGCTGAAATGGAAACTGAAATGTCAGTAAGAGGAAACAGTTTGGTTCAGCTTGCTGAAATGATATATTAAGTCTCTTGAATAGTAAACAGTTTACCGAGTTATAATAATAACTTATAAATGAACGAGTAAGTGTTAAGTCAAAGGTAGTGCAATCGTACCCTTTAATGGTTGATGTATAGTAGCTGGGCTAAACGACTCCTTCATATGGGGAAGGGATCTACGAATTAGTAACCGATCTAACTCACTATGAAAAAAGTGTAGACAAGACGGAAGCTAATTTGTTAGTTGTTTGTGGAAAACCACTCAATATACTATATTGAATACTATTAAAGACTCGATGTGTGCTAGGTTTAGACTTGTGTATGTATAGTGTTAAGGTTATCTAATATTTGACTATGTGTTTAAATGTTAGATAGTTTACTTATAAAGTATGTTATGCTAATTTAAAGATCAATCTTATAACTGATAGGTCTTTTCAATAAAGTGATTAAACTAGATTACGTAGCAGTAATCGACAATTAAGGCAAGTTTCCTAACTCGAACTCGAGTTGTTATTGTAAAGCATGTTCATGATTAATCATTATTGATTATTCATATCTGTACTGATTATTGATTCGCACGTAGTGTATGTTGCATATGTTCATCAGGTATGAAAGGCTGATCACCTTCATTACCCTAAGGTTCAGATAAATTTGTTCATGTTCATTGTTGGCCATTCATCATTATTGTCTCGGTCATTCAGTTATGTAAATTGATTCATGTTCTTTCACCAATATTATATTGTTGAAAGTTTGTCAGCTTATTATTCTTTTCAATCTTAATATATCTTCATTTGAACTTAAACTTGCTGGACAAACTTGTTGCTCACCCTTGTTATATCATGATAAACATTTCAGATTAAAGACGAAACTTTGGACACAGTCAAAGGCAAAGACAAGTTCCAGGATGGAATTATTATACGGTTAAAATGGTAATAGTATTGGATACAAATGACACTGTATGTCGTGTAGAATATATGTATTAAGTTAAGGTTACAGACCTTGGAGATTATGTTGTAATAAGTTATTGTATAAACAATTTATGTTTATGTCTTCCGCAATAGTTATAGAAATGATGTATCGTAACGTGCCAGGTCCGAGGTCTGGGGACCCGGATTTGGGGGCGCTACAGTTGGTACAGAGCTGTAGGTTATAAACGTTAGGTAGGGGTACCTTAGGCTATAACCACAGGGATGAGGATAAGGAATAAACTCAAATAGAGTTTAAGTTCTAAGCAATAAATTTGGGCAAGGTAATAATAAGTTAATAAGATTCAAAGAAGAATCCTGACAAGCAATAAACATCCAGAGTTACCTAACTCTAATAATAAAGATGAACAGTAGTAATGAATACATAGAGTCTAAAAGACTAAAAGTATAAAGAGAAAGAAGATCGTAAAACAAAACGATCATAACATTGAAAAGAATTTTAATATAATACGATTATAATATGAGATCACAACGTGATTTGATGAGGTCATAAAAAGGACAGATGATCAATCTAATGGTTGAAAACATTATAGCAGAATTGCTATACGAATATGGTACTATGAAATAGTACGAGTTAAACTCAGGAAAGAGTTGTAGTATTGTAGATACGGATTAAATGAAATTCGTATCGAGTATTGAGGGAGCTAGGATTATGTGGGATTTCAATTGAGGACTCATGTGACAGCTGAGTTGTACAAACCTTTGTATGGGCGGGGGTTTTGTGCTTGGTCTAACGACTACTTAGTTTATCACATTGATAATCATTGAAATGTCGGTGTCGCGCTATGCGCTATATGTATGATGAGAATGTGATTCTTTTCTCATGTGTATAACGGATAGGTAGAGAATATAAGATTAGTTGCGAGTTCTTAAAACTCATACTTATGGTAAGTTCATGACTCATAATTATATGAAATGTTTTGAACCCCTCAGCAAATGGACGCCAATGGTCTGTCTAGGACAAGTTCTTAAACTCATATAATTGTGAAAAGTTCCTGAACTCATAACGTGTGGTAATTTTGACGAACTGGGTATAATTAAGTGTGAATGGAGTATTAAGGATAATAAGAATAGATAGACTGATTAAGCAATGGATCATTAGTGGAAGCGTAGGTATTCTAAATCTTCTAGCTATGCTAGATTTCAAAATTTTTGACATTAAGCTAAATACGCACTATGTGCCTTTTAAAAATGAATTTTTATTCTCAACTCCTGGAGACTAGTGTATGTGTGGACTTCGGGACACTGACACATCGTTACCTGTTGAGATGAAAAAACTAATTTACAATGATTTTTGAACCGTTTAAAGAATAGTCTATGCTAATTGTTTTGGCTAGACAACAATGATTTGAAATATCAAAATATGTTTTATTTATCATTGATGCATCATGTAACCTGGTGTAGAGATGATAAAAAGTTGATGAAGTTGTAAATACAGGAATACTTAGTGTTGAATTCGATCTAAAAATCGTTGTCCCACTATTGTATGATGTGTTATAACAAAGTCACACAATGACGGAATCCTTAAACGGGCTGTAAATACAGTACGGTATCATGACGTCATTTTCAAAATATTTTTTTTATAATTAATTGCTAATGGGGTTTGGCTATACATAAATATTTTGATTAAAATTAAATTATTGGTATGAGTCTAAGCTATTTGATTCAGCTAGACTAACGTTGATGAAAATTCTAAACGTTCTTTAAAAAATTTCCCGAACCAAATTATTTTGGTGCCGAATCCGATAAGACTAAGGTAAGCATCCAAAAATTTGGAAAAATTTTGTGCACCTAAGGCGGATAAGAGGTACGGGGAAAAATTATTCCGACAAGAAGTACTTAATAAGTACAGGGCATAACGGGCTAATTACCCTCTGTGTCCGTAAGTCATGACGATTAGCGGATGAATTTCTGTATAACCTTTTTGAAAATGAAAGTTCGTAGTCTATATTACTCCTTACCATGATTTGAAAATTTTAACTCTGGTGAGTGATGTTTGGGTAGCATGCGATGATGAGTATGAAAGGTGTAAGGTGTAAGGTGTAAGGTAAATTTCGGGGACGAAATTCTTAGAAGAAGGGGTGAATGTGACAACCCGAGAATTTATAAGATTTTAAATGATTAAATAAAGGTTAAGGAATAAAACCTAGATGGAAATTTGAGAATTTAGGTAAAAAATTTAAATAAGAACCTAAATGGTTTATTATTTGATTGAGAATAGAGGAATTATGGGTTACAAAATTTTTAAACCCTAGAGATGAATCTATATGTGTTTGATGGAATATTGAGGATAAGGTACTACGATACCTATAAAGTTTGGTGACCTAATATATAAATTAGATATTTGAATCAAATGACTTCAAGGGTTATCTTGTATGATTATGTGAGTGTGAGTATTTATAACTAATTAAGCCAAATATGGTTATTTAGTTAATAAACTATTAGAATATGTGATTGATTATGTGAATTATGTATATGATTAAATAAATATACATTATATAATGTGTATACATTTATTTTATATATAGAGATAATTAAGAATATGTATATATCAAAAATGTTGAGCATTAGTTCTAGTCATAATAGATTTAATGGACTAAGATGATTGTATGGCCCAAGGAATTGTATAAGTAGCCCAAGGAATTGTATAAGTAGCCCAATTATTTATTTAAGGATTGGACTGGTAGCTAAATTGATTTAATAGCAAATAAAGTTCATAAGTAACCCAATATATTATGTATAGGGCAAATATTATGATGGCCCAATTTATTTATGGGTGGAAGCCCAATTGCATTTTAGTTAGTAAGATAAATAATAAAATTAGCAAGCCCAAAAGAATTAATCAAAGCCCAAGCTTAAGCCCACTTAAGGAGAGGTATTCTACACATTAGATAAGCTTCTAATAAAAACAAATTATATGGATAAGGAGGCCTTATATGGCCGGTTAAGAGAGGAGGAGATAGAGGGGAGGAATATCATAATTACCTTTACTTTAGTTGGTAATGTACTTTGCTTGGTGTCACTTTATTTAAGGGGCCAACACATTTGTTCTTACTTGCAAGAAACCACTTCAATGATAAGGAGAGAGAGAGAGAGTTGTTGGAAGATAAGATTAGATATATCAAATATATCTACAAATCCACCAAGATCAAATAATGTTTCCTTTCTTTTCTCTTTCATCTTATTCATTTCTTAACTTAGCTAAAGCAAGAAACAAGAGAGAGAAGGAGGGTGGAGTTCGACCACTATAGGGTAGGAGAGAGGAAATTTTTTCAAAGTTTCATAGTTTTCTAATCTAAACTTAGGAAGAAGAAGAGGAGAAACAAGCAAAGGTATAACAAGATTTCTATTTATATAGTCTAAATTCTTTTTGGTTTGATTTGATTTTTGGATAATATGAAGTTATGATCTTGAGCTTTAAAACCTTAGATCTATGTATTTTATAGTGTTTCAAGTTTATATCTAACCCTTTTATAGATCAAGAGTTGGATCTAAACTAAGAAATGGAAACTAGGTTTTTCAAGAGTAAGAAAACTTAATTTTCTTAGCCTTGATTGTGTTTAATCTTATGTTTGGTGATTTTTGTTGAAATAGATCATGGATCATGATAGATCCATGAATATATGATGTATTGATATGTATTATGGTTATTGATGATTGATTATGTTGGTTATTAGGTGAGAATATAGATGTTTTCTTAAAAATCAACAAGTATTGAAAAACAGATTTTTGTGAAAACAAAGTATGAAACGAAAATGACCATATCTCTCATTCTGTTTTGAATTTTTGAGTGTGGTCAATTTTTGGAGTTAGATCTATAAGTCTTCTAACATTTTCAAGTGGAATCCCTGAAAAAGGAATTATAGATTTTTGTATGGACTGGATTTAGCAAATGAAGCAAAATCTAAAAAAAAACTAAAAAGTAGGTTGTCCGGGAATTTAAGGGGCTGTTTCGACAACTTAAGTTATGAAATAAAATCAAAAATTTTGGGACATTAAAATATATGTTATAAACTAGCTTGTGTCCGAAAATGAGCTCATTCCGACTTAAATTGAGCAAGTTATGACTATTTTAATATTTAGGTTTTTTCGACGAAAATGGCTATAACTGGAGTTCTATAACTCCGATGGCCACATAATTTAAACTGGAAGCTCATGATAACATGTATAAGATCACGCCAAGAGTTGAGAATTTCTGGAGTTAAGCGTAAGGTAGCTAATTTGTTAAGAAATTAACTAGAAATGAATTTTTGAAAAATATTTAAGGGAGTTCAAAAATTCAAGAAAAATAGTTTTTGTGTATGAAATATATGTATATGTGTTTGGACAAAGAATAGAAAAATAATAAATTGATTTGGTATTTTTGTGAGTAGTATATTTCAGCTTGCTGAAATGAACATTTCAAGATGCTGAAATGGAAACTGAAAATGTTAGGAAGACAGTTTGGTTTCAGCTTGCTGAAATGGAAACTGAAATGTCAGCAAGAGAAAACAGTTTGGTTTCAGCTTACTGAAATGATATATTAAGTCTCTTGAATAGTCTCTTGGTAGTGCAATCGTACCCTTTAATGGTTGATGTTAGTTGTTTGTGGGAAACCACTCAGTATACTATATTGAATACTATTAAAGACTCGATGTGTGCTAGGTTTAGACTTGTGTATGTATAGTGTTAAGTTATCTAATATTTGACTATGGATTTAAATGTTAGATAGTTTACTTATAAAGTATGTTATGCTAATTTAAAGATCAATCTTATAACTGATAGGTCTTTTCAATAAAGTGATTAAACAAGATTGTGTAGCAGTAATCGACAATTCAGGCAACTTTCCTAACTCGAACTCGAGTTGTTATTGTAAAGCATGTTCGTGATTAATCATTGTTGATTATTCACATCTATACTGATTATTTAATCGCACGTAGTGCATGTTGCATATGTTCATCAGGTATGAAAGGATGATCACCTTCATTACCCTGAGGTTCAGATAAATTTGTTCGTGTTCATTGTTGGCCATTCATCATTATTGTCTCGGTCATTCAGTTATGTAAATTGATTCATGTTCTTTCACCAATACTATATTGTTGAAAGTTTGTCAGCTTATTGTTCTTTTCAATCTTGATATATCTTCATTTGAACTTAAACTTGCTGGGCAAACTTGTTGCTCACCCTTGTTATATCATGATAAATATTTTAGATTAAAGACGAAACTTTGGACACAGTCAAAGGCAAAGACAAATTCCAGGATGGAATTATTATGCGGTTAAAATGGTAATAGTATTGGATACAAATGACATTGTATGTCGTGAAGAATATATGTATTAAGTTAAGGTTACAGACCTTGGAGATTATGTTGTAATAAGTTATTGTATAAACAATTTATGTTTATGTCTTCCGCAATAGTTATAGAAATGATGTATCGTAACGCACCAGGTCCGAGGTCTGGGGACCCGGATTTGGGGGCGCTACAGAAATGGACGTTTGAAGCCTACCAAGTGGCAAAAAGCCCGTGTAGCAGTCCATTGTGAGTATTTTTACGTTCAGAAAGTTAATACTACTTCATTGCGCATTTATACACTTGCATGTTAAGTTTTGTTTTTTGATTATGCCCGGAACTCAGTTCCGTGGCCGTTTTTTCTTACGTTTTTGTACATTTTAGTACATAAACACGTTTGCTGGCACTTCCATAGCTGGGATCGTCGATCCGTCGCTTTTAACAACTTTCATATATATATATATATACCATCGTTTATAGCAACTTCGTCGGACTAGGTTATCTTCCCAGTTTGGGTTTGGCTTTTTTATGTATATATTTAACTATATATATACTAACATTTCAATTCTGTCAAGCCCGGATGTCAAATTCGTGGTAGTTTACTGCTTTTATATATATAACTATATATATATAAATTTTTCTGACTTATTTGAGCCTAAATTTCTATTTCGTGGTCTCTTTATTGTTTTAATATATATATACTAACTGTATATATTAACTTTTTACATTCAAGTTTTGCCTGGATCATTCTGTGATCTTTTTATTTCTTTTATAAATATATATATATACTTACATTTCTGTCCGGGCAAAGGATAGAATGTCCGTCGCCCTTTATAATTTTTTTTATATATTTATATTCAGTCAAGCCTGGATCATTCCGTGGCGCTTTACAGCTTTTGTATATATATATTTCATTTTTGTCTTGCCTGGATTACTCCGTGTCTTTTTACAGCTTTTATATATATATATATATATATATATATATATATATATATAAGCGATAATGGGTGACGGAGTCAATCTTGTGCCTGGACTGGATTGGAAATATATATATATATATATATTTCCATTCTGTTCAGCCTGGATTACTCCGTGGCTTTTTACAGCTTTTGTAAATATATATATATATATATATATATATATATATATATATACTTACATTCAAGTCCAGGTATCGGAGTGAAAATCCATCGCCCTTTACAGCTTTCGTATATATATAACTATATATATATATATATGTATATATCTTTCTTTTATTCATTATGATTAAATTGCTGCTTTAAATATTCATTTAATATGAATCGACGCTAACATCTCTTCGAACGAACTAGATTTCTTTAAATCTCGCCAATTCTTTCTTTTAAACGGTTCAAAATAGGTTTAGACAGAACCGAAAAGCTAGAATGGCTGAGATTTACTTAAATCTAGCATTTTTCTAGTTTTATTCATTCAGGAAGAAATCTCGCGGCCCTTAGATCACTATCTAGTGGGAACGAGATGCTTTGGGCTGCGTGCTCACCAGGATTTACTGATGAATCCTTGGATATTGGGCCGTTCAGATGTAAATATACATTTATGTGCATATTTGAGCTGTGCAGGTTTTATTGGCTTCCCTCCGTGAGCCTAGGAATCGTGGGATTCGTGATCAAACTGTTCAGAATCTGATTCCCACGATAGACAAACTCCCCTTTACAAATGTACCCTGCCAGTTGTTCTATAAAAATATACATCCAAAAGACCTTAAAACGGTTATCCGAGTTTAAGGTCTCAATATAGTGAAAACATAGTTTGTCGTGTCAGAGTCACTCTGATGGCTGTCATGCCCATGAGAAGATCGACACTTATATATATTCTGTGGTCGAGGATGCTTCACAGCCCGACAATCACCATTCAAATTGATCCAAAAGGCTGAAAAGATTAAAATGGAAGTATCAACGTGCTTCAATTCCTATGTGAGCATAAGGGTTTGAAAACCTGCTTTCAAAACATCATTTTAATATCTTGTCTAAAAAAAGAGACTTTTGCAAATCAAATCAAACCCTTCGTATATAGGTTCAACGAAGCACGACTATACTTTCAAATCAATCAAGCATAGGCCCAATTTCTTCCAACATTCGCACACACATTGCAGATTTAAAAGGAAAATATTGAAAAGATTTTACCATGTTTTCACAGGAGTTATGGGATGCTTAATACATTCCCCACGCTTAACCAAGCCCTCGAACTTAGAACTTTGATTTCAAATATTCAGTTTCGACAGTGTCCAGCAATTGGGCCTTTTTTCAATCAAAACTCGATTGAGTTGGTACAACCATTTCAAATCTACCAACTAACGACTCTGTAAAATGTTCAAATCATCGACATGATACATGTTGGCCTTTTTCTAAAAAACCCCTTCAAAACCCTTTTTTATAAAAAGATAAAATAAGGGTAGACAAAACTTAGGAAAAGAGAGAAAGATTCGGGTCCAACTAAAACCGGATTTTTTCCCAACGTCGTCACCGGGTACCTTCGGAGGCTCATATTACCGCCACTAATGTTCGCACCCTTCTTAGTTTTTCTCCTCGGGAGCAAGCCTTCAAGGCTCGTAGTATCTGGTCAGGCTCTCTAAGCATGGACGCGGCTCAGGGTACTTTGCAGGAGTCATTTCTTGATGATTAGGTGGAGAGGGATCGCATCTTACGGCTGTTAGGTTTGTAAGAAATCATGGCGCAATCAAATTGCAAAAAGTAGCAGAAGCATGGTAAAATCAGAGTTTAAAATTTTCTACAAACCAATAACCCAGATCATCCTTTATACACATTATTAATTTAAAATGATAAATAAGAAGTTATGGAATCATACCCTTATAGAATTAAGCTTCCACAGGTACGAGTTCAACTTTTTGTTCTTCGCGATATCCTTGAATCTCCGGGATTGATTCCTTCCTTTGATCAACGTTAGCAACCCAAAGTGTTTGGCCTCTAGAGGTGATCCACCAAAGAAGAGGAATTGTTCAAGAAGGAGGGTGGTTGGCTAAACCCTAGTTTTCTATTCTCTATCGAAAATGATTACTCTCCAATAATTGGAATTGTATCTACTGATATCTAGTATAAGACACCTCTTATATAAATATTGGTCAACCCTTCTAATCTAATTAGAAATATGGTTTTATTTAATTAATTAAACTCCTTTAATTAATTAGGCTCCCAACACATTGGGAATAATTAATTAAACTCTTTTAATTAATTTGCATCATAATCTTATTAGAAATAAATGAGAGTACTAATATTAAATTAATTCATAAACTCATTAAGAAATTAAAATAATAATTATTATAATAATATTAATAAGACTCCTCTTATTAATTTATATTTAATATTTTTAAAATATTAAATAATAAATGTTAAGCTATTTAATTTATTCTATCACCATAGATTAAATTAATTACACTTAACATATTATTACGATTATGCCATTACCTTCTGAAATAATTATTCTTCCTTTTATGGTGTGACCTTTTAGGTTCTCCATATTAAATCGGTTGTGAATAAATCAATTAGAACAATTATAATCTTATTTAAATAAATAAATTAAACTAATAATCTATTTAAATAAATAATATTTATTCTACAATAGGGATAAGCCTCCATAGCGATCAACGACTTTTCAGATAATATAGATTTTAACATTAATCATAAAAGAACATTTGAGTTAATAGTTACCGTACAATTCAATCCTTCCACCATACAATGTCCCAATTAAATATAAGATATGGAATTACTGTCAAGTCTTATTTTATTTAATTATATGTATTTCGATCAAAAAATGCACAACTCCAAATAATACAAATTAGAAACTCATTTCTAATTTCATTCCACCTTAGCCAAGGATTCCTGGGTTGTCATTTATCGAATCATATAGAACATATCTCTTCTTTTACTAGAAGCGGTAAATTCTTTAATTGATAATTCATTATCTCCATATATAACTTATTACACCCAAGCATACCCTTTGATATACCCTAAGGGTCTTAAGGAATAAGCCAAAGTATAATTCATTATATACAAGATACTATAATGATCTCAAGTCTGAGGATCACTTGTACTACTATCACATTAGGAATTCCTATTAACAGGCGAGTAAAACTCCATTAGGTATTCCTTAGCGAGTCACGTTCAGTGTACTTATTCTCCAATAAGCACCTACATACTTGCTTTAGTGTCTCCACACAAATGATCATGAGATTAATCATCCTCATCCAATAAGCAAGCAACATATGTACCAATCTATCCGGATTTACTGATCCCCTTTTTAGTAATCCATCGATTGGGAACTATTTTAGTTTTAAACTATCTAAGAATTTAGATCTCATTAGCATGATCAACATCATGATTCTAAAAGCATTGTTTAAAACTATGGGTTGTTTACATATTATAAAAACAGTATCATGTAGATAATTAAATGTCTTTATTAAATGAATACTTTTATTAATAAATAAATAAGATCGTTTACAAAGTATATGCTTTATCATCATACATGATTGGCTTGTATGCATACTACTTTCAATCTCCCACTTGCACTAAAGCCAATCGCCATGGTATCTCATACACATCTTCTTAAAGTAACGATTAAACTGTTGTTGTGTTAAAACTTTAGTAAATGGATCTGCAATGTTGTCTTTAGAGTCTACATGCTCCCAAGTGACGTATCCTCTTTCAATGATCTCCCTGATCAAGTGAAATTGTCACAACACGTGTTTGGATTTCTGATGAGACCTGGGTTCCTTAGTCTGTGCAACAGCTCCGATGTTGTCACAGTACAAGGGGACTGCTCCTCCAATGCTAGGAACCACACCAAGTTCGGTTATGAACTTCTTCATCCAAACAGCCTCCTTTGTAGCTTCACTTGCAGCTATGTACTTTGCCTCTGTCACTAAATCAACAACTATTTGCTGCTTGGAACTCTTCCAACTCACTGCGCCACCGTGTTAGGTAAAATCTAGTTACGCACAACACCCAAGTATACGTGGTCAACAAGTAATAAAGTGAAAGTAGAGTATCGTTCCCACGAGGAATTATTTAATAAAAATCACCAAGTATTAACCCGTAGCCAACTTAATCTTATTTAAACAGATAATTTCAAGTTTGTGAATTAACAATATATAATTAAACTACTACTAAATACCAGTAGTTCAAAATAAGATTATGGAGATTTAAGATCACAGCTTCACTTATTGCTTCATTTAAATTAATACACTTCTTATCAATTATGCTCACTATTCTGAATTGTTAATCAAGAACACATAAATAAATATGTCCATCTCTCAATGCATCATACTCAAATCAAATTAAATCCGCAAATGATAAAATTAAGAAGAACACCCTAATTAATTAATTCACTATATCTCTATGTGAATTACAATTAAAGAGGATTTAAAACCCAAGTTCCTTATCAGATTACATGCGATGTATACGTATATCTCTATCCTAAACATAAATCATGAATTCCAATGTCATACTGAAAACACAATCGCATGCTATTATGATCAGATCTAAATGTAAAATCCCTCTCTCGAGTCCATATAAATTATCACAGTAATTGCTAGCTAGACAATTAAACAATTAAGCCCAAATCACAATAGACAATCCCTAAAATAAAGTACAACAATCAATAGAGAAGCATATTAAAATAAACTACGCAATAAGATCCATTTAAATCTTAAACAAGAGATTTAGTTCATAATTATTGAATTAAAACAAAAAATCCACAACTGAATAAACATTCAAGAAATAAAAGTAGAAGATAAAGAAGAGAATATAATCTGTAGACGAAATCCTTGAGTCTCCCCTTCAGCTCCTATAATAAATCATTCGCACTCCCTTAATTACTTCAATATCCAAATCTAATGAAAACTAAGTTTTTTTTAATCTAATCTAATCTAATCTAATAGAATAGAATGGAATCTAACTCCCTTAATCCTTGTGTATTCTTCTCCTTTTATAGCCCTCTGATGATCCTTCTCCAAATCAACTCTTCAGAATTCTTTTCTGAATTAACTTTTGAAAATCATCATTTTTTTCCCGACAAACCCGCCCCGGCGAGCTTTTTGTACTAGAAAACCCCGCACCAACGGGTGAACAGTAACTGAAATTACAAAAATACCATTAAGCTCCATTTTTCATGTTTTGACCCTCCGAAGCCGTTTCCTACGACACAAACACAAAAATAAGTAAAATAACACTAAAAATACTCAAAGTTAACAAAGAATTAAGCTTAAAAGGTATCCGATTCGTAGGTATAAATAAAACTCACTCATAAAGTACCCCCAAACTCAAGACTTTGCTTATCCTCAAGCAAAAAAATACAAAAGAAATAAAAATAAACAAACTAACCTAACTACATGAATGCATATGCATGATCTACTTCCTAATATGCCTAAAAACCCAGCAATAAACTAGTATGATGTATAGCAACAGGCTACAAAGATACCAATATGATACTCAAATAATATATCCAATCAAGTCAAAGTCCATAACTTAACCAATCAGTCAATCCAAACTTGTCATCACCCATGTTGTGCGTGTGTGCTCGTTAACCATTCTAACCAACCACGGTTCAAGATAATCTCATAACAAACTTTGTAGAAGGAAAATTTTAGTTCCGATTTAATTACTCTGTAAAACATGATAATTTCGGTTAAACTAAGCAATTACCAAGTTCAAGGGTTACTACGAGGTTTATTTCTACTTTTATTCTTCCACCACGAGTGCGTTTTATGCTCCATCCCGCGTGTACAACTGACTGTGCAATGTCTGAATCTCTTAAGCTTTTCAATGTTACCCATTTAGCGAACTTTTGACCAACGACTCCCAAATCAGATGGTTTAGGACGCTAGGTGTAAAGACATCCCCTAGGGCTTACTTGTTCGGGTAACAAAGGCCACATAACCAAACTAGTCAATGTATTTATTTATATATTTTTTTCTTTTTCTAGATTTTCTATTTTTTTATTAAAAATTTTATATATATACCTCATAGATTCCCCCAAACTCAAGCTTTTGTCTTAATTTTAACTTTTACTACCAGTTCATTATTTTCCTTAAATTTTAACCAAGAATTTCCCTATAGAAACAATTTATGAAACCCTTGAACCAACCAAGTTGATTAAAACAGTTAAACCTTAAGTGTTAACCAGTTACATAAGTTTCAAACAGGCTCAAATTTTCCTCATGATTAAAATTCAAACTCATCATCAATCATCACACTGTTCAAGTTAATCATGCAAAACCAATCTTATCATAGGCCGAGCCAAATTCCAACCAATCCATTGCTTAGATTCATGCAACATCCTAAATGCAAAAGGAAAATATTTTTGTGATTTTTTTAAATTTTTGCGTTTTTAACTGAAATATGCCTACAATATGCTAAACTAACTAACCAATGCAATGTATGTGAACTAAAAAAAATATGTAATGCAATATGGTCCACCCCTAAACTCAAAGTGAACAATGTCCTCATTGTTTAAATAGAAAGAATTAAAAATGGAAGACTTCCCTAAATGGACAAGCGTGCGCTTGACCTCTGCATCATCGATGTCTAGTGGTTGATAAACCAGAAACGGCTAAGGCTCAGGACTGATTTGAAGCGGCAGGACAAATCCGAGCAATTCGTGGAGTGGATGGAGAAATTTTTGCCCAATATACCCAATTTCATGACTCCACTCAATCACTTGGACAACCACTTCATGAATGTGAGCATGTTGTATATATGTGGTTTCGTCCAATAGAAGGATAAGAGTTAGAGCTTATTAAGAGCAGGGTAGTGTTTGTGAAATTGGGGTGTACTGAGCTCGGTTGAGAAAGGTGTGTAGAGGTGTGGATGCTTAATGAATTTGGTGGAGAGTGATAATTGCTAAGAGAATGGAGGAGAGTGAGTGGAAGTTCTCGGTAGTTAGGGTTTAGAGTTTAGCATGTGGGATGAAAAAGGAATGGTACTTTGGAAGAAAGTGTTTGTGAAATGGAATGAAGGGTTGTTTCGTCTGTTAAGGCAAGAAGGAGTTGAGTTGGAATGAAAAAGAAGTTATGCTCAGTCAACTAGGGAATGAAATGTAAAAACTGGAAATTTCTGAACTGGGACCCCTGCTGGGGTGGGTTATTTTTGCACTATAAAGGCCGCTAGGGCAGGCATTTTTGCACTAGGAATCCCCTTCGGGGCGGGCAATGGCAGAGAAGTTGGCGTCGGGGAGCGCTTTTGGCTCACTAGGGTGGGTGTCGACAAACAGGTTGCCGTCGGGGCGGCAATTTTAGGCTTAGCTATACCTGTCGGAGCGGGCTTTGCTCTCTTCTGAAAAAAAATTCTACAATTTTTCTATACAGTCCCAGTGCTTTGCTCCCCTTTTCTTGTTCTGTTGGCTACCCATTAAACCTCCAATACCTGCAATAATGAGAGACAACATGGATTAGAGTAAACACTTTGGATCATGAGTATGAAACTTATAAAGCACGTAAATCCTAAAAATTAACAAAATAAAAGCACTAATTAGTTAAAAATTTAAGGATTTGACAAATGGACGTTCTGTAATTAAGCTCATAGGTGCTTAGCTTCCAGGGGGCGCTGCCCCTTTGCGACCCCTGCCAGCCCACCGGCGAGCTGGACAGCCGCTCGCGCACCAGTGAGTGAGACCCCCGACTGGGTAGTTGTAGTGGCCATTAGTCGAACCCGCCAAATATAATAACTTATTTCCTATTATTAAAGTAAATAAATATAAAAATTCCTAGGTTGCCTCCCAGTTTGCGCTTGATTTACAGTCTTTCAGCCCAACTTTTTCTGGTCAATGCTATCCAATTCCTCTTCGGAAGTTGAGGAACCCTCCATCCATTAGTAGTAATGTAGCTTTTGAGAGGTTCCTAATAGTAATGGCCAGTGCATTGAAGTCACCCAGCTTGCTTATTTTAGATAGGATCTCATTCAAGAACCTCCAACAACTAGGTGTTTTCTCTATTGTGTATGTGATCACATTAGGGCATGGAAGCTTGTCAAACACAATAGGCTCTTCATCTATCTTTTCTTTCTCATCCCACCATAGTTCTAATGTTATACTAGCTTTTATGTCATAAAGAGCATCGTCGAAGACATGACTACCAATTGGGCACGACTTTGCAAATCTAACCGGATCTTTGAATTTTGGTGGAGGGGGCACTTGGGGAACTAACAGAATCAGTTCGTCTTCTTTGGAATTCACAGTTAGATCTTTTTCGAATTGTCTCCTCTCTTTCGATATCTTGTGGCTCATCCAATTGTAGATTTGTTTCGGGCTCTCCATCAGTTTTGAAATCCATGTCTTAAAGCAAAGTTTTTGGAGGACGGTTGTTTAAGGCTTTGGTCATTTGCTCTATCTGATTCTCGAGATTTCGAATGGACCTCTCTTGATTAATCCTCTTCTCCTCATTAGACGCTATGAACTTGGACAATAATTCCTTCAATCTTGAATTTTCTATTTTAGTCTCAGAATCCATGTATTGAGGACCATTTGTTGAGGCATTGATGAGTTGTTCCATCTGAGTCTTAAGATTTTAGCTCTATATTTCTTGACTCATCTTCATCTCCTTTTGGTCTGCTATGATCTTAGACATTAATTCCTCCAGATTTGACTTCTCTTCTTGTGGCAATGGAGGTGGACATGAGAATTCTGGTGTGTATGTTGGATTTGGAGCGTAGTTTTGGTCTTCATAATTGTAGGTCCCTGAAGAATCCGGGTGATACCCCCAATCTTGGTGATAGTTAAGATAAGCATAGTTGTTGCGATAATCACTACCATACTATCTCAGTCCAAAACTAACGGTGCATTGATGACTCGGATGGTTTCCAGCACAATAATTACAAACTACTGCTATCCTTCAAATACATTGGGCTGCAAGAACATCTAACCTCTTTGAAAGTGACTCAAGCTGTGCTGTCAATGCAAAAAGTGCATTAATTGCATCAATCCTTATTTTCCTTGGTTGAGTCATGTTCGTGTATGGCCATTGATAAGCAAAGTCATCCATGGTACCTGAAAAGAGAGAAATATAGGACGAAAATTAAAATAAAATAAAAAATTGTTTAAAATAAGACTAATTTGATTGAAATTAATATTGGCAAATAATTATTAAATAATTCCCTGGCAATGGCGCCAAAAAGGTGTTGGGTAAAATCTAGTTACGCACAACACGCAAGTATACGTGGTCAATAAGTAATAAAGTGAAAGTAGAGTATCGTTCCCACGAGGAATTATTTAATAAAATCACCAAGTACTAACCTGTAACCAACTTAATCATATTGAAACAGATAATTTCAAGTTTGTGAATTAACAATGTATAATTAAACTGCTACTAAATACCACTAGTTTAAAATAAGACTACGGATATTTAAGATCACAACTTCACTTATTGCTTCATTTAAATTAATAGACTTCTTATCAATTATGCTCACTATTCTGAATTATTAATCAAGAACACATAAATAAATATAACCATCTCTCAAAGCATCATACTCAAATCAACTTAAATCCACATATGATAGAATTAAGAAGAACACCCTAATTAATTAATTCACTATATCTCTATGTGATTACAATTAAAGAGAATTTAAAACCCAAGTTCTTTATCAGATTACATGCGATGTATAGGTATATATCTATCCTAGACATAAATCATGAATTCCAATGCCATGCAGAAAACACAATCAAATGCTAGTTTGATCAGATCTAAATCTAAAATCCCTCTCTCGAGTTCATATAAATTATCACAATAATTGCTAGCTAGACAATTTAACAATTAAGCCCAATAAATCTAGTTTGCCAGTAGATATGTCAGTGCCAATTCATATCAAATGAATGTTTAAAGTAGCAGTTTAATAAAAGCGAGTAAAGCAATATATATACACAGTTATATATATATATATATATATATATATAGGCTATAAAGGACGATGGATTTTCACGTGGGTGCCCGGACTGGAATTAAAATATATATATATATATATATATATATATATATTGACAGAAACATAGTCAACCAAGACTTGGAAGAGAACCCAGTGGTGGTGAAGGCTGCTTATATATGTATATTTATATATAAAAGCAGTAAAAAGGCCATAAAATAATCCAGGCTGAACAGAAATATGAATGTACATAAAAGTAGTCAACCAGGGACTGGGAAGAGAACCTAGTAATGGTGAGGTGTGCAAAAATAGTATAAAGGCCATAGAATAATCCAGGCCAGACTGAAATATATAAATATATATATATATGCATAAATATATATAAAAGCAGTAAACTACCTCAGATTTGACATCTGGGCTTAACATAATTGAAAAGTTAGTATATATACAATTGAATAACCACAACAAAAAGCCAAACCCGGACTGGGAAGACAACCCAGTCCGGCGAAGTTGCTTAAAATGAAGATGCTAGTGCACTAAAGCTGTTAGAGCTGACGGATCATCAATCCGAGTTGTAGAAATGCCAGAAAACACAATTATGTACAAAAATATACCAAATTTTGATGAAAACGTCCACGGAACTAAGTTCCAGGCATTTTTAGAAAATGAAATTTGATATGCAAGTGCAAAACAGTGCAAAGAAGTAGTATTAACTTTCTGATCGTAGAAATACTTATAATGTACTGCTAAACGGAATTTTTACCAAATCGTAGGCTCTAAACGTCAGAATCTACCGGTTATTTTCTGATATATGGTAGTATGTGGGTATATGTACGTGTTATAGAGATAAAATTTGGATTTAAAAGAGGTGAAAAAGTTAAAAAAAATCAAACGGGGAGAGGTTCACTGCGTTTTTAAAATCTTTAAAATGAGGGCGGCACATTTATTTATAGGCCAGGGAGCCTCAGCTCTACCTGCTACTATCGCAGTTGCGGCTCCCCTGGTGGGGCCCATGTGTTTGGTTGAGTCGTCTCGAAGTACGTGCACTCCGAACAATGCGAGGTCAAAGTTAAAACTTTCTAACTTTTGATCAGAGCGTCCGTTTGAGGCGTGCTATACCTTTCCGGAAAGCCCTTGCCGAGAGTGTCACAATGACATAGGATAAAACATTTTTTGGGTGCAAGAAGACGAGTTCATAACCAGGTCTTCGATTCTCCGTAGTTTATCCGTTGAGCTGTCGTGCGCTGTTTGCACTCGGGATCGTCGTTATGGTTCGTTCTAACCTTGGTGGCATCAATTTGGCTTGAGTTTGACCGAATTAGCTTAGGGTTTGTAAAATAACCATTTTTCCCCTCCTGAGATTTCCCTTAGTGTCGGCATGGCCTTTGGTTGACTTCCGGGAGTTGTTTCCAAGACTTGGATCCCCTTCGAGTCTTTTTGTCCTCAGTGTAATCTCTTAAGTTGACTTGGTTATTCTAGGTTATCTTCTGGAGATATTGTGGAGCTTTAGATTTGGTCCCAAAGTTGACTTGACTTCCCGAGCTGAGACCGGGGCTGATCTGCACCTCCCGGGTTGAGACCAGAGTTGAGTTGACATCCCGAGACTGGTGTTCGAGGCTATGGTTGTCCCGTTATTTGGTGACTGAGGTTGATTTGAAAGGCCTGATATTGAGATCGGGGTTGATCTGACGGTCCGATTGGAGATCGGAGTTGATTTGATGGCCCGATATTGAGATTGGGGTTGAGTTGACCCGATATTGGTGACCGGGGTTAATTTGATTGCCCCATTTTACCCTCCTACAATGTTAGTAACAGGGACATGAAATTTTTAGTGTTTACAGATGCCCCTCTTTATCATGCTCATGCGATGTAATGGAATGAGTAAGATAAAGATTGCTAGACACTTGAAATGCAAAGATATCAATGATGCAGTGCAATGAATGTTGAAATGTTTTCGCAGATCGCAAGTCGCACTTCGCATCGCTAATCGTATCGCAAATCGCTTCACTAATCGCATCGCAAATCTCATCGCAAATTGTTTACCTTTATTAGTGTTGGTGTTGGGACTGAGACCAGCGGTTTGATTCCTATCGGTGTTGTCGATGTTTGTTTTGATGTTAATACACGTAAATGTTTTCTACATTTCTGCTGGGGATGTCAATACTAGGCTACCGCTAACTATTTTTGTCTCTTTATGCTGGGGATGACGTCATTCATGATAGCCTAGGGTGGACGTTGTCAAACGATCACTGATGGTGGAACCACTGACGTGCTTGTCAAAGATGAGCTATCGCAGATTGTTCTTGTCTTGCTCTACTAGGGATGACGTCCTCTGCTATAGCTTTATTGATTTAGATGGGGATGATACCATTGATGCTACCTTGGTTTGAGATCAATGGCTTCCCTGTCTAGCGGTATTCTTTGTAGTTTTGATTTTCCTTTGGCCGGTGCTGTTGCACATTTTAAAGGCTCATCTGCTGGGGATACTTATCGATTATCCAGTTTCCTTAAGGGATGCTTCCGATGCCTACCCTGATGATAGTTTACATCGGCATTTTGTCACATGCAGTTGAATCACCAATTCTTCTTGGTGCCCCTCTTGAGGATGTGTATAACAGATTCCATCATCGGGGATGGACTATTATATGGTTTCCTTCCCCGGATCACTTCAGATGCTTCGCGGAGGTTGCTCCGATGGCTAAGACATTCCTGGGGTTGAACCAGTGGCTAAATTAGATTTAGAATGCACCCGAAACTTCGCTGGGGTTGAACCAACGGCTGAATTAGATTCGGTCTGTACCCGATACTTTGCTGGGGCTGAACCAACTGCTGAATTGGATTCGGTCTCTACCTGATACTTTGTTGGGGCTAAACCAACGGCTGAATTAGATTCGGTCTGTACCCGATACTTCGCTGGGGCTGAACCAACGGCTGAATTGGATTTGGTCTGTACCCGAAACTTCGCTGAGGCTAAACAATGGCTGAATTAGATTCGGTCTGTACCCGATACTTTGCTGGGGTTGAACCAACGGCTGAATTAGATTCGATCTGTACCCAATACTTCGCTGGGGCTGAGCCAACGGCTGAATTGAACTCTGTCTGTACCGGATACTTCGCTGAGCCTGAACCAATGGTTGAATTAGATTCGGTCTGTACCCAAAACTTCATTGGTGCTGAACCAACTGCTGAATTGGATTCGGTCTGTACCTGATAATTCGCTAGATTGAAGCCAACGGCTGGATTGAACTTGTTCTGTACCCGACACTTTGTTGGATTGAAGCCAACGACTGGATTGAACTCGGTCTGTACCCGACACTTTGTTGGATTGAAGCCAACGGCTGGATTGAACTCGATCTGTACCCGATGCTTTGTTGGATTGAAGCCAGCGGCTGGATTAAACTCGGTTTGTACCCGACGCTTTGCTGGATTAAAGCCAACGACTGGATTGAACTCGGATTGTACCCGACGCTTTGAAATTGGCAGTTTCCTGCAGTTTTGCGCACTTTTTCATTGTTGATCCCCAGATATGACTTCGGGATGAATACCAAGGGTTTCCAGATTGTCCCCCTTTCTGTCAGGATTACGCTGCTTAAACGCAGGATTTCAGGATAAACCGCTCAATCGCGTAGTGATTTTTTTTTAGATTTGACTTGGCAACACATAGAAACTCCGTTTCAACCAGAACCGAATCGAGCCCGGGGGAGTGGAACCCACCCTGGGGGGCCACAGGTGGAGGTGCGGCATCCGTAGGTGGGACCGCTTCGACTTGGGCTTTATATCGGGCTGCGGGATTTCATTTGAAACATTTTTAGTTTTGAGTTTCAAAAGGATTTCGATCTTCTTTTTCAGATCTACGGAGCTTGGGCAGCTGTTTTCTGATTTCTTCAGTTCCTACATGTTCAGCGCAGCGCAAGTAACGTTTTACGTCCTTTTTTCGCAAGTTTTGACCTTTAAAAGCATGTGAACCACTTAGGGGGCTTTTAGATGCAATGTATGGCAAATGTATGCCTATATAATCTGTTAAAAATTTTCTGACTACATATGTATGCATATCTTACTGTAATGCATGTTTGGATGTAAGAAAATTTAGATTCTGAGACGGTCAATTTTTGCTCTTTTTGATCAGTTTACTCATCCTCTTCGAGGCCTAGTGAGCCTGGAATTTCAACTAAAAAATATCCATGGTAATTTGGCTACCATATGAGGTTATTTTTGATTTTATTTAATAAATATGAACTGTTCTTATTTTTGGGAAGGTGTGCTACTGAATGGCCACTTAGACATGCCTATGTGCATGCGGACAGTCTATTTTACAAAGGAGACTCTGGCAAAAAAAAATTCAAAACCCAAGCATTTAATAAACATGTAATTTTAACTCTACTAGGGATTTTTGACTGACCCATACATGTTTTAAGGATTTATCTTTTGAAAAGCATGCAGTTTTGACTTTACTGGTTTTTTTGATTGACCCATGCATATTTTTGGACTTACAGATGCATAGAATACTGATTTAAAATAATAAGCCACAAGTTTTAGGCTTACCACACCCTTTCTGAGGTGATTTGGAGACTTGGCACAGGTGATGGATCGTGATAGACCTGGCAGTGCTAGCAGAGTCGTTTCAGGCATCAGACGTAGGAGGGCCTCTGAAGTTCCTCAGCCACGTCCAGCTAGACCACCTCGCAGGTTGGCAGAGTCGGTGATTCATCCAGCTCAAGATGAACCACCGATTGACATTGATGATTAGCAGGCTTCTTTTGCTGCTCCAGCACCGGCTCAAGCTCCACGTGCAGAGGTTCCAGGCATTGTTGTGCCTACCCAGGAGCTTCTTGGTGACTTGAGTCGCCATCCTTCGAGATATATCCACTCCAATGAGGTGAATTGAAGTTTTTTTCTTCTTGGATTCTTTTTATTTCTTTTGCCATTCTCGGGGTATAGGTTTTTGAAATGGGTTGGTTTTTGATGCAGGTTCTCGGCTTTACGCAGCCTCGAGGGAACTGGTTCAATGTGCATTCCCTGTATCATACTTTGCAAAGGATTACAGGGATATTGTTGATGGCTGGGGGGTTCCAGGATTTCTTTTTTATTCTGCCCCGCCGTTGCCCCTGGGGGTATATGAGGGCTTTGTTTGAGTGCTGGTTCCACCAGACTCAGTCCTTTCATCTGTTGGACTGTGAGGTGATGATGACCCCTATGGATTGGAGGTTCATCACAAGTATTGAGCTTGAGGGCGAGCCAGTGCCTGTCATGGCTGACATTAAGCCCACCGCCGTTCGGTCTCTGCTAGGAGTTCTTGTGACAGCGCTCAAGGGTCGGTCAGTCCGATCTGGTCCCTTGAGTATAGATGCCCAAAATGGGGCTTTGCTGGAGCCTCCACTTAATGATCGGAGGGTTAGGGATCGCATTCTGAGGCGATTATTTTTGGTGATCATCAGGGATTGTTTTGTAGCAAACAACTCATCTACTGTGTCTTTTGCCCTGGTTAGCGCGACCCGGCATATAGAGCGCCTCTGTGACTTTGATTGGGGTTCCTATACCTTTGCCTATTTTCTCTAAGGCATGCGCATGCTTTCGGAGGTTTTGACGGAGGCCTGGTTAGGGTTCTACCTGTTTCTGCTGGTGAGTACATCTTTCTTGTACTTTTTGATTTCAGCATTTATATTTGTCAGTATTGATCACCGAGGACTTTTGATATGGCCAGTTCTGGGCATTTGAGAGTCTTCTTTGCCTACGGCCTGCCACTGCTTTAGGTCTGGAGACCTATCCTTGAGGACGACGTTGGTATCACTAGACTATGACGGAGGTCCTTGTTGCTGAAGGATTTACACATGCTCGATTACAGTTGGAGCTTTTGATGGCTGGATCGATCTCTTGGGTGCCGTATACCTCTAAGTTTTTGATCGTCGAATTCGAGGGAGGCTTTCCCACTGGTCGAGAGTTTGTATTGTCGACCCGCAGAATCTCGATTTTGACAGAGGGAGGCTGGGAGCTCTATTTGGGAGAGCGTACCATCAGGAGTATTACGGGTGAGATCCGCATTCCCATTATTCCTCCTACTCGGCATCATTGGCCGTTTATCATGCCACTGACAGAGATTCCCATGGAGGGCATTGATGGATTCACCCTATCAGAGAGCCCGTTCAGCCAGGAGACATTTAGCAGATAGTGGATTCCTCGCACTATGAGAGCTCAAACTCGGGCTACCCAGTTTATGGCAGACATGGTGCCAGGGTCCGTGATGATGATAGACTGGATAGCTTCCCTCAGGGAGCCGACTCATTTAGACCAGATTGCAGATCTGACCTGGGAGTTGGATAGGGCTCGCTTCTTTATAAGGCATCTTAGCCGAGATCCGTCAGAGGCACCTTCTTTTGACTCGTCCAGCTCAAGAGCGGGCCCCTCTTTAGGTCCATTTAGCAGCAGTTTTGCATGGGCAGATCCTCCCTTGTACCTCCCAGACATGTCTAATGACCGTAGCTTTGTGTCCACAACGGAGATGGAGCATATTGATCACCTGGATGTAGATTATCTGGATCTCTTTGGATAGCTATGGCAACTATATTTTTGGTCAGCCATTATTTTAGCTATTTGGCGGTTGTGCCATCATTTTGATAGACCACTATTAGTAGTTGGGTGGTGGTGCCCCATTTTCCTGTATTCTTCATTTCTCTTTGTATTATCAGACAGGGATGATGCCCGCAGTAGATAGATTGTTATATATGTTCATGATATTTCCTGTCTATCGCATCATATTTATACTTGTCATCATGCATATATTATGTCATATGTATGCATTTAGACAGATGAGTTCAGATTTGACCCCTGGGTGGTCTTGTGATACGCTGACACAGATGACGTCATCTACCGTGAGCCGTATTGATCATTTGCCACAGTTTGAGGTGGCTTCATCATTGAGGTCATGGTACGAGAGCCTGCCCTTCTTAGCCAGAGGGACAGTGTGACGCCCCCAAATTTGGACCGCCACTTAGTCACTCAAATTCGGTTCGTCACGTGCTCATGTTAATACAATAATAACTAAAATCACACATTCTCAGTCTTCTCACTTAATTCCCTCTGTTCTACTTCTTCCAGCTTCCCTGTCGGATCTACATTTCTCGCCATCGACCTGTGGAATAAGGTTCCCATCTGGGTCCCTGCCTCCCTACAGTAAGCAATCTCCACCTCTAACTCCTGCATGGCCAGCTTCCTCTGATGGTCTTCGTCCCTCAGTTTCTAGAACTCGGACTCTATCTCTTGGGACTCTGCCTCCAGCTCCTGGACTCTGCAGTCTAACTCTAGGATCCGCTCCTCATACTCGCCTAACATCTACTCCTCAAGATTAGGCTCGTAGGAGTCCTCCATAGGCTCCTCCTCGGTAGGCTCATCCTCAACAGGATCGTCCTCCTCAAGATCAAACTCCACCTCGATCTCATCCTCGTCATCAGACTCAGATGGTGCAACTGCTTGCACTGGCACAACCTCTAAAGGTGCCTCGTATACTATATATATATATCTCTAGGCTCCTCCTCGGCCACTATACTAGGTACTACTGTGTCTGCCATCCTACAATCACAAACACAAGACAAACAAACAACAACTCCATTAGAATGTTAAATAAAATATAAGTTCATTGTATAGAATGAAGTTACATTTCATAACACGCTAAGTCTCGCTCTAGGGAAAACTCTACATGAGTTTTATCTCCTTTCTAACTTCTAAGTTCTCCTAAGTTATAATCTAAGGACACTCATTCCTATGGTTTATAACTACAGCTCTGATACCAACCTGTAACGCCCCTAAATTTGGACCGCCACTTGGTCACTCAAATTCGGTTCCTCACGTGCTCATGGTAATACAATAATAACTAAAATCACACATTCACAATGGAAGATCTAATCTAGAATAATATACAATGATTTATTATAATTATTCCCCCAAGTCTCGCAACCTACAGTACTTAATAGATTACATAATAATATCAATTAACGACTTATTACATAATCTAACTTAAGCTTAAACATAATCAAATCCAGTCTTACAACATCATCTTAATACAACATTAAAATATTTAAAACATAAAAGAGACAAGCTAGTTGGTAGCCTTGCCTTTGCCCTTATTGACGCTCGAAGGTTCGCCCTGCTCTGCCTTAGCTGAAATGTTTTAGGGAAATCAAGAATGAGTACAAATTTGCTCAGCAAGTAATATAACAACAAGGGTGAGTAATATAGTTCTCAAATCTCAAAAGAGTATAATAGGATGTGATTGTTTTAACGATAACAAGAAATATCAACAGTTCTCAATAATAGTCGCTAAGGACAGAAAGATATCAATAAGATTCAATACTAAATCAATTCAAGGTTTCAAGATAACTGAATACTGAGCAGTCACTAAGGACTATGAACTCTTACTAGAATTAACAGTATTAAATTGATAACCTAATTGAAAACAAGTACAATAGGTGAACAGCCTAAACTACCCTACGGTATGTATATCGTTCAATCGTACTAAATTGTGCGCACGTCGGTCTCCTGACAAATATATTTTCCCTTCAAAGAAGGTTGTTCATCTCAGTCAAACACATGATCCTGCACCAATCAATTGGTTTGGGTCACTTTTCAACAATATAAGTCTAGCCGAATCAAATGGCATAGATCACAACAATTATAAGTTTAATCCTAAGATTTAAAGTTTGAAGAATATAAATTGACTTTTGTCTTATCCATGAGGTATATGCCTCATAATATCTATATTTCAATCTCAAAAGCTTACTTGTACGACAATAATATCGCAAGCTAAATGAATGTTCAATAAAGAATAGAATTAGGAACTTGCTTACAATGTTCCTCAAATAACGTAAACACAAAGATAGGATACTTGCACAATAAAAGTAGGGTTCGGATACTTACCTTAAGCGTAGTCTATCCACGAAATTAATCGACACTTTCGAATTCGTATCGTAATATAATTACGTATATATATGATATCCATTAGTCATATATTTCAACATCATATCTTATCTTGGATATACAATCAACATATAAACTAAGTTTTAACCCGTCATACTATATATAGCATCAGAGTAATTCACCAGTCTCGACTAATATACTTTTATCCTTAACGTTCCTCTTTTCAAGTTAATCAAGTTTACATATCATCATTATCACATAAGATTACAACAAATAGCAAACATACTCTTTTTACCAAGTTATAGTATTATTGTAAGTTAACCGTCAAATCGGATTCAAGTATCAACATATGATATCACATAACATATATACATATTAAAAGTTACTTCCATGCTTGTTCAACCTTTTCACGTTCAATCTTTCATAATAGAGGTTCTAAGTTAATACCTTTAATCACTTAAGGCCCCTTAAGGTCATGAGACCACATTGGCTAACATGCTTGTTATTTTAAACACATGAGGTGATCACATAGCTTGTTTTAGGCATGCTCACAAGTATCTATATAATATAGTATTACTATCATCGTTACATACTTTGAAACATGCTTCAAACTCATGCTTGGTTTACTTCCATTATATCAAACACACAAGAACCATGTTTAGAGATATAACGAACATAAACATGTTATTTTTAGATTCTTAGAGCTTAACTACTCATACTAATATAATTAGTTTGAAAACATATTCAAGTTTGCCTTTAAAATCATTTTAAACTTGAACGATGCAATTCAACACATACAATATCACTTTAAAGCTCTTATAATATATAGTCAAGTCATGTTAACATCTTCTCAAGATCAGAATGTACATCATGTAGTATTCATGTATATTTGCTTTGATATATCAAGATTTACTTTAAAATGTTCTCTAACACAAAGTCTAACGAGTTTGGTCATAAATAAAGGAACTATAAATCATATATCATGCTCATTTATGTTCGAAATCAGTTATGTGTGCATATTACTAAGTTTAGAACTTATAGAACATAAATCTCATCAAGGTTTGTTTTCAACACTTTAAGTTTTTGTTAAAACTTTCCCACTATAACCATGTTGATCACTTCATAACTCATAAGGAAACTTTATAAAACATGTTTTAGGTCTAGGTATACTCCTACATACGTGCTACTCATGCTAGCACGCCCATCTTAGTTATTCAATTAAACTAATACGTAACAGTTTGTAGCAGAAAATTAGAAGCTGTTTGCAGAGGCTGGCGCAGCTGCGCTGCGCCTAGGTATAAACCCAACGCAGTTGCGCCGTGTCCAGTCCATATCAGTGAACTCCCTGAATCGGCAGGACTTAGGCCAAAACTCAAAATTTCATCACAACAATGGTTTTAAACAACCATATAGTAATTCCAACATGTATATAAGTCTATATAACAACTACATAAGTGTTCAAAAATTCAATCATCATCTAATTTGGCATAATCAAGACTTAAAATTTTGACAGTGAACAAGAAATGAAGAACATGGAATTTGGGATTATACCTCTGCAATGCAATTAGGCTTGCTGCTAATTCACACTACTCCCTCTACTGATATTACTAATGTATGTATGCTCTCAATTCAACTTAAGCAAAATCTCAGCAAAGAAAAATGTGAAGAGAAAGCGCTATATATATAGTAAAACCAATACACAGATATTGCAATCTCCCACTAAATTAAACCCACGGATTGAAGAATTGCATGAAGGTTATGGAATGGTAGGTAATTAGTTGGTGAATCAAATCATTATTCCCACTTCCCCATTGATGATGGCTATGGCTTTGCTGAGTTTAAGGAGGAGAGTAGGCTTAGGCCTTATGGCTATGCACGTGAAGGGAAGAAATGCCTTACATTATGGGACAAGCAATTTCAATCTCAGCATTCTAGCAAATTTATACAATGCAATGTTATAACATATATTATACACTTAGGTTTTTAATTCACTTAAGTCACCATATAGCTTTGAATGAAGAAACAATATAGCAATATAGCAATATAGCAAGTTGGAGTACATATATATATATCAACATATAATCTATGTACATTCTGTCAACACCGGATATAATTTAAACGGATATTATCACAGTTCATTGTCTCCCTTATTATTACATTCTATTAGTCAATCATTGTTTACAATATATCCATGATATATTATTTTAATGTATACTTTCATACATATTGTCACATAAGCATAAATCATGTAGCTTATATATTTTAATCAATCTTAATATATGGTTTATATGTGTAGTATAATCACATTGCACTATAGTTTATATATACTTGCATGGTCACACTTAAGTGTTTCTTTACACTATATAATATAGTTGTATTCCATATACTTTATATAATTAATTATTGCATAGTTGCACATAACAATCAATACAACCTTATTATATTAATAACTTACTTATTTATTTTATTATTCCAAATGTTAAATAAGTAAATAAATTATTCATCTCATCGATTAATTAACGATAATATTAATTAATCCATTCCTCATTGATTATTAATTTCCATAATAATTAACTAATATTTATATGATTAATTATCATGCTCAATAAATATAAATCTTATTATATTTATAACACATATATTTATTACCATGCTATTACTCGCAATAATAATAACCCAACATACCATCAATTAATATAGATTAATTGTTTAATGATTTCTTCGTTAATTAATATAATCATTAATATTTCTCATCACTGTGCCACACAAGGCATTCAACGAGTTTATCGCAAACTCCATATATTCTTAATTATTATAATTATTCAATTTAATATGATTGAGTTAACTCATCTCATAACACAAAATTATTTATATTCAAATAAATATTCATTTCCATTAATATATTCATTTAATAATATTCGGAAATTTTCGGGTATTACATCTTCCCCCCTTATAAAAATTCTGTCCCGGAATTGCTACAAGGTTACACAAATAGATGGGGATAGTCCCTTATCATCCTATCTTCTAATTCCCACGTAGCCTCCTCAACATCATGGTTACGCCAAAGTACTTTTACAGAAGATATAATTTTATTTCTTAAGGTTTGCTCTTTCCTATCTAGTATTTGGATAGGAATTTCTTCATACGCCAAGTTCTTCGGCACTAGAATGGGCTCATAAGAAATCGCGTGCTTGTAGTCAGCTTTGTACGGTCGTAACACGGAAATGTGGAACACGTTGTGGATGTGCTCCAACTCGGGTGATAATGCAACTTTGTATGCCACTTCGCCCACTCGCTTCAGTATCTCGAACGGTCCTATGAATCTTGGACTCAACTTTCCTTTCTTGCCGAAACGGATCTTTCCATTCTATGGAGATACCTTCAAGAATACAAAACTGCCGAATTTAAAGTCTCGGTCTTGCCGATGCAAATCTGCGTACTTTTTCTGGCAGTCTTGAGCTGCTACTAGTCTGGCTCTTATCACTGTCACCACGTCTACGGTTTGTTGTACTAGCTCTGGTCCGAGTATTCATCATTCTCCGACTTCGTCCCAACATAATGGCATTATGCACTTTCTTCTGTAAAGAGCTTCGTACGCTGGCATGCCGATACTCGCATGGTAACTATTGTTATATGCAAATTCAACTAAGGGTAGGTGGTCGTCCCAATTTCCCTTGAAGTCCATCACGCAAGTCCTAAGTATGTCCTCCAGCGTTTGTATAGTTCGCTCACTTTATCCGTCTATCTGAGGATGATAAGCGGTACTCAACCTCAACTGTGTTCCCATTCTCTCTTGCAAGCTTTTCCAAAAGTTCGACGTGAAGCGCGGATCTCGATCAGAAACAATTGACACCGGTACATCCATGTCGTGAAACAATCTCCTTTACGTACAGATTCGCTAACTGATTCAAACTGTAGCGGATCTTGATTGGTAGAAAATGTGCGGTCTTCGTTAGTCGATCCACGATAACCCAAATGGCATCATAACTTTTTTGTGTAACTGGAAGTCCTACCACGAAGTCCATCATAATATGCTCCCAATTCCACTCCGGTATTTCCAACGGTTGTAGTAAACCACTCGGCCGCTGATGCTCTGCTTTAACGCGTTGGCAAGTCAAACATCTACTAACGCACTTTGCGACTTCCCGTTTCAGATTGTGCCACCAAAAATGTTGCCTCAAATCTCGGTACATCTTTGTGCCTCCTGATTGAACGGAATATGTCGTATTGTGTGTGATAAGTGGTTTTATAACCACTTATTTAGATATCAACTCACTGCGATTGTTGCTTAAACTCAAGTGTTATCGTAGCTTTTCATGCCTTTTTACTTTCTTTTGCAGATTTATATTTAGGAACTCTCTGGGTGCATTTTGAGCTTAAAAGGATGAAAAGGTGCTAAAAAGGGGACAACGCTTAAAGAGTAAGCTAGGCATGAGGGATTGACAGAAGCTAGGAGCAGTTAGAATGAAGAAGGAATTCAGAAGGGCAGCAGGAGAGTGCAGTAGCAAAGCAGCAAAGCAAAAGCAACTGAATTTCAGCATGTTCCCCTGCGCAGCTGCGCAGGCATTGGTCAGGGAGCCGGCGCAGCTGCGCCGGTCAAGCTTGGCTGCTGACTTCATTTTTTTAGTCGGCTGTTTTCATTTTTGGCTGGGGCATTGCAGGCAGTCTCGAACGGGCAGCATATAAGGGTCATTTTGGATGGCATTTGAGACATCTCCCCTTAAGTGAGCTTAGCCCTAACCTTCTTCTTCATTTGTCATTTTCTTTTACATTTCTTGTCTAGGAGTAGAATAGAAGTAGAGATTAGACTAGTTTATAGTAGTTAATATTTTAGGGTTTTATTAGACTTGATTGCTGAAACATTTGAAGAACATCAAGGATTCGTATTTTGATCAAGAGGAACCAGATTTGCATTTCTTACTCTTATTTTCTCTTTGATTCATATTTGTGTTCTTACGATGCTTATTCAACATGTGGATGGTATGTTTGAGTTGTCTATGACTTAAAGTATACCTTGAGGTTCCAATGGAATCTAATGAGTAGTCTATGTTGATTTCTCTTCCATGTTGGTTCTTATTGATTGTTTTGTGATTGTCTACTGCGATATTTGTTTTCATTGCTTAATTGAGTCATGACCAATTACTGTGATAACCCACATGGGATTGAAAGATGAAATGTGGGTTTAGATCAAATCATAGTAGCGAGCGATTGTACGTTCACATGGTATTGGATGTATAATTTGTGCTTAGGATAGATATATACCAAAGCGCTGCTCGTAGCCAATTGAGAACTTGACTTTATACCCTATTTATTTGTAAACACCATAGACATATAGGGGTTTAGATAATGTGGGTGTTCACGTGCGTTCTATCATCTGTGGATTACACGTGATATGGATTAGGTGCGCATCGAGAGATGGCCTTCTCTCACTTTCGTGTTCTCGGCTAGCACACATAATGATTAATTTGACCTAATTGGAAGTGAAACGCCTTAGATGAATTATTAGGGGAAATTGAAATCTCATGCCTTCATTATCTGATTTTAACTCTAGAATTACTTAGTTTAAGTTTAATTCATTGCCTAGTTAACTTAGTTTAAATTCCAACTCTTTATCGCTCGTTTAAATAAGACTGAGGCGATTATGTGCTAGTGGTTTGGCAACCTTTTATCAGTTAATTCTCCGTGGGAACGATCTTTACTTACTCTTTATTACTTGCTGGCCGCGTATACTTGCGCGAATATATTGACCGATAAATCGGCCAAATATTTTCATGGGTTCTGGTGCAAAATTTAGACTTGGCTCGCATTGTTCTTGATAGCTTACAGTATGGGTCTGCCCTTGCTCATCCTCTAACATCAAGGCCCTACTAATTTGCTCTGCCCAGTTCTGGATATTCTTGACTGACTTCTGTTGCTCAATCAAGATGTCCTTCAATGATATGTCACCTCCTTCCACCAAGCTTGCATTTTCTGTGTCACCCTCAAAATTGTGTTGAGGCTCGTAAACTGGAGTCTGGAAGGTGCATTCTGGGGCGAATGCGGGATTTGGATCCCAGTGTTGGTCTTGATAGTAGTTTACTGAAGGGACTGGGTGATACCCCCAATCTTGCTGATAGTCGGGATAAGGTTCACTGTAGGAGTACTCACCCCCATACTGCTCCTGTCCATAACTGATAGGTTCCTGATGGCTCATGTAGCTCCCAGCACCATACTCATGAGAAATAACTGGCTCTACTCTGTTGGGCTGTAACAATATCCAGCTTCCTCGAGAGCTCCTCTAGCTGTGCTGAAAGTGTTGCGATTGGGTTGACGCCATCATTGTATGCTTCCCTTGGCTGCTCTTGCCTTGTACCATTCCATGGATAGAAATTTAAGTCCATTGTACCTCAAAAGAGAATATGAGAAGAGAATTAAACAAAAATAAAAATAAAATGTTTAAAGTAAGGCTAATTTGATTTAAACTAATGTTGGCAAATAATTATCCAAATAATTCCCCGGCAACGGCGCCAAAAACTTGTTGGCCGATTTATCGGTCAATATATTTGCGCAAGTATATGCGGCCAGCAAGTAATAAAGAGTAAGTAAATATCGTTCCCATGGAGAATTAACAGATAAAAGGTTTCCAAACCACTAGCACATAATCGCCTCAGTCTTATTTAAACGAGCGATAAAGAGTTGGAATTTAAACTAAGTTAACTAAGCAAGGAATTAAACTTAAACTAAGTAATTCTAGAATTAAAATCAGATAATGAAGGCATGATATTCCAATTTCCCCTAATGATTCATCTAAGGCGTTTCACTTCCAATTAGGTCAAATTAATCGTTAAGTGTGCTAGCCGAGAACACGAAAGTGAGAGAAGGCCATCTCTCGATGCACCTAATCCATATCACGTGCAATCCACAGATGATAGAACGCACGTGAACACCCATGTTATCTAAACCCCTATATGTCTATGGTGTTTACAAATAAATAGGGTTTAAAGTCGAGTTCTCAATTGGCTACGAGCGGCGCTTCGGTATATGTCTATCCTAAGCACAAATCATACATCCAACGCCATGTGAACGTACAATCGCTCGCTACTATGATTTGATCTAAACCCATATTTCGTCTTTCAATCCCATGTGGGTTATCACAGTAATTGGTCAAGACTCAATTAAGCAATGAAAACAAATATCGCAGTAGACAATCACAAAATAATCAATAAGAACCAACATGGAAGAGAAATCAACATAAACTACTCATTAGATTCCATTGGAACCTCAAGGTATACTTGAAGTCATAGACAACTCAAACATACCATCCACATGTTGAATAAGCATCGTAAGAACACAAATATGAATCAAAGAGAAAATAAGAGTAAGAAATGCAAATCTGGATCCTCTTGATCAAAATACGAACCCTTGATGTTCTTCAAATGTTTCAGCAATCAAGTCTAATAAAACCCTAAAACATTAACTACTATAAACTAGTCTAATCTCTACTTCTATTCTACTCCTAGACAAGAAATGTAAAAGAAAATGACAAATGAAGAAGAAGATTAGGGCTAAGCTCACTTAAGGGGAGATGTCTCAAATGCCAGCCAAAATGACCCTTATATGCTGCTCGTTCGAGACTGCCTGCAATGCCCCAGCCAAAAATCAAAACAGCGGACTAAAAAAAGAAAGTCAGCAGCCAAGCTTGACCGGCGCAGCTGCGCCGGTTCCCTGACCAATGCCTGCGCAGCTGCGCAGGGGAACATGCTAAAATTCAGCTGCTTTTGCTTTGCTGCTTTGCTAATGCACTCTCCTGCTGCCCTTCTGAATTCCTTCTTCATTCTAACTGCTCCTAGCTTCTGTCAATCCCTCATGCCTAGCTTACTCTTTAAGCGTTGTCCCCTTTTTAGCACCTTTTCATCCCTTTAAGCTCAAAATGCACCCGGAGAGTTCCTAAATATAAATCTACAAAAGGAAGTAAAAAAGCATGAAAAGCTACGATAACACTTGAGTTTAAGCAACAATCGCAGTGAGTTGATATCTAAATAAGTGGTTATAAAACCACTTATCAGTGTGCCTCGTGCAAAATCTCTTCTCTCAACTTGGTTACCGCTGGTACCCACACTCTTCCTTCGAATCTCAAAATACCGTTTATCCATTCGGAATCTCTCTTCTTCATTTTCTACGATCCTCTTTCTGATTTTCTCGCACTCTTCGTCTTTCTCTTGTGATTCCTTTACTCTATCCAACAATGTCGGACAAGCTTCCATTACAAACAACTTCTCTTCAGACCCCTCTGGTCCCTTCACTTCTATCTACGATTTCTCCATCTCTCTTATCAACTCTTCCTGAGTCATCAAATGAAAAAATTTCTCCCTTTCTTTTCTGCTCAGAGCGTCGGCAACAATATTTGCCTTACCCGGGTGATAAAGAATATCACAGTCATAGTCTTTGATCAATTCTAACCACCTCCTCTATTGCATATTCAACTCCTTCTGCGTAAAGATATATTTTAGACTTTTGTGGTCCGTGTATATCTCACATTTCTCCCCGCATAAATAGTGCATCCAAATCTTCAATGCAAAAACTACTGCCGCTAACTCTAGGTCGTGAGTAGGGTATCGTTTTTCATAATCCTTCAATTGTCGTGATGTATACGCAATGACTTTGCCGTGCTGCATTAGCACACAACCAAGTCCCTTGTGCGATGCATCACTATACACCACAAAATTTCCCGCATCAACTGGTAGTGATAACACAGGCGCTTCGCTTAATCTCTTTTTCAGTTCTTGAAAACTCTTTTCGCATTTGTCTGTCCATACAAATTTTACCGTTTTCCTCATCAGATTGGTCAACAGGGTTGCTATCTTAGAAAAATCTTGGATGAATCTTAGATAGTACCCGGCTAACCCTAAGAAACTTCTCACCTCTGTTGGTGTTCTCGGCTGCTCCCAATTACTCACTGCCTTGACCTTTGTAGGGTCTACTAAGATTCTATTCTTATCCACCACGTGACCTAAGAATTGAACCTTCTCCATTCAAAATTCGCACTTAGAAAACTTCGCATACATCTTCTCTTTCCTTAGTGCCTCCAAAATAATCTTTAGATGTTCGGCGTGTTCTTCTTCTGTCTTCGAGTAGATCAAGATGTCGTCGATAAAAACTACCACAAATTTATCCAAGTATGGCATGAAAACTCGGTTCATCAAGCCCATGAATGCTGCCAGAGCATTAGTCAATCCGAATGACATTACCAAAAACTCGTAATGTCCATAACGAGTTCAAAACACAGTCTTTGGTATGTCCTCATCCTGTACCTTCAGTTGGTGATATCCTATCCGTAGATCTATCTTTGAGAAGCATTTCGCTCCCTTCAGTTGATCAAATAAGTCGTCTATCCTCGGTAGCGGATATCTGTTCTTGATTGTTACTCTGTTCAATTCTTGATAATCGATACAGAGCCTCATCGATCCGTCCTTTTTCTTAACGAATAACACTGGTGCTCCCCAAGGAGACACACTCGGTTGAATGTAACCCTTATCCAATAACTCTTGCAGTTGTATCATCAATTCCTTCATTTCTATTGGCTCCATACGATATGGAGCTTTCAAAATTGGTGCCGTTCCCGGTGCTAAGTCTATTACGAATTCAATTTCTTTGTCTGGCAGAAGACCAGGCAGATCGTCCGAAAATACATCTCGAAATTCATTTACTACGGATATATCCTTAATTTCTACTCCCTTTTCCGAGTATCTACGATGTAAGCTAAATAACCTACACATCCTTTCCTTAACAATTTCTTGGCCTGCATCATCGTAACGCAACACGATTGCTTAAGCGATGAGCTACCATAAAACACTACCTTAGACTTACTTGGCGTCTGAAGGTTCACATATTTGTTCTGACAGTTAATTATAGCAGCATGGTTATATAACCAATCCATTCCCAGTATTACGTCAAATTCTCCCAATCTAATAGGAATCAAGTCTACGCTCAGTTCATGTTCTCTAATGTTTGCGCGATAATTTCGATATATGTATTCTACAAGGATTACTTCCTTATTCGCAATTTCTATGTTCAAAGGATTTTCTAATCGTTCTCGGGGTGTGTTAAGTTTACTAGCAAATTCTTTAGATACAAAAGAACAGGTGGCACCCGAATCAAATAATACATAAGCATTTATATCATTAATTGGGATTATACCTGACACCACGTCCCTCGCAGCCACTGCGTCCTGGACGGTCATGTTAAAAGTTCTGGCGGTTGGACAGTTGGATTATGTCGGTCCACCGATCATCAGTTTGTTACCTCCCCCTTGTTAACTGTTACCTCTGCCACTTCCCTTCTTTGGGCAGTCCTTAATACGGTGCTCAGTTGAGCCGCAACCAAAACATCCTTGGACCTTCTTTGGTTTCGGGCAGTTGGGCGAGATGTGCCCTTCCTGTCTGCAGTTGTAGCAAGTGCCACGTCCCTTCCAGCACTCACCTTGATGGTTCTTCCCACATTTCGGGCATCCTTCAGCCCTCTTCTTAAAACCTCTACGAAAATTCCTCGATTGATTGTTGTTGTTTTTGTTGTTGTTGTTGTTGTTGTTGTTCTCCCATTTTCTCTTTCCCAAATTACTTCCTCCACTGCTACTTCCTCCAATGTGACTTTCTCCTCCCGTATTCTTTCCTTTCTTCTCTTTGTTATATAAGCTCAAAGCATCACTTCCTCCCTCAGCGATAATAGCCTTCTCCAGCAGTGTTGCAAAAGAATCAATTTGAAGAACCGACACCTTATTAAATAGCTAAGGCTTCAGTCCTTGTTCGAATCGTCTAGCTTTCCTCTCTTTATCTCCTACTTGGTGCTCCGCAAATCGCGCTAGTTCGTTGAACTTAGCTGCGTACTACGCCACCGTCATATCACCTTGTTTTAACTCTAAGAATTTCACCTCCATTCGGTTCTTCATTCTCTTTGGGAAATTGTTCTCGAAGACTAGTGTCTTAAATCTCCCATGTTATCGTCCCTTCACCAGCTCTCTACTGATTAGCCTCCCACCAATAGTTCGCTTCTCCCCTCATCATGTACGTAGCAAACACCGTCTTCTGATCTTCGCCCACGCAAGCTATAGTGAAAGCCTTTTCGATTTCCTTGATCCAGGTTTGTGCAATTATCGGGTCAGTAGTACCCTCGAACTCTGGGGGTCCTACCCTTCTAAAGTCTTTGAAGGTTATTACTGGCACAGCCTGAGGGTTTTGGCGAACAGGTTCATTGTTCCTCCCCCTAAGAGCTTCTCCTAACAGATCAACTAGCTTTTGGACGGGATCTACCTGTTCCCTCTCGTTGTTCACTAACTTTTCGGGTGCTGGTAATCTACGTCTTGGTGCCATGATCTGCATCACAAATTTTCATTTTATTATTATTCAGTTATATCACTTAAGTATTTCTCTTAACATTAAGAAGAATAAATTTATAACACGTTTCTGAAATAAGTTTCATTTATATTCATATGCCAATCGTTTCATTACATGATTTTTCCTAGCATATTTTTATAAATGTCTGCCACATATCCCCTAATATCACAAAAGATGGGAATATACCAACCTACTACCATACTACCCCTCTAACAAAAGCTTATACGGGGTTTACATCACTATCCCACACTTTACACAAAAAGTTGGGATTACAATATAGTATATACATCACACAAAGTAAATACTACTACTAGACTACTAAGGGTCTCATCCCATCATCCCACGTTCCACAGCGCTCTTGTACTCTATTTGTGCTATATATGCCACCAGCTCTCGACTCATAGTATGTAGGGTCTGTCCCTGCTCCGCCGGGTAGTGGTACACACCATCAATCACCCTCTCAAATGCCGAACAGAACACGTACCCCATCTTGTTCATCTTCCTCTTCTTGCATCTAACTTCATCCTCCAAGTCATCTGCTCATTCGCTACTTCCCATTTCTCCTCAAAGTGAATCCTATCCATAACCTCCAACTCTAGCTGAGTACGGAGTGCTTCCTTCTCAGTCTTCTCAATTAATTCCCTCTGTTCTACTTCTTCCATCTTCCCTGCCAGATCTACATTTCTCGCCATCGACCTGTGGAATAAGGTTCCCATCTGGGTCCCTGCCTCCCTACGGTAAGCAATCTCTACCTCTAACTCCTACATGGCCAGCTTCCTCTGATGGTCTTCGTCCCTCAGTTTCTGGAACTCGGACTCTCTCTCTTGGGCCTCTGCCTCCAGCTCCTGGACTCTGCAGTCTAACTCTAGGATGCGCTCCTCATACTCGCCTAACATCTACTCCTCAAGATTAGGCTCGTAGGAGTCCTCCATAGGCTCCTCCTAGGTAGGCTCATCCTCAACAGGATCATCCTCCTCAAGATCAAACTCCACCTTGATCTCATCCTGGTCATCAGACTCGGATGGTGCAACTGCCTGCACTGGCATAGCCTCTAAAGGTGCCTCGTATACTAGATGTATATCTCTAGGCTCCTCCTCGACCACTATACTAGGTACTACTGTGTCTGCCATCCTACAATCAAATCCAGTCTTACAACATCATCCTAATACAACATTAAAATATTTAAAACATAAAAGAGACAAGCTAGTTGGTAGCCTTGCCCTTGCCCTTATCGACGCTAGAAGGTTCACCCTGCTCTGCCTTAGTTGAAATATTTTAGGGAAAGCAAGAATGAGCACAAATTTGCTCAGCAAGTAATATAACAACAAGGGTGAGTAATATAGTTCTCGAATCTTAAAAGAGTATAACAGGATGTGATAGTTTAAAGGATAACAAGAAATATCAACAGTTCTCAATAATAGTCGCTAAGGACAGAAAGATATCAATAAGATTCAATACTAAATCAATTCAAGGTTTCAAGATAACTGAATACTAAGTAGTCACTAAGGACTATGAACTCTTACTACAATTAACAGTATTAAACTGATAACCCAATCAAAAATAAGTACAACAGGTGATCAGCCTAAAGTACCCTACGGTATGCATATCGTTCAATCGTACTAAATTGTGGGCACGTCGGTCTCCCGACAAATATATTTTCCTTTCAAAGAAGGTTGTTCATCTCAGTCAAACACGTGATCCCATACCAATCAATTGGTTTGGATTGCTTTTCAATAATATAAGTCTAGCCGAATCAAATGGCATAGATCACAACAATTATAAGTTTAATCTCAAGATTTAAAGTTTGAAGAATACAAATCAACTTTTGTCTTATCCATGAGGTATATGATTCATAATATCTAGATTTCAATCTCAAAAGCTTACTTGTACGACAATAATATCGCAAGCTAAATGAATGTTCAATAAAGAGTAGAATTAGGAACTTGCTTACAACGTCCCTCAAATAACGTAAACACAAAGATAAAATACTTGCACAATAAAAGTAGGTTCGGATACTTGCCTTAAGCATAGTCTATCCACGAAATTAATTGACACTTTCGAATCCCTATCGTAATATAGTTACGTATATATATGATATCCATTAGTCATATATTTCAATATCATATCTTATCTTGGATATACAATCAACATATAAACTAAGTTTTAACCTAGCTACCCCGTCATACTATATATAGCATCAGAGTAATTCACAAGTCTCGACTAATATACTTTTATCCTTAACGTTTCTCTTTTCAAGTTAATCAAGTTTATATATCGTCATTATCACATAAGATCATAACAAATAACAAGCATACTCTTTTTAGCAAGTTATAGCATTATTGTAAGTTAACCGTCAAATCGGATTCAAGTATCAACATATGATATCACATAACATATACACATTTTAAAAGTTACTTCCAAGCTTGTCAACCTTTTCACGTTCAATCTTTCATAATATAGGTTCTAAGTTAATACCTTTAATCACTTAAGGCCCCTTAAGGTCATGAGACCACATTGGCTAACATGCTTGTTATTTTAAACACATGAGGTGATCGCATAGCTTGTTTTAGGCATGCTCACAAGTATCCATATAATATAGTATTACTATCATCGTTACATACTTTGAAACATGCTTCAAACTCATGTTTGGTTTACTTCCATTATATCAAACACACAAGAACCATGTTTAGAGACATAACGAACGTAAACATGTTATTTTTAGATTCTTAGAGCTTAACTACTCATACTAATACAATTGGTTTGAAAACATATTCAAGTTTGCCTTTAAAATCATTTTAAACTTGAACGATGGAATTCAACACATACAAGATCACTTTAATGCTCTTATAATATGTAGTCAAGTCATGTTAACATCTTCTCAAGATCAGAATGTACATTATGTAGTATTCATGTATATTTTCTTTGATATATCAAGCTTTACTTGAAAATTTTCTCTAACACAAAGTCTAATGAGTTTGGTCATAAACAAAGGAACTATAAATCATATATCATGCTCATTTATGTTCGAAATCAATCATGTGTGCATATTACTAAGTTTAGAACTTATAGAACATAAATCTCATCAAGGTTTGTTTTCAACACTTTAAGTTTTTGTTAAAACTGTCCCACTATAACCATGTTGATCACTTCATAACTCATAAGGAAGCTTTATAAAACATGTTTTAGGTCTAGGTATACTCCTACATACGTGATACTCATGCTAGCATGGCCGTCTTAGTTATACAATTAAACTAATACATAACAGTTTGTTGTAAAAATTAGAAGCTGTTTGCAGAGGCTGGCGCAGCTGTGCTGCGCCTGGGTATAAACCCGGCGCAGCTGCGCCGTGTCCAGTCCATATCAATGAACTCCCTGCTTCGGCAGGACTTAGGCCAAAACTCAAAATTTCTTCACAACAATAGTTTTAAACAGCCATATAGTAATTCCAACATATATATAACTCTATATAACAACTATATAAGTGTTCAAAAATCCAATCATCATCTAATTTGGCATAATCAAGACTTAAAATTTTGACAGTGAACAAGAAATGAAGAACATGGAATTTGGGATTATACCTCGACAATGCAATTGGGCTTGCTGCTAATTCACACTTCTCCCTCTACTGATATTACTAATGTATGTATGCTCTCAATTCAACTTAAGCAAAATCTCAGCAAAGAAAAATATGAAGAGAATGGGCTATATATATAGTAAAACCAATACACAGATATTGCAATCTCCCACTAAATTAAACCCACGGATTGAAGAATTACATGAAGCTTATGGAATGGTAGGTAATTAGTTGGTGAATTAAATCATTATTCCCACTTCCCCATTGATGATTGCTATGGCTTTGTTGAGTTTGAGGAGGAGAGTAGGCTTAGGCCTTATGGCTATGCACGTGAAGGGAAGAAATGCCTTACATTATGGGACAAGCAATTTCAATCTCAGCATTCTAGCAAATTTGTACAATGCAATGTTATAACATATATTATACACTTAGGTTTTTAATTCACTTGAGTCACCATATATCTTTGAATGAAGAAACAATATAGCAATATAGCAAGTTGGGGTACATTTATATATATATCAACATATAATCTATGTACATTCTGTCAACACCAGATATAATTTAAACGGATATTATCACAGTACATTGTCTCCCTTATTATTAAATTCTATTAGTCAACCATTATTTACAATATATCCATGATATATTATTTTAATGTATACTTTCATACATATTGTCACATAAGCATAAATCATATAGCTTATATATTTTAATCAATCTTAATATATGGTTTCTATGTGTAGTATAATCACATTGCACTATAGTTTATATATACTTGCATGGTCACACTTAAGTGTTTCTCTACACTATATAATATAGTTGTATTCTATATACTTCATATAATTAATTATTGCATACTTGCACATAACAATCAATACAACCTTATTATAATAATAACTTACTTATTTGTTTTATTATACCTAATGTCAAATAAGTAAATAAATTATTCATCTCATCGATTAATTAACGAAAATATTAATTAATCAATTCCTCATTGATTATTAATTTCCATAATAATTAACTAATATTTGCATGATTAATTATCACGCTAAATAAATATAAATCATATTATATTTATAACCCATATATTTATTACCATGCTATTACTCGCAATAATAATAACCCAAATGTTGGGTTTGTACGTAACGCAATCATGCAATCAAATCACATAAATAGGGCGGAAGCGCAAAAACTAGGTTTTCAAAAATTTATACAAACCCATAACCATGATCATTCTTGTGCATCAATTATCAGTGAATACAGAAGGAGAAAAATAGAATTATACCTTTGAAGATCCAAGCTTTCTCAGGTACAAGTTCTACTCCTTTGATTCTTTTGATTCCTCTGTAGTGGCTCCTTCCCTTGATCAATGTCAGCCATCCAAATGTTTGGCCTCTAACGGTGATCCACCAAGGAAGATGAAGAACTCAAGAAGATGGGTTATTGGCTTAACCCTTGTTTCTATCTCTATAGAATATGTGTACTCCCAACTCTTGAAAAATTCACGTACCTTATTTCTGATATAAGACTCTCTTATATAGATATTAGGTTAACCCTCCTAATCCAATTAGAATAGGGTTTTATTTAATTAATTAAATACTTTTAATTAATTTATATCCTAATCTTTATTAGGATTGAGAGAGAGTACTGATATTATATTAATTCCTAAACTCCTTTAGAATTAAAATAATAATAATAATATTAATAAGACTCCTCTTATTAATTTATATTTAATATTTCTAAAATATTAAATAATAAACATTAAGCTATTTAATTTATTCTATCACCATAGATTAAATTAATTATACTTAATGCATTATTACTATCATGCCATTTTCTTCTTAAATAATTTTTCTTCCTTTTATGGTGTGACCCTTTAGGTTCTCCATATTAAACCGGTTATGAATAAATCAATTAGAACAATTCTAATCTTATTTAAATAAATAAATTAAACTAATAATCTATTTAAATAAATAACATTTATTCTATAATAGGGATAAGCCTCCCTAGCGATCAACGACTTTTCAGATAATATAGATTTCAACATTAATTATAAAAGAACCTGTGAATTAATAGTTACCGTACAATTCAATCATTCCACCATACAATGTCCCAATTAAATATAAGACATGGATTTACTGTCAAGTCTTAATTTATTTAATCATATGTATTTCGATTAGAAAATGCACAACTCCAAATAATGCAAATTAGAAACCTCTTTCTAATTTCATTCTACCTTGGCCAAGGATTCCTGGGTTGTCATTTAACGAATCACATAGGACATATCTCCTCTTTTACTAGAGGTGGTAGATTCTTTATTGATCATTTATTATCTCCATATGTAACTCATTATACCCAAGCATACCTTATATATGCCTTAAAAGGCCTTAAGGAATTAGTCAAAGTATAATTTGTTACATACAAGATACTATGATGATCTCAAGTCCAAGGATCACTTGTACTACTATCACATTAGGAATTCCTATTGACAGGCGAGTAAAACTCTATTAGGTATTCCATAGCGAGTCACGTTCAGTGAACTTATTCTCCAATAAGCACCTACATACTTGCTTTAGTGTCTCCACACAAATGACCATGAGATCAGTCATCCTCATCCAATGAGCAAGCAACATATGTACCAATCTATCCGGATTTACTAATCCCCATTTTAGTAATTCCACAATTGAGAACTATTTTAGTTTTTAAGCTTTCTAAGAATTTAGATCTCATTATCGTGATCTCATCATGATTCTAAAAGCATTGCTTAAAACTATAGGTTATTTACATATTATAAAAACAGCACCATGTAGATAATTATATGCCTTAAATGAATATTTTATTAATAAATAAATAAGATTGTTTATAAAGTATGTGCTTTATCATCATACATGATTGGCTTGTATACACACTACTATCAATCTCCCACTTGCACTAAATCCAATCGCCATGGTATCTCATACCCATCTTCTCTAAGTGACGATCAAACTGCTGTTGTGTTAGAGCTTTAGTAAATGGATCTGCAATGTTGTTTTGAGAGTCCACACGCTCCAAGGTGACGTCTCCTCTTTCAATGATCTCCCTGATCAAGTGAAATCGCCGCAACACGTGTTTAGATTTTTGATGAGACATGGGTTCCTTAGCCTGTGCAACCGCTCCGGTGTTGTCACAGTATACGGGAACTGCTTCTCCGATGCTAGGAACCACACCAAGTTCAGTTATGAACTTCTTTATCCAAACAGCTTCCTTTGCAGCTTCACTTGCAGCTATGTACTCTGCCTCTGTCACTGAATCAGCAATTGTTTGCTACTTGGAACTCTTCCAACTCACTGCACCTCCGTTCAAGGTAAACATATACCCTGAAACAGATTTACTGTCATCTTGGTCTGTTTGAAAACTTGAGTCCGTGAATCCCTCGAGTTTTAATTCAGACCTACCGTAGACAAGAAAAATATCTTTAGTCCTTCTCAAGTACTTTAGGATATTTTTCACTGCCTTCCAGTGCTCTTCTCCTGGATTCGACTGGTATCTGCTTATTACACTAAGTGCGTGAGCAACATCTGGTCTAGCACATATTATACCGTACATGATAGATCCTATTGCAGAAGCATAAGGGATCTTACTCATACGGTCTCTCTCCTCAGGTGTCTTTGGGGCCTGTTTCTTGGAGAGATTTATTCCATGGCTCATCGGCATGAGACCTGTTTTGGAATCTTCCATGCTAAACCACTTTAGCATCGTATCAATGTACATTCCTTGGGATAAGCCGAGCATCCTTTTAGATCTATCTCTATAGATCTTTATCCCCAAAATATAGGATGCTTCACCCAAGTCCTTCATGGAGAAGTTTTTAGATAACCAGATTTTAATGGATTGTAACATAGGAATGTCATTCCCTATCAGTAATATATCATCAACATATAATACAAGGAATGATACTGCGCTCCCACTAACCTTCTTGTATACACAATGTTCATCCTCATTTTTGATAAAATCAAACTCTTTGATTGTCTCATCAAAACGAATGTTCCATCTACGAGAAGCTTGCTTCAACCCATAAATGGATCGTTGTAGCTTACAGACTTGATTTCTTCCAACTTTTGAGATAAATCCCTCTGGCTGTGTCATATACACATCCTCCTCAAGTTTCCCATTGAGGAAGGCCGTTTTCACGTCCATCTGCCAGATCTCATAGTCGTTGTAAGCTGCAATCGCAAGCAAAATCCGAATGGACTTGAGCATGGCTTCTGGTGAGAAGGTTTCATCATAGTCAACTCCTTGTCTTTGTTTGAAACCTTTTGCAACCAGTCGGGCCTTATAGGTCTCTACCTTTCCGTCTGCTCCAGTCTTTTTCTTAAAAACCCATTTACACCCAATAGGTTTAATACCTTCAGGTGGTGAAACCAAAGTCCATACTTTGTTTTCATACATGGAGTCCATTTCGGATTTCATGGCTTCAAGCCATTTCCCTGAGTCTTTATTACTCATAGCCTGTTCATAATTCATTGGATCATCATTCATGATGTGTACCTCATCGTCATCCTCTATAACGAATCCATACCTCTCAGGTATTTGCGGTACTCTTCCAGATTTACGAACAGGGTGTGGTACAGTAGGTTCTTCTACTTGGTTAGGTACTTGACTTTGGTCCGTGGTAACTTGTGGTTCTTGAACTTCTTCAAGATATACCTTCATGGATAAACTCTTTCTCCAAGAAGGTAGCATGTTTCGCAACAAACACCTTTTGATCAGTTGGATGATAGAAATAATACCCTACGGTTTCTTTAGGGTATCCCACAAATCTACACTTATCGAATTTAGTCTGTAGCTTATCATTTTCAAACTTTTTGACATAAGCTAGACAACCCCAAGTCTTAACATGCTTAAGATTTGGTTTCTTCCCTTTCCACATCTCATATGGAGTCTTTGGGGTGGATTTGGTAGGTACCTTGTTAAGTAGGTATGCAGCCGTTTCTAGGGCATATCCCCAGAAGGAAATTGGAAGGTCAGTGAAACTCATCATGGATCGAACCATGTCCAACAGTGTTCGATTTCTCCTTTCAGATACTCCATTTAACTGTGGTGTACCTGGAGGAGTCCATTGTGAGATTATACCATTTTCTCTAAGACAATTGAGAAACTTACTGGTTAAGTATTCTCCACCTCGATCTGATCGAAGTATCTTAATACTCTTGCCCGTTTGTTTCTCTACTTCACTTCTGAACTCTTTAAACTTTTCAAATGATTCTGATTTGTATTTCATTAAATACACATATCCAAATCTTGAGTGATCATCAGTGAAAGTAATAAAATAAGAATACCCACCGCGTGCACTTGTTGTCATAGGTCCACAAACGTCTGTGTGAATCAATGCCAACAATTCTGTAACTCTCTCTCCTTTTCCACTAAAAGAAGATTTAGTCATTTTACCCATGAGACAAGATTCACAAGTTGGATATGATTCATAATCAGATAGCTCGAGGAGCCCATCTTTATGCAACTTGAATAATCTTGTTTCATTGATATGACCGAGTCTACAGTGCCACATATAGGTATAATTAATATCATCTCTTTTCCTTTTCTTAATTTGTTCAATTTGAAATATATTTTCTTGTAAGTCAAGTGTATAAAGTCCATTTCGCAAATTTCCAATACCATATAAAACATCGTCTTTATAAATAGAACAACCATTGTTCTTTATAATAACGTCAAAACCTTCCATATCCAATACAAAAATTATAATAATGTTTTTAATAATATTCGGAACATAATAACAGTTATTAAGATAAATGGATTTGCCCGAAGGCATTGCTAAACAATAAGTTCCTACAGCTAATGCAGCAACTTTTGCTCCATTTCCCACTCGTAGGATCACTTCATCTTTGTTCAGCTTTCTACTTCTGACCAGTCCCTGCACAATATTACATATGTGAGAACCACAGCCGGTATCCAATACCCAAGTAGAATTATGACTTTCAAAAAAATTAATTTCAATCATAAACAAACCTTGATTGGAAGTCGAAGCTTCTCCAAGCTTCTTCTCTGCTAGAAACTTCTTACAGTTCCTCTTCCAATGTCCCGGCTCATTGCAATGAAAGCACATTCCTTTAGCTGGTTCAGGTTTCTTTTGCTCCTTTTCTTTCCCTTTTCCCTTAGCCTTCTTAGATTTCTTCTTTTTAGAACACACCTTGGGCCTCTTCCTTTTATTGGAAGAATCCACCATCAAGACATGGTTCTTCTTGGATGAGAAGTGACCTTCTGCAGTTTTCAGCATGTTAAGTAGCTCAGGCAAGCTGACATCTAGCTTATTCATGTGAAAATAACCACAAACTGCGAGAAGGTCTCAGGGAGTGACTGCAAGACCAAGTCTTGACTCAACGCCCCATCCATGACGAACCCAAGCTGTCCAAGGCGTTCAATCAAATTGATTACCTTCAGAACATGAGTCTCGACGGCAGTGCCCTCGGTCATCCGAGATCGGAAGAGCTCCTTAGATATCTCATATCTAGCAGTCCTACTCTGTTCACCATACAACTCCTTGAGGTGAAGCAGCATAGCAGGAGCATCCATTTTTTTCGTGCTGACACTGAAGCTCGTTATTCATGGATGCGAGCATGATGCATTGAGCCATAGATGCATCATCTTGCCACTTATTGAAAGTGGCAATCTCTTCCTCAGAGGCTGTTTCTGAAACAGATTCAGGGATAGTGGAATTTAGGACATAAGAAATCTTTTCAGCAGTGAGAACAATTCTCAGATTTCTTAGCCAGTCCTCATAATTCGGTTCGCTAAGCTTATTTGCATCAAGTATGCTTCGTAGTGAGATTAGTGATTTTGACATTTTTTTAAAATTCTGCATGTGAAAAGACAACATTTTAGCAAACATTCATTTTATTAACTTTGCATACCAAAATAAATTTAGGTCTTTATTTTAAATTGGTATCTCCCACTATTTTCATCAAACTATATTACCCTCACTTAAATAGTTCGGCAATATCTAATTAAAGATTTGCTAGTGAGATTAAGGATCCCATTTCAAATGTATATAACCTTGTGGATAGCACAACAAGCGATATACAAATAAATAGGTAGACAACTCTTGTCAATTACATCATCATGTAACTCCTTTTATTTTGCCTCTTAAATCATAATGGTCATGTATGTGCATATCCGAACTAAAATGATTTAAGTTAAGTCCAGCCTAGCACTTCCATAAATTCAAAAAGAAAAATTTTCGTCCTTGTGGATAGCACAACAAGACTAGATCGTTCAATTTTCTTGATAAGCATCAAATGTGATTAATTGACGTCTTAAATATTCAATACTCGCCTTGTGGATAGCACAACAAACTCATATTAAATATTTAATACTCTATTAATTAATCATGCTAGAAGGCGACGTTCGATATTCCAAATATCATTTGAACGCTTCAGACTTAATATTATTTCTTTCAGGGGTTTGTTATTATTTGTCTCATCTTGTTTAACGCGCATGCACATATATATATATATATATATATATATATATAAAATACGCGTCATTTTATTAAACATGCGAAGCATGTTTGCATAAAATATAATATATATAATATTTAGCATGCAATATAGAATACTATATTCTACCCGGATTGATTATGGACTTTTATTCTAGTTTGGTTCACTAGAGCCACCAAGTGAACCAAAAGGTCAAACCTAGGAGTGCAAGAATTTAAATTTAAATATAACTATTACATTTAAACCCTGACTCCATACAAATGAGTCTTCACGCGTTCCTTGCTCCTTGGTCTCTAATTTCTTCAAAATAATTCTAACTATCTCTATTACATTAACTATTTAAAATTAAATAGAAACCTTGATCAGCTGTCAAGGGGAAGTACATAGAAAGGAGATAGAATTTACATCGAGAATAAAACTAGAGAAGACGAGGTACGCAGACCCCATTTTATAAAACCCATTCATTCAAGCATTCAACCAAAATAAAATCCAATCACATTGGTCATAGTACATAATCAATCCCTTTTATTACCATACATATCATCATACGTATCAATAAAACTTATTCATCTCATGAAAATAAATTCATTCCATATATGTATTAATATCAGTTATTGGGCAAAAGTTTGCTAAACTTTGTTTTTGGAAAAATAAACTCCTTTATTTCATTCAAAAATAATTCCAAATTAAACTCTTTAATTTTAGCAATTCTGAAATCTCATTTCATATAAAATAAACATCTTTATTTTAAACCTTTATTAATTAAATAAACCATTCATTTAATTAAATAAATAAATAAATTCAGTTCCTGTCCAGTGGCGCAGCTGCGCCAAGAATGTAAAGGGAACCAGCGCAGCTGCGCAGCATGAAAACCAGGAACAGTAACCGGCGCAGCTACGCAGAAATATTGCCTTGTACCGGCGCAGCTGCGCAGCTTCGCAGAATCTGAAAATTTTTTGTTTTCCAGAACTCGATCCAATCGCATATCATACATGTATGGAATCACATAAACTGATACTTAGCACAAGATTGGCTCTGATACCACTGTTGGGTTTGTACGTAACGCAATCATGCAATCAAATCACATAAATAGGGCAGAAGCGCAAAAACTAGGTTTTCAAAAATTTATACAAACCCATAACCATGATCATTCTTGTGCATCAATTATCAGTGAATACAGAAGGAGAAAAATAGAATTATACCTTTGAAGATCCAAGCTTCCTCAGGTACAAGTTCTACTCCTTTGATTCCTTTGATTCCTCTGTAGTGGCTCCTTCCCTTGATCAATGTCAGCCACCCAAATGTTTGGCCTCTAACGGTGATCCACCAAGGAAGATGAAGAACTCAAGAAGATGGGTTAACCCTTGTTTCTATCTCTATAGAATATGTGTACTCCCAACTCTTGAAAAATTCACGTACCTTATTTCTGATATAAGACTCTCTTATATAGATATTAGGTTAACCCTCCTAATCCAATTAGAATAGGATTTTATTTAATTAATTAAATACTTTTAATTAATTTATATCCTAATCTTTATTAGGATTGAGAGAGAGCACTGATATTATATTAATTCCTAAACTCCTTTAGAATTAAAATAATAATAATAATATTAATATTAATAAGACTCCTCTTATTAATTTATATTTAATATTTCTAAAATATTAAATAATAAACATTAAGCTATTTAATTTATTCTATCATCATAGATTAAATTAATTATACTTAATGCATTATTATCATGCCATTTTTTTCTTAAATAATTCTTCTTCCTTTTATGGTGTGACCCTTTAGGTTCTCCATATTAAACCAGTTATGAATAAATCAATTAGAACAATTCTAATCTTATTTAAATAAATAAATTAAACTAATAATCTATTTAAATAAATAACATTTATTCTATAATAGGGATAAGCCTCCCTAGCGATCAACGACTTTCCAGATAATATAGATTTCAACATTAATCATAAAAGAACCTGTGAGTTAATAGTTACCGTACAATTCAATCCTTCCACCATACAATGTCCCAATTAAATATAAGACATGGATTTACTGTCAAGTCTTAATTTATTTAATCATATGTATTTCGATTGGAAAATGCACAACTACAAATAATGCAAATTAGAAACCTCTTTCTAATTTCATTCTACCTTGGCCAAGGATTCCTGGGTTGTCATTTAATGAATCACATAGGACATATCTCCTCTTTTACTAGAGGTGGTAGATTCTTTATTGATCATTCATTATCTCCATATGTAACTCATTATACCCAAGCATACCCTATATATGCCTTAAATAGCCTTAAGGAATTAGTCAAAGTATAATTTGTTACATACAAGATACTATGATGATCTCAAGTCCAAGGATCACTTGTACTACTATCACATTAGGAATTCCTATTGACAGGCGAGTAAAACTCCATTAGGTATTCCATAGCTAGTCACGTTCAGTGAACTTATTCTCCAATAAGCACCTACATACTTGCTTTAGTGTCTCCACACAAATGACCATGAGATCAGTCATCCTCATCCAATGAGCAAGCAACATATGTACCAATCTATCCGGATTTACTAATCCCCATTTTAGTAATCCCACAATTGGGAACTATTTTAGTTTTTAAGCTTTCTAAGAATTTAGATCTCATCATGATTCTAAAAGCATTGCTTAAAACTATGGGTTATTTACATATTATAAAAACAGCACCATGTAGATAATTATATTCCTTAAATGAATATTTTATTAATAAATAAATAAGATTGTTTACAAAGTATGTGCTTTATCATCATACATGATTGGCTTGTATGCACACTACTATCACCAACATACCATCAATTAATATTTCTTCGTTAATTAATATAATCATTAATATTTCTCATCATTGTGCCACACAAGGTATTCAACGAGTTTATCGCAAACTCCATATATTCTCAATTATTATAATTATTTAATTTAATATAATTGAGTTAACTCATCTCATAACACAAAATCATTTATATTCAAATAAATATTCATTTCCATTAATATATTCATTTAATAATATTCAGAAATTTTCGGGTATTACAGACAATAGACCAGATGTTGGGGCATTCGCTGGCCCTTGCAGATTTTCATGTGCCATATGGTTTTGTAGATGGCATACTATCCTGCTGGATACCCGAGAGGCAGGTGTTCAGATTTGGGCGACATGAGCTGACGTTGACTCTGGAGGAGTACGAGCAGCTTACCGGTCTGGCTTTGGACTTATTGTGCGCTCGGACTACTGTTAGTGATATACGGAGATCGTTCTTGTGGATGTCTAGTCTTCGTCAGAGGGTAGTAGCGAACGAGATCGTATATAGGCGTGTGATCTCGATTAACTTCTTGATCGATCATTTTGGGGAGCTTGATAGCTACGATCGACATGTTGGGGATTTTATTATTTCAGCAAAGGCATGGCATCTGGCCAGGGTAGATATTCTGGTTATGTGCATCGTGGCATACGTCTACATACCGTTACGCTTGGATCACTTGGACGTGGGGTTAGTAGTCGTGGTTCGGGCCCTTAGACTGGGTAGCACCATCATCCCGACAATATTGGCTGAGACGCTGTGGTCAGCCACTTATTGTATTACCCACCCGGAGGGGTTCTTCAGAGGCAGTTCGGTCTTGCTGTAGATATGATGTCCCATATCCGACCGATTAGATCTTTCAGGCATCATGGGTATTGTTTTTCCCATGATATAGCTATGTCCTACTCCTTTCAGCCGGCGGAGTGTACCGATGTAGAGATATGGTCGGCATTTTTATCGGATATTGAGCATCCGTTCTTGATTTTGCCATGCTTAGGGTTAGCCTCCCCATATAGTTTCATCACCCATTCACCTGGTATGGATTACTTTCCCCTAGCGGGTTTGAGGGGAGTGACTACTTATCATCCCCTGGCTGTTATGAGCCAGTTTAATCAGTTCCAGAGCTTGCACCATTTTGAGGGGTCTGCTGATCAGAGGATGTCGGCGTCGTTTATGTCATCAGCCAACTTGGTTCAAGTATATAAGTGTTGGACTCATTGGGAGAGGGCTGAGTTCTCCAGTAGCCATCCGGACAATTCTCCAGAGTACTCGGCATGATTGAAGACAGATATGGCAGCAGCTGCACTTATTCCTTCAGCTCCTATTATAGATTCAGATGAGGAGGAGCCTATGGAGGATCCTAACTTTCCTACTGAGGATGAGCTATTAGTAGGTTTGACAGCGGTACTGGTCAGTGATCCACAGACTATCCCTGCAAGCATAGATCCGGCTTCGGCGGATTCATTGTTCAGGATGACCTTTGAGCGGGATTCGGCTAGAGCGCAAATGTTGACTACCTTATCTGGTAGAGATATAGCTTTGACACACTTCGATTTGCTCATAACGCAGGCTTGATAGAGAGATGCAGCTTTTGCTGAGATCGAGGATACTTTGATTGCTAGAGATGCAGCTTTTGCGGAGAGGGATGAGGCTATAGCTTCCCGTGATTTCCACATTACCGACAGTACTGCTCTTTGATCTTATACGCACGGCCTGGTTACCGAGATGAGCGCATATATTAATGACCATAGTGCCATACTGCAGATGACTGTAGAGGTTTTGAATCGTATGGAGGCTGAGAGTATTGCACTTGTAGTCGCTCCTCCATCTTCCGAGAAAGATGCCATGGTGGTATTGTTGGCCCGCTTATCCTCGGGTCCATAGACTAGCTTTATTTTTCTTGCACAAACTAGATCAACCATTTTTGTCATGTACAGGGCATTATGTATAAATCAAACAGTTTTATATCAGAGAAATATATTTTTGATTCACTTCCGTGTTTGGAGATGTATCGTCATTGCTGAGTGATTACCACTTCTTTTATGACTCGCTGTTGTTGATGTATTTTGTGCTCCTCCTTGATAGACTGACAGTTGAGATGTTAGGGAGTATCTCAGATGGGCCTATTGACCAGGAAGATTGGATATAGCTTCTATATGGCTTTTGGTGTCTTGGAACTGGTTTTTTATTGGTTTTTTGTTTTTTCTTGAAGGTCAAACCGCACATCAAATGGCTGCCTACGTACTCCCGGGTGGAGGGAGATCAGGTTATTCGCAGTTCTGGCTTCTATTAGAGAGGGTTTGAAAAGTGTTTGTCTTGGGTTTTGAGTTTGGTTTGATGTATTTTTGAATTTTTATTTGGTTTGAACGCACCAGAAATGGCTGCCTACGTACTCCTGGGTGGAGGGAGATCAGGTCATTCATAGTTTCGGCTTCTAGTGAAAAACCGAACCTGATTTGATTTATAGGACCTAGATGCGGGTATGTTTGTGCTTCAGACATAGTACATTTTCACGGTGTCTGAATTGATGAGTTGGAGAAATTCGTTCCCGTCCATTTCTTGTAGTCTGATAGCTCCTCCCGTCAACACTTTCTTGACAATGAAATGGCCTTCCCAATTAAGGGCAAACTTTCCTTTAGCCTCGTCTTGATTGGCTAAAACTTTCTACAACACCAAGTTATTTTCTTTGAATTGCCCTATTCGGACCTTCTTGTTGTAGGATCGAGAGATCCTTTGCTGATATAACTGTCCGTGGAAAATAATTGTAGCCCTTTTTTCATCTATCAGGGAGAATTGGTGATATCGGTCTTGCAACCACTGATCCTCGTTTATCTGAGCATCGATCAACACTCGCAAGGATTCCATCTCTACTTCTACAGGAATGACTGCTTCCATGCCATAGACCAATGAATAGGGGGGTAGTCCTAGTAGAGGTACGCATTGACGTCTTGTATGCTAACAGGGTTAGAGGCAGCAGGTCATACCATTATTTGTGATTGGCGGACATTTTCTGCATGATCTTTTTGATATTTTTGTTGGCCGCTTCGACAGCACCATTCATTTTGGGTCGATAGATGACGGAGTTGAGATGCTTGATGTGGAACTTACTGCACAGTTCTATCATCATCTGATTGTTCAGGTTCTTAGCGTTGTCTGATATGATCACCTCCGGTTGTCCATACCGACAGAAGATATTATTTCTGATGAAACCAATAATGACCTCTTTCTTGACTTTGGGAAAAAAGGCTTCTTCAACCCATTTGGTGAAGTAATCGATCATGGTGAAAATGAATCAATGACCATTGCTGGCTTTTTGTTCCACTGGACCAATCACGTCCATTCCCCATATAGAGAAAGGCCATGGTGAACTCATGTTGTGTAACTCATTCAGAGGAGCATGTATGGCGTTTCCATGTACTTGGCATTGAAAACATCTCTTAAAGTGATCGTCGCAGTCAACTTTGAGTGAGATCCAGTAATGTCCTGCTCTTAATATCTTTTTGGCAAGTAGATGACCGCTCATGTGTGGACCATAGACACCACCGTGGATTTCATCCATCAGTCTCTATGCTTGTTTTTTATCAAGGCGTCTTAACAGGCCTATTCCAGCATCTCTTTTGTAAAGAGCATCTCCGCTTAGATAGAACTTCATAGCCATTTTATAAATCCTCTTTCGCACAGATTGGCTTGCTCCAGCTGGTGTAGATCCATCTCGTAGATATTTCTTGATGTTTTAATACCACGGCTGCTTGACAGAAGGTATTTCATCTGATACTTCTCCAATGTAATTCTCGTATGTCGGGGCTTTCTGAACTGTGAATTTGATGCAGGGAATCCTAATCCTATCGGATATGCAAATTAATGAAGCCAACGTTGCCAATGCATCAGCGAAATCATTCCTACCCCGAGGAATATGGCTGAAAATTATGTCTTCAAACTCCAGGGATATTCTGATGATCTGCCTATGATAAGGTAGCAAATGCAATTCTTCGCTGTGATATGCCCCAGTGGATTGTCTAATGACCAACTCGGAGTCTCCAAAGACCAGTAGGTGTTTGAGACCCATGGATTGGGCTAGTTTCAACCCCATTATACAGCCTTCATACTCGGCCGTGTTATTGGTTTTGCCAAATTGAAGTTTGGTAGCCACAAGATATTGTTCTCCTGTACCAGAGATAAGGACTGCCCCAGCTCCGACACCTTCCATGTTTACTGCTCAGTCGAAATACATTTTCCATGGTTGGACTGTATTCTCTCATTGAAGTTGTTGAATTATCATGATTCCATCATCTAGGAAATAAGTCACCAGGGGCTAGAACCTCCTGAAGGTGCTTCAGCTAATTGGTCTACAATGCCTTGACCCTTGATTGACTTTTGAGTCACATAGACAATGTCGAACTGTTGTAGAATCAACTGCCATTTGGACAGTCGACAATTCAACATTGGCTTGTTGAATACATATTTGAGTGGATCCATGCAGGATATGAGGTAAGTCGTGTGCCCATGGAGGTAATGTTGTAACCTCATGGCGACCCATGCTAATGCACAGCATGTTTTCTCGATCAGGGTGTATTTCTGTTCACCACTGCTGAATATTTTACTGATGTAGTAGATGGCTCTTTCTTTGCTACTATCATCTTTATATCCTAGCATGCAGCCCATTACATTGGCATTGAAGGATAGGTACATTAATAAGGGAACTCCATCCCTCGGAGGTACCAATACTGGTGTTTCGATTAGCTACTTCTTGATGGCAAAGAAGGCTTGTTGACAATCCTCATTCCATTTAGTGGAGGCATTCTTCCTTAGTAACTTGAATATGGGATCACAGGTTGCTGTGAGCTGGGAAATGATTCGGCTTATGAAGTTGATCCTTCCTAGAAACCCACGTATCTCCTTCTCTGTTTGAGGTACTGGCATCCCAGTGATGGCTTTGATCTTGGTAGGGTCAAGTTCGATGCCTCGATTACTCACCAAGAATCCTAACAGCTTGCCTTCTTTGGCGCCAAAAGCACATTTGGCGGGAATCAGCTTGAGGTGATACTTGCATAACCTGTTGAACAGCTTCCTGAGATGGTCTATGTGATCATCCTCCCTCTGGGATTTGATGATGATGTCATCCACATAAACCTCTATTTCTTTATGCATTATGTCATGAAATAGGGCCATCATAGCTCGCTGATACGTGGCTCCGGCATTGATGAGGCCGAAGGATAGTCGCCTATAACAGAAAGTTCCCCAGGGAGTGATGAAAGTTATTTTCTCCCGGTCCTCTTCAGCAACCATGATTTGATGGTAACCAGCAAAGCAATCTACAAAGGAATACATGTCGTACTACGCCGTATTATCTATCAGGATGTGGCTGAAAGGTACCGGGAAATTGTCCTTGAGGCAGGCTTTGTTCAAATCCCGATAATCCACACATACGCGTACCTTCCCTCCGGGCTTAGGAACTGGGACTATGTTTCAAAGCCACTCTGGATAGGTTGATACCATGATAATCACGGCTTTGAATTGTTTAACGACTTCTTCTTTGACTTTCAGACTCCATTCAGGTTTCAATCGCCTGAGCTTTTGTTTGACTGGCTTGAACCCGTCTTTGATGGGCATGCGATGAATGACAATGTCAGTAGAGAGGCTAATCATATCTTCATGTGACCATGCAAACACATCCTTGAACTATGTTAGGAGTTTGATCAGGTCGATTTTTTGGTCTGGTGTGAGGCCTAAACCAATCTGGATTTCTTTGATGTTTTCGGAGGTTCCTATATTGATAGTGGTGGTTTGGTCAAGGTTTGGTTTGGGTTTATCTTCGACCCATTCTTTGATCTCCTCGGGCACCTCATAGTCATCTTCCTCCTCTTGATCAATATCCATCAAGTCGAAGTTCAGTTCTACATCAAAGTTGTAGTCATTTTGACAAGTTGGCATCTCATCAGCAGAGACGAACACATCCAACGCTTGAGTCCTGAAAACAAAAAATGCTTTCATCTTAGATATATACAACTGCTTAAATATACATAGCATTCTACAAAGTATGACAAAGCTGCTGCTGTGGCTGTACAATCAAAAGTAAGATGAAAGCATGATTAAAGGGCAGATTGACTCTCTCTACCCCTTTACCCTTTTCGACCGAGGCAAGGGACACTGCTCCAGTTATCCGCTCCAGTTATCCAAGGTTAGATCCTCATGAACTGGGAAGATCAGGGATTTGTGATTATCTATCTCGTCTCGGATGACGACTAAGACATCCTTTATAATAGGGCCAGGGTTTTTCTTTGAACTGCCCCCTTTTTCCTTTTTGATTGCTATCTGGGATCTCATCATTCATACCCTCGTAGTTTATGATGCCCCACATATTAGTGAATGGGTCTCGTCCTTCGTATAGGATCTTTTCTTTTCGCTTTTAGCTATCTGCCTTATGCTTGAGGGCTTTTCTTTCCTTGACAGGTATGATCGGAGGAAACAGCATTGTTGATGCCATAGTAAGGATCTTCCTCATTGGTTTTACCCATCCGGCATTAGTAAGATTTGGCAAAAGTGTGGTCGAAGCATGAGCCTTGGGATGCTTATGTGGGTTCCTATAATTTGCCCTGGATGAATATCCCAATCCTGCTCTCCTAGTCTGACTTGGGATTTGTATCGGGCTCTTGATACCTTGCTGATTCTTTCCTAACCCTTCTCCAGGTTGGAAACCCAGAGATACCATTTCTTGGCCCACTGTCATTACTTCGGTGGAGACCTTAGGCTTCAGGGCTGGTGCTCTAATAGGTAGATACTGCGTATCGCTCACCTCCAGAGCTTGAAAACTTGCAGGTTCAATCCCTGCATCCAGGCTGATCACTGACATGTCTCCCTGTATGTCGACAGGGTATTCTAGTTCAGCATTGACCATGATGAGGTTGTCGTTGATAATGTATTTGAGCTGTTGATGGAGGGTGGATGGCACTGCCCCTGCCATATGAATCCATGGCCTGCCCAGCAAAATGTTATATCCAGTGGCGATATTGAGCACCTGAAAGGATACATAGAAAGTGTGTGGGCCAATCTCCAAGGATGGCTCTATTTCTCCCATATCTTGGCGTCGCGATCCATCGAAAGCTCGGATGACCATACGGCTGGTTTTGATCCGATTCGGGTTGATCTTCATTCTTTTCAAGGTATTATAGGGACAGATGTTAAGGGATGATCCTCCGCCGATGAGTACCCCTCCGATCACATACTCGGAAGACATCACAGCTATGTGCAGGGACTTATGATGGCCTATTCCCTCTGCAGTGATATCATCGTCAGTGAAATAAATCACATTGCTATTGAAAATGTGTTCCACCACATGACGGAATTTCTCAGCATCTACGGTATGTGGCAGATGGGCTTCTTCTAGAACTTTCACTAGAATGTTGCGATGGTCCATTGAGGATAAAACCAAGTCTAGGATGGACATTTGCTTGGGTGCATCCTTCAAGCTCTGCACTTCCTTGATTTCATTGTGTCCCATCTTTTTTAGGAACTCTTCAATTTTCTCATCATCCACCTTTACTTTGGCTTTGATGACTGGTTTGATTACCCGCTGAGGCAGGTATAATGGATTATCCTTTGGTATAACGGTAATGTTATTTGAGGTGGACCCTGCATCTTTCCTATAGTTCTATGGGACCCGCTTCAAACTGATAATTGGATACTGGGGTCTAAAGGGAAATATCAAAGGCTCAGGTGCGGCCACCTTCACAGGATTTTATATTTCTTGGACCCCTTTCCCTGGCAGTACTAAGGGTTTGAGGGTTGACTCCTCATTACAAGAGATGACAGCCATGGTACCTTGATTCCATACAGTGGGGATCCAAAGAGTATCTTCATCCGGGAGGTCGAGAACTTGATTTCCCCTTATCAGATCAGCATTTTCAATCATGTCTTAAATTAGGTTACGAAGCGCCCAACAATACTCAGTATCATGGTCGGGTGAATTGGAGTGGTACTAACATATTTGATCAGCTGTGAATTTTCTGGTCCGAGGGTTCAATGGTGGTAACAAGTCTGCAACCATTCCCTCGTTGATTAGCATCTGGAGGATTTCTTCCATTGACTGGTTTAGGTTGGTGAAATTCCTTTGAAATAGGAATTTTCCACTAGTTTGGACGCTTGCTTCTTCAACCCCTCTGTCAGTTTATGATTCATGCTCCTGAGACCGGTTATGATCCCTCATGGGATTGATCTCGGGTGTGAGAGGACGATCGATATCAGACCGGTTAGCCCATTTGATCATTTTCCTAGTAATCTGATGCTGATAGAAGACCAGTTCTGCTAAATGTTCGATTCATTCCTTGATAGAATTTATTTCTTGCTCTATCAGGAACCTTCTTTCTGAAACTTCCTAACTGTCTGGGGTGCTATTGATGGATGGAGTTGATTCTCCCACATAATGGAGGTACTTGGATCCTTCTCCATTTGTGGTGCTGATCATATTGATATTCTCCTCTTTATGCTATGGTAGAGGATTGTCCTGTACATGGGGTTGCTCAGGCTTTGTGACCACAATCTCTCCATTGTCGATCAAATCTTGGATCTTGTGCTTGAGAGACCAACAGTCTTGTGTGTCATGGCCTGGAGATCCAGAGTGGTAAGCACATTTATTGCTTGAGTTAAAATTTCGTCCACCAGTGTTGGTGGGTGGAAGGAGTTGGACAATCTTCTTTTGAGCTGTCAGAAGCTTGAACACGTTCTCGAGTGAATCCCCTAGAGGGGTGAAAGTTCTTCTACGCCTGACCTCCATATTCTTCTAGAATGGAGGGTTTGAAGGTTGTGCTGGATCTTGAAAAGGAGTATAATTCCTCTTTTGAATGGGCTTACTGTTTGACTCGCCCCTTGTATTCTGTCCTTGCAATACTAAGGACACTTCTTCATCTTTCTTTTTGTGTACCCTCCGTGGATTACTCTCGTAATTTCTAGACTGGATATGTTAAACGACAACTTCGAGGGCGATCAGATCTTTTATCTTCCCGAACTTGAGCCCTAGTTTTGCCATTTCACCGTGTTTGATCATTTCAGTGAATGGTTTTCCTATGCCTGCTAGGACCCTCTCATAATATGGCGCTTCTTGGATGTCGATGAAGGTCATGACTATCTCAGACTCAGTCATGGCTAGGGTGACTTGTGCTACAACCCGTATCCATTGTTGGGCATACTCTCTAAATGATTCAGCGTTCTTTTTCTTGATTTTGGTTATCTGGTATCTGTCTGGAGCCAGCTAAGATTGGAAACTTTACTGACTGAGGAAGGCATGGGCTAGCTTTTCCCAGCTGTGAATCTTAGAATTGTCTAGGCAGGCATACCAAGCTCTGGCCTCTCCAGTTAGACTCTTTTAAAATAACTGCATCCGAAGTTCCTCATCCTCTGTATAGGATCCGAGTTCTCCTATGAATACTTTCAGATGTGTATAAGGATCTCCCAATCCATCATATTTCTCGAAATCATGAGTTCTGAATTTCTCGGGATAACAAACTCTAGGGAAAATACAGAGGTCAGAGTAATTAACACTGCCGAATGCCCCAGTCCCTTTGATAGACCGGAGAGTTTCTTCCATTTGTTGTACTTTCTTGAGAAGGTCACCAGCTTCTTGTTCTCTACTGAGGGCAGTGATTTCAGGGGTTTACTGGTTGGGTCCTGGTTTTGTGGTCCAGGAATCTGAGTTTCGGCCTTTTAAGTCCCTTGACTACCACTACTACCAGGTGCTCCTGGTTCTGTATGAGTTTGGGTTTGCTTCCCTTTAAGGGCCTTACTTTGTTCTCTTAGAAAACCAGCTAGTTCAGCTATCTGATTTCTCAGTCCTTCGAACTCTTCCATAAACATAGGGGTAGATTCTGGTTGAGCACTCGAAGTCATGTTCGTGGATGGACTTAGTGCTTTTTTAGACTTAGATCTAGTGATAGGACCAATTTTTCACCTACACCAAAGCGTAGGTTTGTTAATTTCCTGAGATGGGTTTTGATAGGATGAATGATGTGGTTTTTAATTTTATCCTACAAAATAGAGGTTAGTTATTTTGATGACAGGATGACAAGATGTGACACCCCCAAATCCGGGTTCTCTAACCCTGATTCGGTCGTCACGATAAAATACAAATATCCACCTCTAAACAACATACAATAACTAAATGCGGAATATAATAAACGTATGTCGTTCATTCAAAAGGTGTTACTAGTCCCAAGATTCAATAACCTTAATACAAACATACAAACATACAAACATACCCTAGAATAGTCATTAGGGTTCATATTACATAACAATAATTAATTAAACATAAAGATAAAGTCTGCTCCTTGCAAACTAATCCTACATCTTCCCTTTACCCTTGTCCTTCCCTGAAGTCTCGGGCTTAACAATAATATAAGTCATGATATAGCAAGAATGAGCAACAAGTTTGCTCAGCAAGTTTAAATACAACAATAAAGGATATATCATGATGAAAGGAATATATCTGATAATGAATTCAACAATATAAATATCGGAAGAAAGAATAATAATTGCTTTTAGAATAACTGATAGTCAAGTAGACCTTTGAACTATAAAACTTCCAATGGATTCAATAGCTCATTGACCCTTTGGTTACTGGCTACAGAATAAGTACTTGAGGGGATCAGCCTCGCATACGTCATGTATATGCATAACATTCAACTCTGCTGTTTGTATCTTTATACTAGATACCTGGGGTACTCCCCTATCATATAAGGGGTGTTCTTTCAGTCTAAGAATCCTTACCATCAATTGGTCTAGATAGCTTTTATAAAATTTTATACAGTTGTCTGACCGAACAAGGGTTCAGACTCTATCTGACACAGTTCAAGAATTATAGAACTTTAAATGATGTACAAGTCCAAGACTGTACGAATTCAAGTGCACCAAGTGCGAATAACAATAATATCGATGTGGAATAATTGTAAAGTAATTAAACCACCTAATAGCATGCTTGTAAATAAAGTTCAAGATTTAAATAATTAACTGTTAATACGGTAATAACCTGCTCAATACAATATGAGAAGGATAGGAACTTGCACAATAAAGAGTGTAAGGGGACTTGCATTCAAATCAAGTGAAGTTAAGAAACTCGCTTACACGATTCATTAAATAAGGTAGTGCAAGAATTTATAATACTTGCATTCAATATAACAATTAAATGAAGTTAGGAAACTTGCCTGTTTGCTCAGCTACAAATAAGTTTTAGCTTTATTTAACTTGCGTTGAAATGACCTAACATTAATAAGTCGGCCTTTCAATTAGCATTATAAACTAATATAAGTCTATACTTATAATAATCCACTTATCGTATAAGTCTATCACATAAAATCACGTTCAATATCAAACATACCATTTATAGCATCATAATATGCTAACTGTTAAAATCAGATTTAAGCAAATTGTTCGGGCCTGAAAGTGTCTCGGCGTAACTCTAGCATGCAACTACTAACATTAAACCAATACACATGCTTATCAAGTTATAATTTCTTATTCGAAACTAGCATGCTCTTTGTATATTCAATTCGAAGTCATATTTTTATGCCGTTAATTCACATACTTTAACTAATACATGTTCATGCTTCAAGATCAGTTACTAAGGTCATGTTATCACATAACAAGGCTAAACAATACATAACATGCATGCTCATGCGTATACTATACATGTATACTTTAATCCACCTATTTCATGCCTTAGAAATTAATTTCCTATGAATACGTGCATATGTGAAATCCATGCTTTAACCAAACGAGGTCCATGTTAATATGCTTATAGGCATAACGAACTCTAATGTACATGCTTGTATAATCAATACGTAATCCACATGGTAATCAATGTTGTTAGCTTTCACATTCTAAGTTTTCTCATTGAAAGTCACACTAAGTCAACAAGGTATCATAATACATTGTTAAGTGCATTGTGCTCATAACTCGTATGTCTTAGAACTCATATATAAACCACATATAGGTTCTCAAATAGTCAGAATCTAAAAGACATTAACCTTAGTCAAGTTCACTTTTTAAAGTTCTTAAGTTTCTTATTTCAAAATCGCTAGAATCTTGCAATCACGTATGCTAGTGTGTTTAACATTTTAAATATGCATTTCAAGTTAATATAAACCATACTATCATGTTCATAATTTCAGAATGCATACACGATATGTTCGTAATAAGTTCTCTTTCGAAACTACAAGTTTCCTTTTAAAACATATGCTTTTTGTACTAACATGGACATGACATATACGTATAGCATCAAGGAACGCATGCATAAGAGTTACACCAGTATTCATGTATGTCCATAGTGGTACGACCAAGTTAGCATAATCAGAAACTGTAACAGAAAGCCAAAATAGTTTATAGGAACCTGCGCAGCTGCGCAGGTACCAGGTATAAACCCGGCGCAGCTGTGCTGGTGTCCGGCCAATGCTTGAGCAGTTTCTGCTTCGGCAGAGACTTAAGCCATACTCAGATTTCTTCAACAATTTGATCCTATACCAACCATATTACAGTTCTAAACTATCATGACAACTTATACAATACATAGCAAACATTTTCTAATCAAATGATCATTCAATTTAACACAATCAAGAACTTGATAATGAAGATCATGAATGGAAATTACCTCTGCGAAACACTTGCTTCTAAACAATTCTATAATGCTACTATGAGCTTGCTGCTATACTAATTCTTCCTTAACCTAAATGGGAACTCAGTATACTAATCTACTAGACAATATCTCAACAAAAGAAACTACAAGGAGGAGAGCTTACTCTTATAGGCATTTGAAAATACAGACAAAACATTTACTCACCAAATCAAACCAAAGGATTACAAGTATGTTCAATAGATAAGAAAGAGTTGGTGAGGGTTGGTGATTCCACTCATGAATCCCACTCCCCACCTCATGATTATGGCTATGTTTGTTGAATTTGAGATGAATGTAGAGTGTAGCTAGCTTATTGTTTGTTCACGTGTGGGAGAAGTGAAGAGGAAATGGACTCTTATTTAGGGACAATGTAATAACTCAGCACTTGCTAATACACTAAGTTGTATAATATATATACACATAGTATATATTTAAGTTATCTAATTAAATGGGTGTTACAATGTTACTTCAATTAATAACACAATGTATCAAATAGGGGTACACCACATATAATCCATGTACATTTTCCTTAATACCGAATGTAAAGCAATTAGGTATTATTATTACTCATTATTATAATCATTATAATATAATTATAATAACTCAATAAAATTATTATTAATTAATAATTGATCTTATTATATGACAATAGGGTATACATGAATGTCCACATAGTGTCACATACCTTCAATTTATCTCATCTTACTATATAGTCCATACATGCAATATTCACCACATTAATATGTCACATTGTATTATGTATGATATAGATAGCTACCATATAGTAGAGGTTTAGTATCGCATGCTTGTGTATAACAGTAAATCAAGTAAACATAATTACATATTATATTCATTGCTTCTTTGTTCATTAATATATTATTTCCAACAATAATAATTTCATACGTTATCGATTAATTACTCAATATTGAAATTAATCACTATGTTCAATTCATGCCACTATATTCAAATAAGTTAAATATTTAATTATTAATAATCTCATCAATTCTCTGATATTAAATCCTTAAGGTCAGTCCACTAATTTAAATAACTCATTAGTGACTTCCTTTAATCATTTCACAAATTCTCACCACCACATAAGGTTTAAATAAACTCACAAAACTAACTTGTTAAAATTAAATCACATATTTAATAAATAAAGAGTTTAAAATTCATGGTCGTTACACAAGATGTATTTACTGAAATTAAAAACTAGACATTGAATTGAAAGAGGAAGGCATGAAGAAGCTTCCTGTCGGATTTGGTTAATCAGAGGCTGACCTATCTTAGGTTACTCTCGCACGGTTTTTTGGCATGAAGGTCCCCAGATCATTGCAATTTACTAGGGGGAAATTAATCCAATCTTTCAACTGGAGCGAATCTGAGTGGTGCATTTTCATGAGCCCCAGAGATTAGCCGATCCCCAGAGACATTACTTATCACCGACGGGTTTTGCCTCCTTGTGAGAGGAACACAACATACATTCACATACATCGTCCGCACCGTATGTATATGATGACAGTTGGTGCGAAGCACTAATATGGGTGTGAAGCATTAAAAAATAGGAAAGCATTCATTCACATTCATTCAATGTAAAGATGCAGCATTCACGCATTCATTCAATGTGGAGACACAGAATTCATGCATTTATAGTTTTAAAAGGGGAATATTTGAAAAGATTTGAAAGCGGCCTAAGCCCTCTACTGTCCCCAGCAGAGTCGCCACCTATCAACTTTGGTTAAAAAATACGGGGTCGGTCACAACCCAGATCTTTCATCTCTTCCTAAGTTATCCTACCCTCACTCTTTTTATTTAGGAAAAAGGTTTTGAAGGGTTTTTTAGGAAAAAGGTCAACATGTATCATGTCGACAATTTGAACGTTTTACAGAGTCGCCAGTTAGTAGATTTGAAAATGGTTGTACCAACTCAATCGAGTTTTATTTGAAAGAGGCCCAATTACTGGACACTGTCGAAACTTGATCTTTAAAATCGAAGTTTTGAGCTTGGGGGCTTGGTTAAGTGTGGGGAAGGTGTTAGGCACCCCACGATTCCCGTGTAAACACGGTACCGTATCTTTTTAATATTTCCCTTAAAATTAAAATGTGTGTGTGAATGCTATTTGAAAATTGGGCCTATGTTTGATTGATTGAAAGTAGTGCTTTGCTTTGTTGAACCTATATACGAATGGTTTGATTTGATTTTGTAAAAGTCTTTGATTTGATTTGCAAAAGTCTTTGAATTGATTTGCAAAAGTGTTTGATTTGATTGAATTGAAAATGATGTTTTGAAAGCTGGTTATCAAACTCTTGCGCTAACATAGGAATTAAAGCCTGTTGATACTTCCAATTTTATCTTTATAGCCTTAAGGCACAGTTTGAATGGTGATTGTCGAGCTGCGAAGCATCCTCGACCACAAAATATATGCAAATGTCAGTCTCCTCATGGGCATAATAGCCATCGGAGGGACTCTGACACTACAAACCATATTTTCACTTTGTTGAGACCTTAAACCTGGATAACCGTTTTAAGGTCTGTTGTATGTACATTTTACAGAAAAACTGGCAGGGTACATCTGTAAAGCGGAGTTTGTCCATCGTGGGAAGCAAATTCTGATCGATTTGATCATTAATCCCATGATTCCTAGGCTCACATATGAGTAGCCAATAAACCTGCATAGTTCAAATTTTCACAGAAATAGATATATATCCCAAAATTGCCAGAACCGAGGATTCATTCAGTAAATCCGGGTTCGCACAGCTGAAGCGTCTCGTTCCCACTAGATAGTGATCTAAGGGACGCGATGATGTTGCTTTTATAACTGAAACTAAAAAGAAAGCTAGATTTAAGGAAATCTCAGCCATTCTAGCTTCCCAGTTCAGTCTGGACATATTTTGAACCTTTTGAAAGCTAGAGTTGGCGAGATTTAAATAAATCTAGTCAGCCCGCAGATATGTCAGTGCCAATTCATATCAAATGAATGTTTAAAGCAGCAGTTTAATAAAAGCAAGTAAAGAAATATATATACACAGTTATATATATATAAAAGCTGTAAAGGGCGATGGGTTTTCACGCCGGTGCCCGAACTGGAATTGAAATATATATATATATATATATATATATATATATATATATATATATATATATATATATATATATTGACAGAAACATAGTCAACCAAGACTGGGAAGAGAACCCAGTGGTGGTGAAGGCTACTTATATATGCATATTTATATATACAAGCAATAAAAAGGTCACAGAATAATCCATGCCGAACAGAAATGTAAGTGTACATAAAAGTAGTCAACCAGGGACTGGGAAGAGAACCCAGTAATGGTGAGGTGTGCAAAAATAGTATAAAGACCACAGAATAATTCAGGCCAGACTGAAATATATAAATATATATATATATATATATATATTTATATATATATATATATATATTTATATATATATTGACAGAAACGTAGTCAACCAAGACTGGGAAGAGAACCCAGTGGTGGTGAAAGTTGCTTATATATGCATAAATCTATATAAAAGCAGTAAACTACTTCAGATTTGACATTCGGGCTTAACAGAATTGAAAAGTTAGTATATATACAATTGAATAAACACAACAAAAAGCCAAACCCTGACTGGGAAGATAACCCAGTCCTGCGAAGTTTCTTAAAACGAAGATGTTAGTGCACTAAAGCTGTTAGAGCTGACGGATCGTCAATCCGAGTTGTAAAAATGCCAAAAAAAATGCAGTTATGTACAAAAATGTACCAAATTTTGAAGAAAACGGCCACAGAACTAAGTTCCAGGAATTTTTAGAAAACAAAATTTGATATGCAAGTGCAAAATAGTGCAAAGAAGTAGTATTAACTTTCTGATCGTAGAAATACTTACAATGTACTGCTAAACGAGCTTTTTGCAAAATCGTAGGCTCTAAACGTCAGAATCTTCCATTTATTTTTTGATAAGTATTATGTGGGTATATCGGCGTGTTAGAGTGAAAATATTTGGGTTTAGAAGAGGTGAAAAAGTCAGAAAATCAAACAGACAGAGGTTCGCTGCATTTTTGAATTCTTAAAAATGAGGGGGGCACGTTTATTTATAGGCCAGGGAGCCTCAACTCTACCTGCTGCTGCCGCAGGTAGAGGTGCGGCTCCCCTGGTGGGGCCCACTTATCAGGTTGAGTCGTCTCAAAGTACGTGCACTCCGAGCAACGCGAGGTCAAAGTCGGAACTTTCTAACTTTTGATAGGAGCGTCCGTTTGAGGTGTGCTATACCTTTTTGAAAAGCCCTCGCCGAGAGTGTAACAATGACATGGGATAAAAGATTTTTTGGGTCCAAAAAGATGGGTTCATAACCAGGTCTTTGATTTTCCACAGTTTGTCCGTTGAGCTGTCTTGCGCTGTTTGCACTCGGGATCATCGTTATGGTTCGTTCTGACCTTAGTGGCATCAATTCGGCTTGAGTTTGACCAAATCAGCTTAGGGTTGGTAACATGACCATTTAACCCCTCCTGGGGTTGCCCTTAGTGTTGGCATGACCTTTGGTTGACTTTTGGGGGTTGTTTCCAAGACTTAGATCCCATTCGAGTCTGTCTGTCCTCAGTGTAATCTCTGAAGTTGACTTGGTCATTCTAGGTTATCTTCTGGAGATAGTGTGGAGCTTCAGGTTTGGTCTCGAATTAACTTGACTTCCCAGGCTGAGACCGGGGCTGATCTGCACCTCCCGGCTTGAGACCGGAGTTGAGTTGACATCCTGAGATTGGTGTTCGAGGCTGTGGTTGTCCCGATATTTGGTGATCGAGGTTAATTTGAAAGGCCTGATATTGAGATCGGGGTTGATCTGACGGTCCGATTAGAGATAAGAGTTAATTTGATGGCCCGATATTGAGATTGGGGTTGATCTGACGATCTGATTGGTGATCAGAGTTGATTTGATGGCCCGATATTTAGATCGGGGATGACTTGACGGTCCGATTAGAGATTGGAATTGATTTGATGGCCTGATATTGAGATCGGGGTTGAGTTGACGGTCCGATTGGAGATCGGAGTTGATTTGATGGCTCGATATTGAGATCGGGGTTGAGTTGACCCAGTATTGATGACCGGGGTTGATTTGATTGCCCCATTTTGCCCTCCTACAATGTCAGTAATAGGGACAGGAAATTTTGAGTGTCTACATCATTTATTGTTGAACCTTGTAAGACTAGCGAACCCTTACTGATTGGACTAGTCCATAGTTGATGAACGCTCTAAATTCTAGAACTATTATTGAGCTTATCCAAACTAAACTTCCTTTGGTGCGGACTCTGATGTCAAACTGAGATGAACAACCCTGTGACGCCCCCAAATCCACGTTCCTTCTATTACCTCGGATCCGGTGCAGTCACGATACTACTATCGCAGAACTATTACATCTTTTATTCATTACTAAAAGAATACAATTTGCTTATTACAATTTAGAATATAAATTCTATTCATATCTAAGATCTTGTATGATGACTCCAAACTTTTACAAGTTTTAAAACCCGGTCGTATACCATCCTTATCTAAACATCACATTCGATGTTACTAAAATGCGGAATAACTTAAACTTTTCAATATCCTTTGAATATAATCTTTTACTGATTCCATAACTGGAATCCATTACATTTCCCTGAATCAAACTATATAATGATTCACTCTATTCAAATTTTTGTATAACCGTATACATCTTAACTTGATATCCTCTATGTATTATCTAATACATCTTTACAGTACGACAAGCATTAAACCTCATAAACAAATATCAAGTACAACTACTAGAACCTAAACATGGTTCAAACGATAATCTAAATAGTATTCTTCGTTGCGATACTATCTAACTTTATCAATCAAGAAGCACGGAATCTTTATCGTATGTCCTTAACCTACCAAAATGGTTATTTGCAAGAGTGAGCTTGACAGCTCAGCAGTTCTAACAGTTTTCATACATCACATAGCATATAACATCATATGCAGTTCATGCATTTATAATCAGTTTATATTACTAAGCATGCTACTTCTCACATAACAAGTATTTCATCAAAGAACAACTTTCAATCTCATACATATCTCATATACAGTTCATATATAAGTTCACATCATTGCAGCATAATATAATTCAACTAATAGTTATTGAATTCATATATCAAATAGGAACTGAAAGACTTGCCTGATGCATAGTTTAACAACTACGACTTAACTGCTTATAGATATCTGCACTTCTTGTAATCCTACACAGTTATATTAATCATAGAGATCACACTCATCAGTTATATGTATCCACACATTCTCAATGTAATAATAAAGGTTACATTGTTGTCTAACTTGGTTCTTAGAACCTTCGTTTCACTTTCTTATCGTATTCTTAGAATAACTATGTACGTATAAGTATACTTTAACGATATGTACTTACTACCATTCTTCATATACACATGCCCATCTACCACTAATCCATTTACATATAGCTAGTGTAGTCCACACTTTGAGTTAATCATTCTCATATATCATCACTAACACATAAGATCACAACAAATAGCAAACATACTCTTTTTAGCATTTTATAGCATTATTGTAAGTTAACCGTCAAATCAGATTCAAGTATCAACATGTGATCTTACATAGCACGTATATATATTAAAGGATACTTTCATGCTCGTTCAACCTTTTCACGTTCAATTTACATGATATAGGTTCTAAGTTAATACCCTTAATAACTTAAGTCCATTCAAGGTTATAAAGTCATAAAGTCTAACATAGTCGCCTTTTAAACACATGGGGTATTCATATATTTTGTATTAGGTATACTCATGAATAATTATATCACATTCATGCAACTAACACCGTTTTGTTTTGAAAACATGCTTCGTTTATGCTTCACTTGAATCACAACACCTAATCATGGTATATATACATGTAGGATACATGATCGAGTCTACGAGTACTATCAAACATGTTTACAAATATCAGAATTCAAATCTCAATATACATGTCAAGACTCACGTGCGAAACGTATACTTTCACTAGTAAATCTCACTAATAGGGCCTAACACGTTTATGCTATCTAGATTCATATGTTAACATGTTCGATACGCATTTCTAAGTCACATAGACATGCTTGCAAAAATCAGAATGTATATATGGTATTTAGATGTCAATAGCCACCTTCAACACTTATATTTTCGTTAGAAAAGTTCAATAGTGGGGTTCGTATGTCCATGTCACATTATGAAGCATATACACACAAGTCGACATGCTTTTCATGCCTTTCTAAGTCGTACTAACATGCTTGTAAAAAATTAGAATGTCAACATAGTTCACATATGTCAATTTGTTTACAACACTTTTTATTTTCTTCAAAATTATAAACCTTTACAGATCATGCATGCAATCATGGTAATACATGTTCATTTTAGGTATACATATCCCTCTACACAAGTTATTCATACTAATATACTTGCCAAATAAGATATTACACGATAGCCCAAAAAAATTCTGTAGTAGAAAAAAAATAAAAACAGAACAGGCTGCTGGCGCAGTTGCGCAGCGCCTAGGTGTAAACCCGGCGCAGCTGCGCCGTGTGCAATTCATGCCAAGAACAAGCCTGCTTCGGCAGGTTCCATCCCAACTCAAAATTTTCACAGCAAATTCGATTTTGAGCAGCTACTATATAATTTCTAACATACATGTGATCTTAGATAACAAGTTTAAAACATTCCTAACTCCAATTAGCCAGAGTTCATACATGAAATCAAGATTTATTTAGAATTTCCAAAATAAAGAACACAAGGGAAGTATACCACTGTTAAATGAATTCAGTTGCTATCTTCACTCCCTTTCTACTCGGAATGCTTATCACAGATATGTATATATATATATATATATATATATATATGCTCTCAATTCTCTCTCAAAGGCAAAATCTCAGCAATGCTAACAATGAAGAGGAAGAACTTTTATATAGGAAATTCATTACACGGTCCATGTTTTTGCTCTTCAATTCAATCCAATGGATTGTTCAATAGCATGGAGGTTAACAGAGAGTGGGTTAATCAAATCATGAAATCCACATCCCTTATAATCATAAGCTAGGATTGCTGAATTTGAGAAGAGAGTAGGCTAGTGTAGGCTTGTGGTTGTTCACGTGAAGGAGAGGAAATTGAGGATGGGACTCTCATTTAAGGACAACCACTAATCTCAGCAATCTTGCAATGCATATAATGTATGCCCAACACTTAGTTTATACACCTCTACGTATAATATACACTTAAGTTATATAATATATGTACACATTTCATCCAAATAACTTAGGTCATAATTAAATTTCAAATGAAATTTCTAATTACAATGTATCATATATCATCCATATATATCTCATCCTTACCGGATATACTTCTTTCAGGTATCATCACATCTACTATCCAACTCTATTGTTCCAATTAAATTATGGAAATCATTATCATGTTACATACGCGATAATATTTTGTAACTCGCGTAATGAATTTAATCATACGATATAGTCTATATGTATATAATATATATAGCCACATTAATGTTACACCATACTTTGTATAACATATGCGTAACAACTATATGTTATACCCTTAATAATCACATCCTTTGCACATATCAATTAATTGAGCAATTATATTAATAATCTACTCGTTTATATATTATTATACTCAATGGCAATTAATTAATTAATAAAGTATTAATTAATTCATCCCCCATTAATCAATGTAATTATTAATCTCCATAACAATTAATCAACATTTATATGGTTAATTATCACATTAAATAAATATAAATCTTATTATATTTATAAACAAGTTGCTTATTATTATTCTATTAATTGCAATAATAATAATCAACACATCATCAATTAATCCTTACTAAAATTCTATTTCTCATAATAGCAATTAATATTTGATTTAATCATTCACGTAGAAATTCCTTCATTAATACCCTTATCAATTATTATTAGGCGAGAAATAACCACATTCTTCAATAATTTAATAAGTACAATTCTTATTATGTATATAACCAATACACTTATTATCATGCTATCACTTCGCAATAATAATTCAACACACCATTATAATAATAATTAACAATCAATATAGATTAATTGTTTAATTAATAATTCCTTCATCCTTGAATTAATTAATTCTTCATTGAATCTATTATCGTGCCACACAAGGCATTTCACACAGGCTTACATCGAGCTTATTATCATTCTCAACACTTATTTATTTTCACCACACTTATTATTCTTTTAATATAATATTCGTGTGACTCAAGCATTTAAATGCTAAATTACCTCAATTAATTATACTTATAACAAGTATAACCTTTACGCGTATAATAATTAATATATATTCTATTAATCATTATAAATAATAATATACGCGATAAAATAATAACTTAAGTTATTTAATAACTTAGTTTTCTTTCATTAATCAATCTCGCTTGAAAATACATTAGAAATTTTGTATTTTTCCATAAGATATTATGTTTCCTCCCGATAAGGGCATTCATTATTAAAAAATAATTTATTTATTGTCTCAAGATATTATAATTAATATAATATCTATTAGAATTAATCACATGTATAGCACATGTACATTATATATAGAAAATAGGTAATAAATTTATTTTATAATAAATTGTTTCCATCAATTTATTTACATATAGCAAATATATTTCAATATATTTATCATATTAGTCACACATTTTACCTTATACAAAGATATATAAGGTCATGTTATTATAACAGTCTCCCATTTATTAAAATAATTCATTATTGGAAATTACTTCAATATTCTTTATTAGAAATACATAATTATTATTTCTCTTTCTTTTCTATAAATTGTCCCCAAAACAAATTCCTCAAATATTAAATATTCATTTAAAGATATAATGATTTCTCTCTCCCTTTAATAACGTATATATATTTATTAACGTTATTCGTACATTAGACTTTCTCACGTATTACCATTCTAAGTAATATATATAAAGTATCACATATTCAACACACATATTAATTCACTCCTTTATTTAAGTAAATTAAACCATGTACTATATTACCATAGTTAATTAAGGTTTGACACTCACATTATATTATTCTGTAATAAAATTCTCAACTATCAATTAACCAATATTTATTCTTATTAGTTAATTTTCTCAACTAACTCATTCTTCACTATCCAAATCCATTCATGGATAGCTTAAGTACTATTAATAACCTATATTATAAACATACTAGTTATTAGTATACATACACAAGAAAATGGTGATTATACATTAAAGATATTTAATGTCACCAACTTACTATGATAAAATAATTCTATAAATTATTTAATATCTATAGATAATTTTATCCACTCCCTTTATCTCAACTGAATCGTCTCTGCGATAAATAACAATATATATATTAATAATATATTTATTAATCACAACAATCACATATTACGTAGTTCATATTACCCTATTGAACACAATATTACATAACTTGTATCACATAAATGTTTTTATTCGAACCCATTTCACACTTAAGAATTTTATTTATTAAGTCCTTATTTAATAATATCTAAAAATTCGGGTTCTTACAAACCATGTTATAGGGGATTATTTACGCTCTAGCGTTGAGATATTGTGCACAGTATTGTACTAAGGACTGATCCCCCTAAGTACGAATAATAGAGTCCATATAGTCTTATGATTGTTAAAAGTCTAAAGTAGAAATACTTGACAACTTGGGATCTAGTTCAAGGTCTTATAACCCTCAGACATACTTTTGATTATTGTTATTCATTCTTAATTCAAAAGCCGAGCTTTCTATTATTAAGACTTCTTTGACTTATTCGCATGTTATTATATTATCATATTGTTATACTTGTGAGCAATCGTGCTCACTCTTGCATGATAACATTGAAGTTAAGAACGAAAAGTCCGACGAGCCTTCCACTAGCAAAGGCAATGGAAAAGTCAACAAGTAATGAAGACTTGTTTATTTGATAATATTTGTCTAAGATTTATGTTGTGATGTTTAATACTTATTTAATTGTTTACGTTTTCGCATTTGAGATTTAAGGTTAGTATGACCTGGGATTTAATTATGTATTTATTATTCAGATGTTATAACCCTATAAGGGGGGATGATGGAGATATTTTTATCTATTTCATGGTTTGCATTTATTATGGGTAGATAGATATATGATATTTGTACAGTGAACACCAAATCCTGTGGAAATTGAAGTACCCGAATTTGGGGGTATCACAAGTTGGTATCAGAGCTGTAGGTTATGAACCTTAGGTGGGGAAAAACCTTAAGGTAGTAGCCTTCGATAATATAGTAATGACAACTCTTATCGAGTTCTAACAAAGATAATAAATTACCTTATGTGCTATGTGTTTATTTTTATGCACTCACGCGAGTATCGGTTAGCATCAAGTAATAGCTAAGACTTAAAATTTTGATTGTCAAGATGTCGGATGTTGGAGGATCCAGTCAGTCTAGGGAGGTTGTACCCTGAGTGGCTATTGAGGAGGAGCCCTGAGACATTCACACAGTCTGGGAGCAGTTGGTTCGTAGAGAGCTATCTCCTTTGATCACAGTTGTTGGTCGGGAGTATGAGCCTGTGTTTGACTTAAAGGAGGATTCTGAGGAGATTGAGGTTGACGTTGAGGCAGCTGAGGAGGAGGATGAAGACCCTGTAGAGTTCCTACCCAACTCTATCAGCGCTGAGATGTACGACGAGCTGTATGACCGTAACATCGAGTTACAGGATACTGTTCAAGAGCTGAAGGAGCAAACAGTTACTCAGCTAACTACCATCGAGCAGAAGGATGGTGAGGTTGAGACTCTGTATACACGTCTTGGAGACATAGAGTGGGAGTTAGTCCATGAGAAGGGCCAAGGTGAAGGAAATTCAGCTGAGATAGAGAAGCTGAAGAATGATTTGAAAGAGGAATCAACGAAGCTTGCCATAGCAGAGGAGGCTTGGATGAGGGCTTCATGACATGCAGAGATTGCTGAAGATAACAATCGGGCAAGGAAGGCCAAGATTGAGGAGACTGACTACACATTTCAGATTGCGATTGATAAGGCCCAGAATCGGGTTATGTACTATCCAGTTCAGTTCGAGGATCTGCCTTGGTATATGCTAGATCGCAGGACGATGTTCCGTATTATGGAGGAAGAGCGCAGCAAAGCTGTTTGACGCCTTAGTAGGCCATGATAGGAACAATATGATTATGTGATACTTCTTTGAGTAGTTAATAATGTAAATTTTGATGTGATTATAAACAAAGGAATATTTTGATGATTTAAATCCTGAAGATTCTTTATCTCGGGATAGTTGATGTAAATTGCAGTGATGCTATCTTTCGTTTGTTTAAAAACTTTTGATTAAATAAAATATTAGAGTTTATTTGAGATATTATGTGTTAAGTGTTACCTTAAAGTATTTAAGTTAAAATATAAATATTTAAAGGATTGAATATAAATCTAATAAGCATATATCTTAACAAAAATATGCCGCCGAGGAGACGCCCTAATCGTCAACCAGCCCAAGAAGGGTCGACTAATAACGACGACGCCAATGCTAACGCCAACCCCATCTAGCAGTTGGTGAATCTTTTAACTGGAGCTTTGAACAACCAGCCGCAAGCTCCACCGAACACTTCGTTCAAAGACTTCAAGGCGGTGGGACCGCCAGAGTTCAAGGGATTCATGAACCCGATTGAAGCACAGGCTTGGGTCATGGAAATGGAGAAAGTTTTTGATGTTGGTAAGGTCGGTGAAGATCAGAAGACCGCGTATGCGACATTCATGCTAAAAGCAGAAGCTAGCTATTGATGGCAAGCAAACAAAGTCAGGGGAGGAGAAGGTATGATAACCTGGGAGAGGTTCAAGGAGATATTTTTTGAGATGTACTTCCCGACAAGCTCATAGAATCAGATGGAAGTGCAATTTCTGAAGCTCAAGCAGGGAAATATGTCCATACCAGACTATGGGCGAGATTCAATGAGTTGGCTAGGTTTACCACGTATCAAATGCATATCGAAGAGAGGAAGGCAAGGAGGTTTGAACAAGGACTGAAGCCCTGCTTGTATAGCAAGGTGTCGATGTTCCAGCTGAACACCTTTGCTGGAGTATTGGAGAAGGTTATCCTCGCTGAAGGTGGGAGCGATGCGATGACCAAATACAACCAGGAGCTGAAGAAAAAGAAGAGTGAAGGAGAAGGTAACAACAAGGCTAGTGGTAGAAACACTGGAGGAAACAACAATCAGAAGAGGAGGTGGAATGACAATACACCAACTGGAAATCAACAAGGAAGTTAGAATAAGGGAATTGAAGCATATCTGACCTGCAGAAAAACACACCTGGGGATCTGTATGAAAGGAAAGTGGTATGCTATAATTGTGGTTAGGAAGGCCACATAGCACCTAACTGCCCTAACCCTAAGAAAGGCGCCTGCTTCACATGTGGATCTAAGGACCACTTGGTAAGGGACTGTCCCAAGAAGGTATCTGGAGGGACCGGAGCTGGTGAAAATAGGGGAAGCAGCGGTGGCAATGCTCTGACGATTACAGGACCAACCGCAACAAATCGACCTACTGCCAGAACATTCAACATAACAGTGCAGGATACTGTACAGTCTCGCGATGTGGTGTCAGGTATCATTCCGATCAATAATGTTAATGCAGATGTATTATTTGATTTGGGTGCTACTTGCTCCTTTATATCCGATGAATTTGCTAAGAACTTAAAATTGCCTAAGGACAAGTTAGAATACTCTATGAACATAGAGATTGCGAATAGGAAAGTGATTCCTGTTAGGTATGTACATAAGAACTGTAGGGTGGATATTAAAGGTAATGTGATGAATATAGATCTTATCCCGATTAGACTTGGGGAATTCGATATTATTCTGGGAATGGTTGGCTATTCAATTATGGGGCGATAAATGATTGTCAGAGGAAGTGTATTAACCTTATGACTCCGCCAAAGGTTGTGCATTATGGCAGCAAGTCGCCTAGACAAGCGGTCTGACGATGATGCAGGCTAGGAAGTTATTGCGACAAGGCTATGTAAGATATTTAGCCTACACAGTCAATAGTCTAAAAGAGAACCCGAAGTTGGAGGAAATACCAGTCGTGAGAGACTTCGTGGATGTATTTCCAGACGATTTGCCGGGACTTCCACCAGATAGAGAGGTAGAGTTCGCGATCGATTTGGCATCAGGAACAGCCCCAATATCGAAGGTACCGTACCGTATGGCTCCAGTAGAGATGAAGGAATTGATGGTGCAGTTGTAAGAGCTTTTGGACAAGAAGTATATACAACCGAGCGTATCACCGTGGGGAGGGCTGGTGTTATTTTTTAAGAAGAAGGATGGGACAATGCGGCTCTGCATCGACTATAGAGAGTTGAATAAGCTCATGATTGAGAATAAGTATCCGTTGCCTAGGATTGACGACCTTTTTGACCAGTTGAAGGGTGCAAGATACTTCTCGAAGATAGATCAGAGAAGTGGTTATCGTCAGTTAAAGGTGAGGACAAAGCACGTTCCGAAGACACTATTCAGGACTCGATATGGTCACTATAAATTTCTGGTGATGTCATTTGGCCTAACGAATGATCCTGTAGAATTTATGGACCTAATGAACAGAGTATTCAAACCATTCTTAGATAAATTTGTAGTGGTGTTTATCGAAGACATTCTGGTATATTCGAAGACTAAGGAGGAACACGTTGAGCATCTGATGACGTTGGAGGCATTGAGAAAAGAGAAGTTGTACGCTAAGTTTTCAAAATGTGAACTCTCGATTGAAAGGGTGCAATTTCTTGGACATGTGATTGATAAGGAATGAATCTCAGTGGATCCCACAAAGGTCGAAGCTGTAATGAATTAGGATCAGCCAAAAACACTGTCGGAAGTGAGAAGTTTTCTTGGATTGGCAGGATATTATAGAAGATTCATTCAAAACTTTTCCAAGATCATAACTTCACTGACGAATTTGACTAGGAAATCGGTGAAATTCGTTTGGACGGAGAAGTGTGAGGAAAGCTTCCAAGTTCTTAAGAAGAGGTTGAGTACGGCACCTGTGTTATCTCTTCCGGATAGCACATGAAACTTTATGGTTTATAATGATGCATCGCATAAAGGACTTCGTTGTGTGCTTATGCAAAACGACAAAGTTATTGTGTATGCATCACGACAGCTGAAGGATTATGAAAAGGGGTATTTGCTTTGAAGATTTGGAGACACTATCTCTATGGGGAGAAGTGTGAAATATATACAGACCACAATAGTCTGAAATATATTTTTACACAGAAGGATCTGAATATGCGCCAAAGAAGGTGGTTGGAATTGATCAAGGATTATGATTGCGAAATCTTATACCATCCGGGTAAAGCAAATGTGGTTGCCGACGCCTTAAGCAGAAAGGGTCGGGAGAAGTTGATGACGTTGACTGCCCAGGAGGAGCTAATTTCAGCAATGGAGAAGCTGGAATTGGAAGTGATATAACTGATGGAGTCTGACGAAAAGCTGTTTCAGATACAAGCTGGTACAACTTTGCTGGACAAGGTTAAGGAAGCACAACTTCAAGATGAGGACTATTGTAAGATAAGGAAGAAGATATCTGAAGAGGATGAACAGAAATTCAAGATGGACAGTGACGGACTGTTAAGATTTGAGAGCAAAGTTTCGGTACCGCCAGTGCCAGAGATTAAAGAGGTCATTTTGAGCGAGACTCATAGTTCTCGGTATTCGATTCATCCCGGGAGTACCAAGATGCCAAGATCTCCGACAGCATTTTTGGTGGCCGAATATGAAAAGAGATGTTGCTGATTGTGTTGCCAAGTGCCTGACATGTCAGAAAGTGAAAGCAGAATATTAGAGGCCGAGTGGTTTGCTACAACCTCTAGAGATCCCACAATGGAAATGGGAACACATTACTATGGATTTCGTAGTTGGTCTTCTGATAACTTAGAAAGGCTACGACGCAGTATGGGTTATCGTCGACCGACTGACGAAATAAGCACACTTCGTTCAGATTAAGATCAGATTCAACTTAGACCAATTGGCAAAACTGTATGTGAGGGAGATTGTTTCAAGGCACAGAGTTCTAGTGTCGATTGTCTCCGATCGAGATCCGCGCTTCACATCAAACTTCTGGAAGCGACTAAAAGAATGCATGGGGACGCAGTTGAGAATGAGCATAGCATATCACCATCAGATAGACGGGCAGAGTGAAAGAATAATCCAGACATTGGAGGATATGTTGAGAGCTTGCATCATAGATTTCAAAAAAAATTGGGATGACCACCTACCGCTCGTCGAATTCAGCTACAACAACAGTTACTATGCAAGTATTGGCATGCCACCTTACGAAGCGTTGTACGACGGGAAGTGTAGAATTCCACTATATTGGGATGAAGTTGGCAAAAGACAATTGCTAGGTCTAGAAAGAGTACAACAGACAACAGAGATCTTCAAGGTGATCCGGACAAGATTGGTAGCAGCTCAGGATAGACAGAAGAAATATGCTGATCCACATCGCAAGAATGTAGAATTTGAATCGGGTAGCTTTGTTTTCTTGAAAGTCTCTCCTTGGAAAGGAAAGATCAGATTTGGCAAGAAGGAAAAATTGAGCCCGAAGTTCATTGGACCTTTTGAAGTGCTGCGAAGAATCGAACAAGTTCCATATGAGGTAGCCTTACCTCCGGCGCTAGAGCATGTCCACAATGTCTTTCATGTGTCAGTGTTACGTCCATATAAATCCGATTACAAACCTGTGATTGAATATTAACCCTTACAATTTGAGAAAGACCTATCCTATAAAGAAGTTCATGTTCAGATTGTTGACAGAAAAGAACAAGTTCTCAGAAATAAAGTAATACCTTCTGTTAAGGTAATATGGAGGAACCACAACGCTGAAGAAGCTACGTGGGAACTCGAAGAGAATATGATGAAGACATACCCACACTTATTTGCTTAATTTATGTGTAAGCATTTCTGGGAACAGAATCTTTGTAAGGGGGAGAATGTAACAGGATAAATTTAATTGAACCGTGATTCTGGGGACAGAATCCTTTTAAGGGGGAAAAGATGTGACGAACAAGAACTTTATAATCTAATTTAAATATTTATTGAATTAAATAAATATTTT